>OY987320.1:6260667-6737987 GCA_963920655.1 Geranium rotundifolium
GTTAGAGAGGTCGGTGGCGGCGAACACACCCCTCTTCTTCTGGATAATTCTTCAGCAGTATTCTATAAGGCGGGGGAGGGCTAGAGAAGATCGTGAAAGACTTGGGACCGTCACCAACTTTATTCTCTAGAGCGAACGCTATCGAGAGAGAGAGAAGGAATGTTAGGTCAAGAAACATGGTAGAATGATTAGTTATTTTAACCTAGAGGATATTTGAACCAGTTCCCTATAATTATACAAAAAAAACTAATATACTCGTGACCTTTAACATAAATTAGTTATTCATGGTGGAAAAATGGCTTTAGAACAAAAATATTTTTAGTTCATTAAATTAATTAGTTCAAATTAAGAATATTTTAGTATATTGACTTATCTTTCAATACATTGTGATTACAAGAGAGTATTGATATGGCTTTCAATAACTTGTGGTTACCATAGAATTAATACTCTTAAAGGGGGTTTATTACCCATAACGGTCAGATTTGAATTAATCGGTTTAATAAATTGTTTTGCATTTTTCTTCTCTATAACTACTTGAAATTTGTTCATTTGTTCTTCAACAAATCTTTTGCAAAACAACACCTAAACTCTCTACTTTTTCCGACATTGTAATTTCATATTCTGGCGAGTTTGATGTACGGACAGAGATCGTTCCGATCTCTTCTTATCCAGCTCTCTTCATCCTTCTGGAACTCCGCTCTCAAGACTGTTCGTACATGTTCCACCTTCTGAACTACAAGTGGGCGATGTACCGATGTTTTGTGCAAAACCTCGGGAGCTACCATTTTTAGACTACCACCTCGGTCCACCGAAAATATAGCTTTCTTGTCAGTGGCATAGGTGACATGACACAGAAGCATTTCGTCAAACTTGTCTCTAGCTCGATAGGACTGGCCATCAGAACAACATCAGTAGCTAGAGGATTGACATGATTGTCCATCATAACAGTGGCCAGAGGATCGACAGGAATGCCCACCAGAACAAAATCATTATCCACTCGATCGACCTCACTATTCTACAAGTCAACAAGTGGGTATCGTAGCTTACAATTCAAAGAGGGGCACAATTGTCATTTCACAAACTTTGTAATAGAGTTGATAACAATGATAATAATTTACATTTAGGTGACCTATAAAGGTATAAAAAAATATTGATATACCTACGAGATAATTAGGTTACTTCAATCGTACTTACGTGAAATTTATCCAAATCTTTATTGCACCCATTGTGTGGGTAGTATTCTCTTAACTAGTGTCTAGCAATCAACCTGATTCGCCTTTGAATCTCAGGATCCTTTCCGTTATCATAGTTAGAAAAACCAATCTTTAGAGATGTATTTTCTATATAAAAAAAATATTGTTGTATCAATTGTATGGGTCAAGCCTATGTTCCGTGACCTTCATCATTTCCATCCTAATCTATAGTTAATCTTTCCTTTAGACTCTCTTATGAGATTTATTATAATGACCTATAGAGACCTCAATTTTAATCATGAAATAGTAATAAGGTTCGTTCTTCTTTACATTCATAGATTGAGACAATTTATATGGAACAACTTCAAATAAATATGGCTGACTGTGCATTATTCTTAAATAACTACAAATGATTTGATTTGTTTGTGAGAAGTCGGTTGTAAATATTAGAGACTCACTCTACTACATATTGTTAATTTAATTGAACATAATTAGTTTTATACGTGAAATGACTAAAATACCACTAATTAATCTGGCTTCGAATTTAGGCGACCATTAAATAGCCTAGGCGACCATTTAGGCTAGATTAATTTTCAAAATCAAGTTGAATATTTTCGACGGCGACGACGTTTTAGGTGGCAAGAGTATTCGGGAGCGGACTTCTCAAGACCTAAGTCGTTTAGGCTAGAAGTTCTCGAGAAGAAATGGTTTTTTGATTCTCCTCTCCCCAAAATAATTTCTGAATCTGCCACTATTTATGTGGTTGTCGGGGTTGTCATGTAAACACAGATGACGAAATTGCATTGTCGGAAAGAATGATTCTCGCCGAGTGTCAACTTACTTGCCCAAAAATATAAGTTTATCAGTTAAATAAAATGTGAAAGTATAAATGCCATTTTACATTTTTAACAATGTCAACAAGTCTGGGAAAAGGAAAAATAAATTTGAGTACCAATTAAGAATTTATTTTAATTAAGTAGTTAAATTTATAATGAACTACAATATTGTGAACAAAGAGATTTTTCCATTGAAAAAATTGGGGACAATCTCACGCAGTTACAGTTAAATTGGCACGAATATCACTTTCATATAGTTAACTTCAAAACGTGTAAAACAAGGTACAGTTAAGTTTGTTTTTCTTTAATTTAGCTCATTTTTAGTATAAAATTGACCAAAATGTGCTAATTTGACTTTCAAATTTTCAAACTCATGTCATTTTTTTCATTTAATCTCTGTTATAAAACGAGTGAGTTTGACACACTTTATAACATATGTACCTGAATTTCATATCTTTCTAAAATATTAAGTTTCACAAAGTTTTGAGGTAATTTGGTAAGTCAAAACTGGTTTCAAATTTTCTGCTAGAAAATGAACTTTCCGAACAAGCAAGTTTTTAAAATAAAATACTAACGCACTTTTGACTAACCAAATGACCTCTAAATTTCATCAACTTTGGTATTTTAAGAAAATATGAAAGTTAGCTACATTTCCTTATGAAGACTCCAAAACCATCTGAAATCTCTAAGTCTGCGACAATAAATTGTTTCTAAAGTAGGTAAAATGAAAAAAAAATGATATTAGTTTGAAAATTTTAAAGTTAAAGAGGGACATTTTGGTCTTTTTGTAATAAAAATGAGTTAAAAGAAAAAAAGAATAAACTTCACTATATTTTTTAAAACGTTTAGAAGTTAGCTTTATGTAAATTATAGTCACCTCAATTTATATTAGTTGTAGTCACGTGAGATTAATAATTTCAAAAAATTGTGACCATATTCTCGTATATTCTCAGTCAAACTCTAACAATACATTTCAAGACTCAAATTGTATTATTAAAATGAATGTTGAACCTAACATTATTATATACGTAAATGTATGGATAAGTTTACAACAACTATTCGTAGCTAGCTTGCCACCATGCCAAATTGACTTCCATCTTCTAGATTAGTTACCAAGTATTAGATAATAAACAATAACAAGTGGATGGATAATCTAATTGGGGCTGCTACCAATTACTATTTAATTCATATTTAATTTTGGATCGTGTGAGAGACTTACTATTTGGTGATTATTCTTCTTCTATATCTTTGTTCGTAGACAATAAGTAAGAAAAAAGCAAGCTTTTGACACTATACATGTTATTCCCAGAGTTCATCCATAAATTATATCAAAATAAAAAGTATGTTTTTGACACTTTTCAAATTATTCTATAATTGATTAATTCATCCATAAATTATATTAAAATGAACAAAATTATGTTTATATATATATATATATAGAATTTAAATCACATACAAACTTTGAGTTTTTTACAAACTGTCTAAGCCCATCTAATCTACGTCCATTTTGGGTTGGCCCAGATCCTTGCACCACGTGGATGAACGCTAAAGTGGAGTGCGTTATGTTTAACTGACGGTGGTTTAGGGGTAGTCGGGTAATTTCATCCCTCTGGCGCGTGCGACGTTTGACCTAATCCAGGCCTGAGAACTGGAGGTTATTTTCTCGTCGATTTCTTCCCCGATTCTTATTTTATTCTTCAACCTCTTTACGTCGATCTTTTTTCTTTCTGCAAGTTATATTTAGTTTTTCCCCTTCTAATTTTCAAACTCTTAACTCGAAACTCATTAAAATAGATCTTCAGGTACGTACATTTGCAACTGATATTTTATTCTTCCCTTTCTTCGTATTTACTTTTTGATATTTCCTGCTATTATAGTGTGGAATTTTTGTATCACAGATTAAAATGGTTCGCTTGGAATAATTGTGTGATTCTGGTAACTCTTCGGCCGGGAGTGTTGTTGGCGGTAAGTTTTCAACACAGCCAACCTAAATCACAATGTAGTTTCGAGTGTTCCACACACAACAGTTAATGTTCCACATGGTTGATTCTAACTATTGAACTGTGTTTGAGCACCTTTTTCCACTTATTTGAATATGTAATATGCATTCAGTAGAGACGCAATCTGCATTCACTGGTATTGCAAGTGATGCACCCATTGGTCAGTATTAGGCAATGTTAAAATCGAGGCATGTTGATATGATGAAGAGGAAGAGGCCTGCACTCGGTGGGGAGCCCAGGGACAGCGATTTCAAGGAAGATCGCCCAACCCGTATGAACAAGAGAACTAATGTAGGTGGTTCAAAAAGTAAAGCAAAGAAAGTGAAGAAAAACGTGTTGAAAGTGAAGAAGGTGTGGTCGTTCAGGGCTCGGGCTAACACGGGGAAATTTGTGGACGTTGTGAACTCTTTAACTGAACTTAATATCTATGATGTCAAGGAGTTAGGATTTGAACACCTACTATACATTCAGTTGAGGGCAATTCCATCTCATTTTGCAGAGTGGTTGGTGAAATCTTACGTTCACAATAGGATTGCGTTGAGGTTTTCTGGAGGTCGCGAGATGACTGTGGACGACGAGGATGTCGAGTATATTATGGGTTTTCCTCGTGGGAGGAAGATCATTAAGTTGAGAACTCACCTTAGAGAGAACGAAGGCTTTGAGGCTTGGAGGGATTCATTTGGAAAGAAGGACCACAAAGTCCCGTTGTCATATGTGATAAAGTCATTGAAGAACTATCCTAATGTTGGAGTGGAGTTCAAACAGAATTTCCTCATTATTATTGCAACAATGTTTGTCTACCATGGTACAGGAAGTTATGCAAACTAGTCTTTGTGGAAAGTGGTTGAGAAGCCTAACGAAGTAGAGCATTGAAATTGGTGCAAGGTAGTTCTGTCTAGGATTGTGAAGGCCAGGAAGAAGTGGTCGGCATAAAAGTACTATGGTGGTCCCATAACATTCATGGCTGTGAATGTTGAATCCATTTGTTCAATAATGCACACCTTCGCTTTACAAGTTTTTGAGTTTTACTGAAATGTGCATATGTTGAAGTTGTTTTATTTGGATAGGGTTCGGTACCTGGATAGGGAAAATGAGCGCACTTGCCCTATTTTGACATCGTGGATGGACAAGCTTATCTACGAGAGATATAACTTAGAGAAAAAGAACAATGACGTCAGTACTGGTCGCATGATTCTGCCTAGAGTTGAAAGACCTGACCTAGGGACATGCCTTTCGAGTGTGTGAATTTTACACCTGCACCACGCGAAGATGTTCCGCGCGAGGAAGAAGAAGAAAATGTTGACGAAGAAGAAGTCCATGCTGACCAATCCCCATCACCCACAACTGATGTTTTTGCCAACCCATAGGGGTTGTTGAGTAACAAAGAAGAGGTAATGATTATAGTACATGTGGAATTATTACATGTGAATGTGGAATTTTAAGTATAATGAGTGGAACTTTTGACAACAACATGCTAACAGGATATGAAAAAATTGGGTGCCTTGTACAAAAAGATAGCGCGTGTCGTGGGTGAATTTAGGGTCGTCTATCACATGCTTATTCATGATGCACCCTCCGTGATGGGTGGTGCAACATTCAATAAGCCGTGGTTGGATAGTCGGAACGTGCATGACACAATGGCTTTCGTGGCAGATTTTTATTCCAAGCCTGTCAATGCACAAATTTCAAAAGCAAATGATTTCCCTTCCTTGAGTCTTGGGCTTACAAAAAATTTCAATGCGGAGACTGTCCCCCCTCAAGGTAACTCTTCTGTTTCGGAAGCTGCTTACAGTGTCTTGCAAGACACACAAGATGAAAACTTCCCCGATGAGTCAACTCTTCAAGATGGTGTATTTAGCTCATTCTGCAAGGAGTTTCATGAATCTGCTGCTGACGAGATTATGCACGGTTATAAGTGACATTTTCCGGCAGGTTCTTGGGTCTATGTCAGGAAAACCAAAACCAAAAGTCAACCTAGACGATGGAGAAGCAATCCCATATGATAGAGAAGAGCATGATGTATAGCTCCCTAAACTAGTGAAGTATCGGCCGAAAACCATTGATTGTGCACCACACCAACCTCGCAAATCCATCAGAGCGAAGCGCCCTTCAAAACCTGGCTTTTCTCCGCACCGTGGCTCATGCACTGACCTTATCAAGAACCCCAAGACACATGAGGAAATGTTGTTCGATTATTCCACTAAATGCATTGATTCTGAGGAGGGGTAAGTGGTTTCTTGATGTATTTGTTGTTAAATTTACATGTTTTGATATTGCAAATATTTATATCATTTGATTTTCATAGATACCCAGAAGAAGGTTTATTGATTCAAATGCCTAATGGATATGGAATTTGAGGCTCACGCGTTGGTGAGCGGTGGCATATTGTATTGTTTATGCATCAGTGACTTAACTAATGGACTCATCTATTGGTAGGCCCACATGTAATAAAGAGAATCAACCCATGGCAGACAATCTCACCTCATGCGGGGCCATGGTTAAAAAAATTGATTTCTGTTAAAATCAAAACCATTGGCGGGCCTATGACCGACAGCCTCTCAAACGTCAATTTGAGATGCCATATTTGCCGGAGGCGAGAGCATCGAGCCGGATGCAGACGCGTGGTGGCGCGTGGAGGCAACGGTGCCTTCTCGGCGGCGGCAGAGGGAGAGGCGGTCCCGGCGACGGAGGTTGGGGACGAGACAAGGTTCCCGGCCTCGAGGAGCATCGATCCGAGCCTAAGGCCTGCTCCACCAGACGGCTCTGGTCCGCGTCAGAGGCGCGCGAGTCGAGAAGCCTCTCGAACGCCAAATCGACGGCCAACGGCGGCGAGTCCGAGAAGCCGAGGAACGCCTTCGAGCAGGCGGTCCGCGTGGTGGCGTGCCGGAGCGAAGCCGGACGAGCTCGAGAGAGGGTTTACGATGCCGAGGTAGCTCCGATGATGGCGTGACAAGCAACGGTGATCGGCATTAACATGTTGAGTATTGTCTAATTTTGATGCAACAGCTACCTTTCATCGCCAGGCAAATTAGCAAACAAGTGATGCAAATCAAGGCTTGCACAACAAGGCTCCAAACAGAAAGCTAATGGTGTCATGACAAAGATCAAACACTTCATCACAAGCAATCTAATAAAACATCTTGTTGACTAGTGACCACAATACTGATTGGTTGATATTGTCTAATTTTGATGCAACAGCTACCGAATTGATCGGGGTTTGGAGTGAGACGGATTGCCGAGGTTGGTGCCGGATTGCCGAGGAAGTTAAAATTGGCAGAGAAGGTTTCCGGCAATGGTGCCGTTGGCACAAGACAGCCGGAAACAATGCGGAAACGATTTAGAGAGCCTCGCCCACCCGTCGGAATTGCAAATCATCGACGAGTGGGCGAAGCCAAGATTTCTCAGATTTTGCCTACGATCGGTATTCCTCTGATACGATGTTAACAATAAGGAGTATTGTTGAATTGATTGTATTGTGAATTACAAGAGACCTCTATTTATAGAGGTGATAGGAATCGAATAGAAAACCCTAATACATGTGACAAAGGAAACATAAACATAGGAAACCTAATATAATCTAACACTCATAATGATTTAAACAACACAATTAGTCAATTAGTTATTAATAAATTTAATTAAATCGATTTTTATTCGAGTGGATGTACATACACACTTGTTCGTATCTAATCAATCAATAGAATATTGTGCAAACGTATTTCATGTATCAAAAAGTTTATATCAGAACTTGCAAATTATATATTTAGTTAAGACCAAGCAAGATTAAAACAAACAATTTAATGAAATTAAATTGAAAGATGTATTATAACTTGCACAATGAGTGATTATATATATCATATATGTATATATTATAACTTGGTATTAATCATGATACTGTTCTTTTTATTAGGGTGGAAATATGATCATAATTAAACTTAATCTCAAATCTAACGACGCATGTAGTCTTCTTTATAATAAGACAAAATATTTAAAACTCTAGAGTACTAAATATATTATGACCAAATAACCAACTCCAAACTGTCCAATATTTGCAATTTTAATTCCTTAGGTCCTTGATAAACAAATAACAAATCATAACAATGTACGCGATAAAGAATAGCCAAATTGAAACATTTTATTAATATTTCCAACCTAAAGTCTTGAACAATTTCATTATAAAACCATATAGAAAACAATCCATCCATCTCTATCATCATCAACCTTAATCGAAGCTATTTCCATGGCGTCTCTCTCTCCAACTCCTCCACATCTTGCCGGAAGCACCACGGGCACCGCCATATCTAGGTCGACGTGCTTATTTTGTCCCATAACCAAAAGACAAAGAAGTTACTCGATCCCAAGAACAATATTATTTTCATGCAAGGCCAAGGCCAAGGGCAATGATATTAATGAAGATAATGAGGGCAGAAAGCGTGGGAATAATAAGTTTGAGCGGAGGGATGTGCTGATGGGTCTGGGGGGGCTGTACGGGCTGACGTCGGCGGGGCTGTCGGGGGCGAACGCGGCCCCTATCGCTCCCCCGGACGTTTCCCGGTGCGGGAAAGCGGACTTGCCCAATGGGGTAAAGGTGACAAACTGC
This sequence comes from Geranium rotundifolium, assembly GCA_963920655.1. Lineage (NCBI taxonomy): Eukaryota > Viridiplantae > Streptophyta > Magnoliopsida > Geraniales > Geraniaceae > Geranium > Geranium rotundifolium. The sequence goes on from OY987320.1 coordinate 6,269,294, forward strand.
TGCCCGCCGACGCCGGCCACGAAGATCGTTGACTTCAAGCTGCCTCCGTCGTCGGAGCCCTTGCGAATAAGGCCCGCCGCACACTCCCTCACCAAAGACTACATAGCAAAGTACGCCAAAGCGATTGAGCTCATGAAGGCCCTTCCCGCCGACGACCCCAGAAGCTTCGCCCAACAAGCTAACATCCACTGCGCCTACTGCGACGGAGCTTATGAACAGGTAACATGCATGTCATTATAATGTAGTAGTATATATTTACATTTCTGACATTTTAATGGTAAAATTTTGTGAATCAGTTTCATACATCATATATATATATATGATACTTTTGATCTGAATCGGTCATTTGTTTTTTTAGCACAAACACAAAAATATAATCCACTCATCATATTCAAAACAAATTTTAAATTTCTTTCATATTTTTATTGGATCAATTTATCATGGTGTAGAAACTCTGTTATTTTCTTACACGTATTGCCTATACATATCTAATTTCGTCTCATATAAAATGGGTGTCTAAATTCAGTAGGGATGGATGAGATCTAGAATTCCTGTCTAGATCGATTATTAATAAACACCTCCAACCATATCCCAACGTGTTTTGATTGGATTTAGAAATTGAGTGGTTCTCGAGATAAATAAATTTGTTATACACGCACATATATACATATACGGGGAGAGATGATTAAACAAACATTGTGGTATTCTTTACCTTGTTGATGAGTTGAGTATAATTGTTAATCTAGGTCTGTTCACCAAACTTAAATAATAATATGGGCATCTATCTATCAGTTTGAACTTTTATGAAGATTGGGCTTTTAACATGGGTCAAAAGTCGTTCCAGCACCAATTTCGTTATTTTCATGTGCCTATGTCAACTCGACTTGCACGTGACTGATAATGTTAGATACCACATATGAAAGATGTGAATACGTCGAACAACTTAAATAATAGTCTAACCCTCCAACTATGAACTTTAGATTTTACGTGAATTGAGATTCTGACATGATATCAGAGTTTGGTTAAATCTATATTTCAATAATTTTGAAATATTTTATGGAATGTAATTTAATACCAAAACAATTGGTAGGTTGGGTTCCCGGATTTGGACTTGCAAGTGCACAACTCATGGCTGTTCTTCCCGTTCCACCGATACTACATCTATTTCTACGAGAAGATAATGGGGAAGTTGATCGGCGATCCCACATTCGGCCTCCCATTCTGGAATTGGGACTCCCCTGCCGGAATGCAGATGCCCGCCATCTTCGCCGACAAAACCTCCCCTCTCTTCGACGAGTTTCGAAACCCTTCCCACAAGCCACCCACTCTTGTCGATTTGGACTATAATGGTACTTATATTTTAGTTCTATATCATCATCACTCTCCCCCCTCTAATTCTATACTTTAACTCTATGCACCTACCCTTCAATACATTGTCCATCTAATTGTCAACCACGAGATATATATATATATATATATTGGGATACTAAAGATATTGATAATACTTCTTTGATAAATATATTGGGATTCCCACTGATTAACTTTAGGTTTTTTCTATTAGATGTTTTAGTTTCTACCAAATTATTCTTTTCATGGTAATTATATATGACTGATCTTTAAAATACAATGACTTATTTATTATTGCACATGCACAATGAACAATATGATAGTATGATTGATCTTCAAGATGTAATATAACTTGTGTACTGTTTTGTTTTGGTAAAATAGATTATGATTAGTGTGTAAAGTTTTTTCTGAATTATTTCCACAATGAAAAGAAAAACTTATTTATTGCTTCACACATTTCCAATTTTTATGTTATTATATCATAACTAATTTCATCTCGCCAAATACTTAAACTCTTCTTTAGTTTGCGTGATCACATTAATTATTCATATCTATTATATAAAAAATGTCTTTTAGTGATTCTTGAATTTAGTTTTGTGTCTTTTGTCCTATATATATAAATTACATTCATCAGCACTTCAGCCGTTTAAGTCATACACTTTTCTAAAAAGATGTCGTGGGTTTGAATTTATCAGGTGCATATGATAAGGAGAAATTTTTATAAAATAGAAAAATTATTTAAGAAATTCACAAATAAATTTGACCATTACTTGCATAAAAGATGGAATGAAATTAAAAAGTAATTTATTCTGAGGTAAATAGAAATTTTTGGATGGGCGCAGGAACGGAGCCAAACGATTTGAAGGAAGCGCAAATATCAAGTAACTTGACAGTAATGTACAGGCAGATGGTGTCGAACGGAAAGACGGCACAACTATTCATGGGAAGCCCATACAGGGCGGGGGACGAGGCAAACCCGGGCGGGGGCTCCATGGAGAACACTCCTCACGGCCCCATGCACGTCTGGTGCGGCGACAACCGCCAGCCCAACCTGGAGAACATGGGCAACTTCTACTCCGCCGGCCGCGACCCCATCTTCTTCTCCCACCACAACAACATCGATCGCCTCTGGACCGTTTGGAAGTCTTTGGGAGGCCGCCGCCTTGATTTCACCGATCCCGATTGGTTGGACTCTGGCTTCTTATTCTATGACGAGAATGCTCAGATGGTCAGGGTCAAAGTTAGGGATTGCCTCGACAATACCAAACTCAGGTACGTATAATTCACAACGGAATTTCTCACGTGAAAACTAGAAAAAATTACACATCATTACCTCAACTATCACTCATTTTCATATTACCATCTCAACAAAAAAAATCACATACATCTACTCCAAACTATTGTTTTGTTACACTTAACTTGAACGGAGTTAAATCCTACCCTTCCACTATTTTATTTTGGCATTTTTACCTCAAAATTCTGTTAGATATAATCTTGTTAAAGTTAAGTGTAACCTTTTATATATAATTCACTTATTTAGCTTGCACATTTAATTCTTATCCATGAATGTTTGTATTAAGGTATGGTTTTGAAAATGTGGAGATCCCATGGATGAATGCAAAGCCGACGCCGCGCAGCTCAAAGGTGGGAAAACTAGCAAGGAAGTTAGGGATCGGGGCGGCGCAGGCGGCGGATGTGAGGTCCAAGAAGTTGACGGCCATGAGCGAGTTCCCAATGTTGCTGGACAAGAAAGTGAGCGTGATGGTGAAGAGGGCTCGCAAGTCTCGGAACAAGAAGGAGAAGGAGGAGGAAGAGGAGGTGCTGGTGGTGGAAGGGATAGAGTTCGAGAAGGACACGATCGTGAAGTTCGACGTGTACATCAACGACGAGGACGGTAACCCGAGCGGGCCGGACAAGAGCGAGTTCGCGGGGAGCTTCATGAACGTGGCGCACAAGCATAAGCACGGGAAGAAGATGAGCACTACGCTGAGGTTGGGGATAAGTGACTTGTTGGAGGATTTGGACGCCGAGGATGATGACAGCGTTATCGTCACTTTGGTTCCACGGTTTGGGAAGGGCCATGTTACTATTGGGGGTCTTCACATTGAGTTGGACTCTTAATCGATCGTCTTTTTCTTTCATCAATAAGGGTATATATATATATATATATATGCTCTTTTCCTTTTTAAAGTTTTGTATTGCTAAAACTATGGGTGCAAGTTAACTCTTTAATGAATGTCATGCCATGCCTTGTGTTGCAGCATGTGTATTCAGTGCAAATTATGTTCCATAAATTTTGAATCTTTGACTCATTTGTCTTCCAATAAATATTGTTTGAGGGTTTGTTATTTATAAAATGTGCCATAAATATTCCTTTCCCAAAAAAAAAATCGATCGAGTTTGGAATATACAAGATTTACTTATTACTAATTATACTCTAGCCCTTACTCTTCTTTAGATCACTTGCTTCATTCCAATAGTTTTGTTAAAGATTTTAGTTGGTTTAATCTCACATTATTGGGTATGTCACATTTTCCGACGAAAGTGACGTGCGTACATCAAGTTTAATCTCGCATTCCCGACACACGTATGCATGAGTTAGCTATGTTATGTTATTTCACATGTACAATATTACTCGACATGTATAATATCTCAAAGAATATGTTATTTCATATTCATATTTCATTTCATTGAAATAATATATATGTTTTAACGGTCCATGTTCTATACATTATATGAAAATCTCGTGGTTTCATCGAAATAATATATGTTCACGTGCATGTTTTATTGTCTTATGTTTTATTAACTATATGAAAATGAAACACAATATTAAAAAATGACGGTTCCTATTAAAAATTAATCATTTAGTTTTTGTATTAGTTATTTTTGGTGTATTGTATACAATAGGAAACGACTGGATCAATTAATGTTTTATTTTTGGTATTAGTTAAATTTACCTACATATCTTTTCGTTTATTATTATATTTATTTTAATAATAAATCAATTAATTAATAATAGTCATTGATTATAACCATCCTACGGATACTAATAGTTTTTATACTATTTTGTAAGAGCTAGTCCCTATCTCTTTATATGATATGTCTATCATACCTATGTTACAAACGTCACTATGTAGTAAGTCAACTGTTAATAAATCTCTCGTGCCCTTAATATGTTACACCATGTTTCGACTCTTGTTCTTGGCAATTCAATGTTGCCTTTTTGTATTATTTTCCAAGACTTGATCGTATCTAAGAATTGTAACCAGTTTCTTAGCATTCAAGACCTGTTTTCTTTATATTATATATATTTTCTGAGGAACAACATGACTTTAATTAAATTGTTATAAACATTTTTATCAATATGATTTTTGAATAATATGACGTAGTAATTATTTATTTCTCTTTTCTCATAATTAGTGGTGTAAAAGTGTAGAATAAATAATACTCTTAGGACTCAACTCAGCATTTGAAAAAAGTGTCGAATAAATGCAAGACGGAAAGAGATTTCTTATAAGAAGTAGGTCTCCGAAATAGGCATGTGTAGTTTTCAAGACTGACGGATTGAGAGGTTGATTAATTTAAAAGAACAGTGCCGATCACTTAACATCAAAGCGTGAGGTTTTGAGTGTTTGTAATTTGAGTGTGTGTGTTCGTGATTGAAGATTCACAAGAAAACTGCCGAAAACAAACTACACCGAGCATAAGCTTGCTCGAATGGTTGAATTGAGAATATCTTAAAGACAGGAGGAGTCCCTATTCGAGATAGTTCACGGTGAGGTAATAGTAGCTTAGGACAATAGCTTGTGTGATAGCAGTTGATAGTTGAAGTTGTACTATTAACTACAATATATTGAAAACCTTTCCATTGGCAGAATGGCCTCAGACGTAGCTGTGGAGTCACCGAACTGAGTAAACATATTGCGTGTCTTATGTTTATTGTTTGTTTATCTATTGTTCGTTATCTGCGATCTGGCAAGTTGTCGGACCAAATGTTACAACATCATGTTCGACATTTTGCCCTTGCTACGAATCAGAATTTCAAACTCGTCTATTAAATGAGCTGAATCAAATGTAGACATGAGCTTAGCTATAAAGAACTTGCACTAAATACTTAAGAGCTCGAGCTAAATATTTAACGAAACGAACTAAAACAGTTCAATTCATTTGGTAAAAGAATTTCCTCTCTCCCTTACTCTTAAGTAGAGTAGGAATGAGTTTGAACACAAAAACAAAAAGAGCTACTCTTTTTCAGGCGTGGTCTCTTAGAGATTTAATTGGGCTTTTGGTGCTGGTTCTCCATTTCTCTTCCCCACTAGGTAAGAATATGAAACAAATGTTTGGTTCCGAAGGAAAGAAAAAGAAAAAGAAAGTATTTGGTTTATCGCATGACCCATTTCTCACTCTCTCTAGCTGACGACAAGCCCATGCCCTTCCTCATCTTTCACTGTCTCAGGTCAACTCTAACTCGCTTAGCCGACTCAACAGTACTGTCTGCTCTGCACTTGTACTTCCAGCTTTGCACTTGTTACACGCTACCACACGTGCGATCAACGGTCGTGATTTGCGCAAAGCCGACAGAATGGAGGACACCACGCCTCATCGTCCCTTTATGCTTCAGAACTACCCGACAATCCCATGCTCACTTGTTTTCGACCCTATCCCTTCATTACTTTTAATGTTTAACAAATCCCTCCCAATCCCACTTTACGCGTGGACAAAACAGTTAATAGGCGTGACCGAGTTATGTTACGTACGTGTACATGGTTTGTGTTGCGGTTTTGTTTGTGTCAACTTCACCCAATTTTATGGACAAAATCATTTACTTTTAAAAACATTTTGGTTGCCTTTGAAATATTTGACTTTTATTTTGAAACATCGTGATTTGTTTTAACCAAAGAAACGACCCCTTCCCCCTTTTCTCACTCCAACGCCGACTCTTCTTTGTTTCAAATTATGAGGATCCCAACCTCCCTTTGTTGTGATTTTCATTACGCAAGAATAAAGGCTAATAACTCGATTCTTGCTTATTTAAATCATTTGCCTAATTCACCTGTTACATTGTGCAGAATCAATCAAAAGTCAAATTAGCAATAAGTATTAGTGTAATATACTGTTACCTTGCATAGCACTTGTAAGCTTGTATTTACAAATAAGCACTAGCAAGTATGAATAAAATCAAGTAAAAGCAGTAAGCTTTTCCACATGGTATCAAAACTCTTATATACCAAATTAGATTAAAAATGGGGGTCGACGTAGGGAAATTAAGTAAGACTGAGGGACCAACTATTGGGATAGCCATACAACTACCCTCACCCTACCTCCTATACCCATCAAATCAATCAGGCGACGTCGGCTAACGCTTTTCCGTCGGCGAGGACACACGGACTCACCACGCCGATGTAGACACTGTTATGCACTAATCAGATATCCAGTCCACTGGAGCCAGACCGGGACCGGAGGAGGCGCTCGAAGTGGACGAGGATCCGGGCGAGGTGGTGGTCAAAGTGGTGTTCACGTACTAGAGAAGAGAAGAAGATGTGTGAGGATGTCTATAGTCAAGTGCTTGGTCAATCAAGTACAATGGGCTTTCAATACTTTAGCCCAAGAGATTTGTAAGAGCTTGTGCCCTAGTTCATGTCTTTTCTATGTAATCTTCTGTTTAACAATAAAAGACATTTTAATTATTATTGTATTATAATAATGAGTCAAGCGATAATGTCATCTAAAGCCATAGAGTGTGTCATCACTAATAGTAGAACATTTAGATGCTATGAAATTATGTTTGATGGATCCCTAGTCGAATACTTATTCATAAGTGACTAGCGTGAGAATGACTTAAAATCAAGTTCTGCTGATCTAGGTAATGGGATTACCAAATTCATATCACGAATATCATATGGGAGTTGACATTGGATAACCCGACTTGGAGTATGACGCATAGATTAAGTCACCAACGCATACTTCGTCGTCATGTGATCACTTCCTTAAGACCTTGGAGCGAGTGGCTCACATGCACGTTACTCCATTAGTTTGACATGCTCCAACGCTTCATGTAACAAGGTAGTCGTAACGGGTACCGTTGGCTATTGGACGGACTGTAGTGGGAGCGCATATTACGTCTGAAGGGATTTTTTTCCCCACAGTGAGACGTGGTGAAGGGTATGGTTCTGGGCCCCTTGATAAGCATGACTGATGGAGTGTGCGGTCGCACCAATTACATATCAGTCATCTTGGAATTCAAGGAACTAGATCGATTACACGAGGATGACAACTCTATGCCCCATTTCGATCTCATACGCCTTAAAGCAAAACAAAAGGGTTAGTGATACAGATGAAAGAGAGAAGATATCGAACCGATCGATACCTCGTGGACATTGGGTAATCACTATGTCTTACTAGAGACCACTAGTGATGGATCATGTGAAATGGCGTTTTACGCTGATATGCCAATGGGCCACGAGCCTACACGGTCGCACGCCATGAGCAAGAATCGAAACAACTCAATGGGACTTAAGAGGTCGAAGATGGAACAGTAGTGTAATAGGAATGGTGACCACATGTGGGGTGCCGATCGATGCCTACGGGGTGTCGATCAACACACGTCACATATGGGGTGTCGATCAGCACTTTGGTAGTGTCGATCGGAACATAGACATGAGTGGTTTCGATCGGCACCTTAGTGGTGTCGATTGACACCTAGATGGCGATCGATACCTAGGTGGTGTCGATCGACACTTATGTCTAACGGGCTCTAAAACCTAAGCTTCACCCAAAGCCTATAAATAGAGACATTTGGGGTGAGAGCCTCCATAGCCTTGGGCACCATTAGCTATTCACTTCCAAAATTCTCTAGCTCTTGAATCTTGAGGGTTAGAGACCTTGTGTGAGGAGGGTCTCTTAGTTGGTCTAGTAGCCGAGAAGAGCATTCTCGCTTCGACATCAAGCTCCCGCGTAGCGAGACGGTAGAGGACAGGTCCCGTGGATGTGTCTCTAGATCGATTCATCTTACGCTCCAAGAGGTAAGCAATCCGATCTTTCTCGACAAATGATTCATCTAGAGGTTGAATGAGATCCTAGACGGGATTCTCGATTAATTTCCGCTGAACTTAATACCAGTAATTCCCAACAGTGGTATCAAAGTCTAGATTGCTCTTTAGATGAATCATCTTGCATGATTTCATGGTAAAAATGCATGCTTGATGATATGTGATTATTGCCATTCTTGTTTTATGCATGAATCTCTATTTCTTCTCTTGAGTTGGTCTCATGACAATATAAAAATATGTTCTTGATCGTTCTTCGGATAAAGGCAGGATTTTATTTGTTTTCGGGTGTTGTTTCAACTTGATATTGATGCACTCGATGCATGTAACCAATCTCGGGTCTCAGGTATCGACCTGAGTGAAATCAGATCGAGAATCGGTTTCTGGAAAACTGACTTTGGATCATATCGAGGAGGGTGTCGATCGACACCCATAGGGTGGCGATCAACACCTCTCATCGGTTTCTCCGCTCGAGTTAAGGGGTGTCGATCGACACCACTTGGTCGCTTGGGGTGGTGATCGACACCTAGTGTCGATCGACACCTCTCGGACCTTATAAGGTGGCGATCGACACCTAGTGACAGTGGGTTTTCGGTTCAAGTCGAAATTTTGACCTTCAGGAAAATCAGGAGGTTGAATGAGATTATTTAATTTATGTATTGATGTAATGAATATACTCGATCCTCGATATGGATTAAATAATTTTTATCGAGTATATAAAGATATCGAAAACTATTTTTCCGTCGAAATAAAGTACATTCTCGAGTTTCCACAGGATTGATGACGCGATAAACTGGAGGACCGCATTGTTGTGTCATTCAATGTACGCGGTACATTGTTGGCACATTATGTTGAACTTTTTGTATCACCCAACGACCTATTAGGGTTTTGCTCGATACACTAGAGTTTCAACATACTGGTTGATGAAGTGATTACAACGACAGCCGGCAAGGCCGTGTCCTTACGATTGGTTCGAAGGACCGATTCTCAGTTTTCGCTCAAAACTGGAGAGTCTCGGTTTAGGAATTCGAGATCGGGACTTTCGAGTGCCGAGTGAGATCGATACACTAAAATTACAAAGCTAAAATATGATTTGATGTGATTGATAATATGCATTGTGTGACAACATATATGTTTGATAACATGGAGTTATTTGATAACATGATATGCTTGCAACATGCGTAAGTTATATTACATTATGTATAGCCTAGCCCATTAGGACAAAACTGTTTATATTGCATTAATTTGGTATGTAAATATAAAATGGTGGTTTGTGCCGTCGTAGTTTATATGTATTATATTTATACCTGGCCTGCGAGCCGTTGATACATTTTGTAAACGCACTTCCCGGAGATGGCACATTGGAAGTCTTGAAGATGGCATTGAGTCGTGGAGACTTCAAGGAGCTAGAGGGAGTGTCGCCAAGGATGAAGACGACTTATTATAGTTGTAATCTTCACCTTTAGGATGTGACCTAGATCGTTATTTACTGGCCCCATAAAGATCAAACCTAGACATGGGCTTAGGCTATACATGTTTAACTTATGCTTTTTAGAATTGCATGATTAGTAATGTATATTTATTTTATATGCATATGAGCATGATAAGTTTAAATGTACATATGTTTTGCAAGTCCGAATATGGGTAAATAACGTAAAATTGGACATACAAACGAAGTGAAGCATGAAACATATCATCATACCTGGTACGGATAAAGAGTTGTCATGTAGAGAATGTACATGGTACATGTATCGCAAAATTGGACCATATCGCAGTGAAATTCAGTCATGCGATGATGCTATCCAATTTTGACACTCAACGAAACTGCGTGACCATGAACATCGTGAGCGTTAACAGAGCGTTTGTGGAAACAAAGCTAGAAGAGGTGGGCAGTTTTGTTTGGGGCGTAGATGCATTAGCTCTCCCCAGTTCAAGTTTTGATACACAAGTCGTTAATTGGTTGACTCAACTAGGCCATGAACGCCGTGTGCGTTAGCAGAGCGTTCGTGGAAGCAACGTTATAGGATGTCGACGGTTTTGGTTGGGGAGTAGATGCATTAGCTCTCTCCAATCAAGTTCTGGGTCACATATCTGCGATTGCATCGACCTAGAGCATAAGACAGAACAATGGTGATGTACATTGTACGTATGTTCTGGCCAAGAGTAACACTCGGTGTCATTGGAAAGTATTCCTACCTACATAGCCTAATTGAAGCGTTGATGCATTAGCTCACTTCAAAAGGGTGAATCAATGGTCTTGTTTCTTGATTCTTGATTCTTACGAAGAATCAAAATGGTCAAAGTTTTGCAACAAATCTTCAAAGATAAATTCCCAGTCTAATTTGAATTTATTTATCTGTGTAAATAATGGCAGCGAGCCAAACACACGTCGTGTCACTAAGGTCGATCCTGCAGAAGGAGAAGCTTAGTGACGTAAATTTCCTCGACTGGGAGCGTAATTTGAGGATTGTCCTCAAACACTGGAGGAAAGAATATGTGCTTGATGAGCCCATTCCCCCTGTGCCAGATGATGGTTCCACGAGGAGTGTTAGACATGTTTACCAAAAGCGTCTTAACGACTCGCTCGATGTGGGATGCATCATGATGAGCACGATAAAAGCTGATCTCCAAAAACAGTTGATGGATATTAGTTCGGACTCATTCGCCATCATTGGACAACTCAAGGAGATGTTCAAGGAGCGGGCTAGGACCGAAAGGTTCAAGTCCGTTAAGGGTTTTGATGTTCACTAAATTGCCATCAGGAGAGTCAGTCAGCCGTCATGTTCTGAAAATGAAGGGTCAATTCGAACCCCTTGCCCGACTCGGTGTTGAATTTACTAATGAGTTAAAGGTCTACATGATCTTGTCAACTCTCCCTTCCATGTATGATGAGTTCATCATAAATTACAACATGCATGACATGAACAAGACCATCGCTGAGCTCCATGGGATGCTTATATCTGCCGAGGTGAACCTTAAGGGTAAGACCAATGAGATAATGACGGTGAACAAATGGAGCATTAGCTTCAAGAAAGCTAGTGGGAGCTCGGTCAAGTCTTCCACACAAACTAAGGAAAGAGGAAAGGGTCACATGGTTCAGGTGGCCAAGCCTAAGCCCAAGGGCAATGGCAAAGCCAAGTTGGACGTGAATGACGCCATTTGCTTCTTTAGCAATGAGCGTGGTCACTGGAGGAGGGACTGCAAGAAGTTCCTGGAAGAGCAAAAAAAGGCTGGCACAGCTGACGCTTCAGGTATTTACTTCATTGAAGTAAGTCTGTCTACTATCTCTGGCTGGGTGCTGGATTCCGAATCTCAATCTCACATTTGTGTTGATGTGCAGGTGCTGGAAAGTAGACGAGATTTGGCTGGGGATGAAGCGGACATACGGGTTGCAGATGGCAAGAGTGTCTTGGCAATAGCTGTAGGGGTTGTTCGTGTCAGTCTCTCATCGGGACTTCTTTTGATTTTGAACAATGTTTATTGTGTACCGACTCATCAATTGCATCACAATGTTATCAAATTCAACAAAAAATACATCATAATTGTGAATGTCAGTATATCAATCTCTCAGTCAGGTTAAAATGTAGATATGTTATTAGGGAGTTTCCTTAAACTGTGGAGCACGTCTCCCACTTCCACTCCCTCCTCTCTCTCCTCCCTTCCTCACTCCTTCCCTCCCTCCCCCTCCCTCTCTCTCTCCTCACTCCCTCCCATCCTCTCATCTCAAAATGAGATATGAGTTTACTGAGAGAGAAATCTTCATAACCAATAAAGTGATATAAATACATTAATATCATTTCTTAAAAGAATGATTCTAACGTTCTTTTTATATCCTCAAATAAAGCTCGAGGAATATGAGAAATGATGATTGCATTGCATGGATTATGGTGTCAATTTTCCATGTTACGTTGTCCACCAAAGATAGTACTTGTTGTCAAGTAATTACTATACTTACCATATGCATGATCAGCCATTGTTTTAACACATAAATTTAGAGAAAGATTAAAAAGAATAAAATGTGATTATACTATCTTTATGCCCCCCCCCCCCCCCCCTCTCTCTCTTCACTCCATCCCTCCCTCGCACTTCAAAATGAGTTATGAGTTTGCTGAAAGAGAGATATTCATCACCAAATGACCGATTACATATTTTTTTTGGGTCAACAATATGTTTCAATGAAGAAGAAAAAATGACTTATAATTCTTCTCCCTCCCTTCCTCCTCCTCCCTGACAAAGCCACATAGATAGAATGAAAAAGGAAAAGATAAGTTTTGATATGGACATTAACAATATCTAAATATTGTACTTCAAAATATCCTAATAATTACTTTTGTAAACTCTTATGCTTACATGTGCATCCTCTGTCTGGACTCTCTGAATCCAAAAAATTGGGCCCGAATTAAACAAATTTCTTTCACCGATTTGAGTCAGGAGAATAAAATCCAAATTGAACTCTTTTCAGTTCATGAACACACATACAAATATTTACTATTCACTAATTGCATCCCAATGTTATCAAATTAGAAAAATATACATTATAATTGTAAATGACATTATACTAATCTCTCAAGCAGGCTTAAATGTACATATGTTATTAGGGAGTTGCCTCAAATTGTGGAGAACATCTCTCTCTCTCTCTCTCTCTCTCTCTTGGAGCAACGATTTGTTTCAATTTCCCCCTCCCTCTCCTCACTTCCTTCTCTCTCTACTCCCTCCCTCACCTAATGCCCGTTTACATATTTTTACTTGGGCAACGATCTATTTCAATGAATAGAAAAAAATGACTCTTAGGATACTCCTCCCTCTCTCTTTCCTCTCTCCCTCCCCCTCCCTCCATCCCTCCTCCCCTCCCTCTCCATAGATATTCTCCACCAACTGACATTTACATATTTTTACGGAGAAACGATATGTTTTAATAGAGAGAAAAAATGACTCTTAAAATTCTTCTATTATTAAGATATGCTAAAGTTGTAAAACAGTATTAAGTGGAAAAACACATACTCCAATTTTGCGAAAGGAATACGTGGATCTCTACGAGATTGACACTTGTAAGACCAATTATAGTTCAATTTTTATGATTAATCGCTGGTATAAATTATATAAACCATAATCGACCCAAAATTGATTGGCTTGCTTAAAAATTGAACCGTAACCAAATCATTATCTATAGTTTTTTATTTTTTGGGTACAGTTCGATCATGATTTTTTGGTTAAAATAGATAGCCCAATTTATACATATGAGGCTACACGTGAAGCAAGAAAAATAGATTAATCATTTATTGAGAAAGAAGAGTGCATAATATATACATCAACTCTTATTTAAAATTTAATCACCTGATATATTGTATGAATTCATAAAGTATATCAAATTCTCTTAAACGTCCTAGTTATCATATATAAGACACATACCTCACACGTGAAAACCTAATATTGTTGACCGCATGCCAAAAGACACTATTAAAGATATCCAAAGAAACAAAGATTATTATGTAAATGTAATCCGTTCAAGAACACATCTGCAATATTAAAAGCAACTCGAACCAAAATACCTAATTCCACAAAATTATTACCCAAAATACTAAAATGAGTTTGCGTTTATCATGAGCAATAACTTGTATACGAAATGTCGACATAGCTAGAAAAGAGAGAGTTCGAATAAGATCTAGTAACATCATCAAAAAGATAGTTCAAAACACCTTGGGCTGGGAAGAATATCCCAGTCAGCACGAACAATGGCGTTGCGAACGATGGTGGCGCTCCATTTTATTGGCATAAATAAGAAGCGAATTGAACACATCCTTAAGCAGGAAGCCCGATGGAATGCTTTAACGCCCTAAAGTGTCCCGCAAAGAGAAGAGGATATATCGGTTCCTAAGAATCATTCCCCTAAACCTAAACTTGCTCATTACCTTTACTGAGACAACTAACAACGTCTTAAAGTGAGATTTTCATTTCTTGACTGCTCCTTCTCTTGTACATGACTAGTACAAGTTTATCTACTAACCTATTAGCTAAATGCAAAGGAAGTTACCTAAATAATAGTAATGGGGAAATGGTTTGTTCACTAATCAAATTCGCATTACGAATACCATACTAACAACTAATGGGGAAATCATTTTAATACAAGATTATCCACCTTACCAAATGAAGAAGAAACAACAATTTGAAGAAGAAAAGTTGTATGCTTTTATGCTACTACTTCAGAACTTTTATCAAATATCTACTCAAATAGATGAGATAACCATAGTCTACATTAGCTAATGTTGGAAACAAATGTAACAGAACACACAGTACCATAATGTGTCAAATCTTCTTACAATAAAAACAGTGCTCCCATAATTTGGAATTCGCCATGTGATGAAAACAAGCTTTAATATGAACCAAAAAGGAAGCGCCACATTAATAGCCATTTCCATGTTTAGGGGCTTTCACTAATAACTCTGATTGCATAGTTGATAGAAGAAGCCCGGCATCCATGTCTCATTCCAGATCCAACAACACCACAAAAAATAGAAAAAGGAAATTAATTTCATAAAATTAATTGATATACATATTATCACATACTAAGAATGCAAGAAAACACATAGAAAACATTAGCAAAATTTACTCAAGCGTAAGGGATAGCAGAGTCCATTATAACTCAAAGTTGTACCACAAATACCTTGCCTCAGTCTTGATAAAAAGTGTTTAATTGTCACTTCTCAAGTATAAGATTCATAACTGAAATATCTCAAGAGAATAACTTGGAAGACTTCCAACGAATATGTTGGCCTTGGCTAGACCTAAGTTAAAGTCACACCAAGCAACAACAATAGTTTGCTTAACACAATATCGAGATCGAGAGTGTTTGTGTTGTATGAGAATACAATGCTCATTAAAAGATTAAATATAGTCCTAGAAGGGGTTGTGCGATCAAAAGAAATTGATTTTACTTAATTGGTTGAAATTTAGAATATATTGATTTGATTTGTAACATAATATGGATGCAAGAATTTGCAAAATTACCCTCATTAAACTTAACCTACTTTAGGGTCTGCATGCCTTATTATTTACTCCACCAGACAACCATCAACATTCGAGGAATCCATATACACCTGAATTAACAGAAAAATACATTGATCATGAACGAAAATATAGAAATTATCACAAAATGCATTGTTTTGTAATGTGATGGATGGTAATCGTGTAACAACATAAAGTTATTAAATCAAACAATCCAAGTACTACTCGAATAATTGTGCAAATTTTCAAATGTCAATTTTAATATAAAATGTAAAAAATATCGACAAGTGTACCGTGTGAAGCAAAGATCAAACATTTCTTGCATTAATTTGATTTCACCATCTTTGAGTTATACTCTGGCGATGTGGATTCAAGAAATAATTTTTTTAGCATAAAAGTAGAACAATAAAAGTAGCACGTTGCTCATACTTTTTAGGAAAATTTCAACATGAACATGTTGCTTGCTTGCCACAACAAAAATCTAAGAACAACGTGCCGAGAATGGTTTCATGAAAAATGTCTGCTTAGGTTCATTATTTTTTATTTGAATTTCCAAATTGTCCTGCAGAATTTCAGCTCCAACAATTTGCTCACCTAACCTTTTTTCCGAAACCTTCAAGTCTAGAACAAACAAAGTGAATTATGTCATTATCATTAATTTCACAAAAAGTAATCAAACAGTTTTGAATATAATACACATGATAGTTTTTGAAGTTTAGAATTAAAGTTGTGATCCTAAACTCTTATAACTTTCTATTTTCTTTGGATCCTTGACTGTAAAAAGTAATAATAACATGTTGTGTCACGTAGAAACATTATCAATATGCACAAGACGCAATTTTCGACTCATTCATCATATTTACAGAAAAAAACTGTGAACGAACTTTAATTAAGTTCTTAAATACCTCTCAAATAGATTACCTTTGTTTTTTTCGAGCTTTTACTCAAAAAATATACATGTCATAACGGTGGCCAAATAGATGAGAGGAGAGCTATTATATATATAATATATTTGAGACATTTAACAACTATGTTAAGCACATGGTGGATAAAAGAAAACAGAAATTATTTTTAAACAAAGAAAGACATGAGAGCATCAAATGACTTCAATCAATAAGAAGCATTAAATATATGCTAACTCGCCTTCAACTCAGCCTCTGCTACAGTTGTGCGCTACGAGGCACTCCAATGAATTGGTCTCCTGCCTCTATAAATATAGCCTTGAAGCGTCATTCGGCCAAACAGTTCAATCAAGCCTGTGATATCATTTTTAAGAAACAATATCTTAATGAATCAATCATAAATAATAACAATGATTACCCATAAAAATGGTCACATTTTTCGTCTGTTTTGAAGGAATTTGACAAACCATGCACAATTTAGTTAGTTAACGGTAAGTTTTGCGATGAAAATATAGTATACGAACACTCTTGCAAAATTGGATAATACACCAATAGTTTTTGCAATTATTCATTACGAGCAAGTTTCACAAGTTAAAATGTTGCTAACAACCCCGTCTAACGGTCCAAGAAAGTGTTGATGCCATATTTCATGCTCTTTCTGCTCCTTTGCCCTTTTTGGAGCTATGATCCTATAATTAGCGGAAACGTCTCTTAGAGAAGTGTAATTTGGACGATAAAAATTTGAAAATTCCTCCCTTAGCGAGGACAAAAGATGAAGAAATTCTTCGTCTGCATCCTACATGCAAAATGTGACTTAGGGAACAAATTATAGTTTGCTAAGTTCGTTGAAACACGTAAAATAGACAATCATTACCTGCAGACTTGTTAAATTGAAGTTTGGAATGTATGGAATCATTGCAAGCATCACCTTCCGTGGATTCAACACCTCTTCCTTGGCTAACAGTAGAATAGTGTGCAGAAACGTAATACTAGTTTTGAATGTTAAAAATATCAAATCATGTTTGAATTATTACATTTGATTATTGTCGTCTTTTTGTGTGTAAGCATAATCGAAACCGAGACAAATTTTAAATCACCAAGGTCGGTATGAGGATGGAATTATCTTGAAGTTGCATCAGGTTGTGCCATGATTAGAAAATCTATCACGAAAACCTAAAAATCAATTTCGACTATGTCTATTTTTAGTTTCACAACATTTGCAGATCAAAATCAAATATCGGGTTTGAAAGTTGGTTAAGATGATCATTATCTGAAATACCTGAAAGTAGGTTGGGGTAATTTATGGTAAACCATAGAATTAAAAATTAAAATACCTGAAAATTGGAGTTCCCGTATAAATAAATTACTACCATATATGTAATTCATCAATTAAAATTTATAACAAACATATTTATTTTAACATGATTGAAAAACAAATAGTGTCACTAACACACTAAAGTGGATTTTAAACTTGCTGAATCTAAAACTAAATTGCAACTTCAAAATCACATACCTTCCAGTAAACTTGACAAGACAATTGTAACCGACAATTTCTCATCTCGTTCCTCTAGTGAAAAGGATTCACACACCTCTATGACTTTGCATAGATATGATGGGGAGCATACACAGCTAGCTAAAGCCTGAAAACAAAACCAAATGCAAGAAACCGTACTCAACACAACTAATGTCATCCATTTAAAAGAAATAAGAACAAGTAAAAGAGTAAAACAAAGTAAACAAAAAATTCAATCCTTCATTTTCACAGCAACCAAGCAAAATCTAAGATAGTGCAATAAAACCTTCATTTGAAAGTAATAAGAATTGATAATAATGTAATAGAAAACTTTATTTCTCATTTCCAAAAACCCAACTCATACCCATTTGAAAGTAACAAGAATCAACATCACTCTATTTTCCCAACAACCATACAGAGTTTAAAGAAGAACAACAAAATCCCTATTTGCTGAAACCCAAAGTCATCTCAATAGCACATTAACTCCAAAAACAACAAACACTGACAAATTCTTAAATTTCTGTCCTGAACAAAGAGCAAACATCAATCAACGGTAACCAAAATCCTTGTGAAGTGCTCTGTATCAGCAAATGGAGCAACACAAAAAACAAACACAAACAACAAAAACATAGCACAAAGGACAAACCTTGGAATTGTCCAGGCCTGAGGGAGACACTGGAGAGTTGTTCGCGTCTGACTTCCTCTTCTTCCCCATCGATATTTGGGAAATAGCACAAACCCGAGAAACAAACGAGCAAGATGGGGCCAATCACATATGAAACCGTACCGCATCGGCAATGGACCCTTCCTTTGACTCCGATGTAGCTTGTAGAGGCCCTCGTAACTCGACATCACCGACGAGTCTGATTCGAGGAGTTGTTGTCGCTGTTGGTTTGAATTGCCAGAAGAGAAATAAGAATTTTACCTTACAAGCGTCCAGACGTTCTTGAAGCAAGTTCCAACCTGGTTTTCCTCCGCTCACAATCTGAAATCTATCATTTCGCAATTAGGTTTTCGAGTTAGAGGAGGCACAAAATTAAGTTACAATCCGAAACACAGACATAAAATAGAGACAAACTTGCCGTTGTCTTCCCAAATGCAAAGCTTCAGGTGAAGAAAAGCAACGCTTCATCTAACAAAAAAGACCAAATTCAACGAATCAACTGGAACACAAAAACAATAATAAGGCCATCAAACGGAACAAGAACAGGCTACCACACCTATTCGCGCCACAACTTTCACAAACCACCCACTAAAATTTTCGAAAAAAAAACCCCGACCACAAGGCGACAGATGTCAATCCCTTAAAGACCCAAACACCACCATATTCTATACGCATCCCCAAAGTCAGATGCATCTCAAAAGAAGCCTGATGTTTTAAATGAAGTACTCCAAATCCATCTCTTATTCCCATTTGATTATCAAATCAAATTATTATATTTAGATAGAGGTTCAATTTTCCTTATACGTACAAATATTTGAAACATAAGCAAATCTTTGTGCATGCTGAAAAAGAAAATCTTTGTGTAACAAAAGTGTATGCATACAAGTCAATAATATTTTTCAATTAAACCATAAAGATTTGTGATAGTAACTTACATACTTATTTTCTTTTAAAATGGGTTTCACAAATTCTCGTACATGACATAACCAAATAAACACCACCAATAAGCCAAAAATTCCAAGTGTTATTGTCGAACAAAATCATATATGAGAAACTAAAATTAGAAGCTGGACAAAAAGATAATAAAATATAATCTCTATTACAATTCTTTATGATTCAAGAATTGCTTAACATATGATCCTGTAGGTAAAGTTCAGTTTGAGAACGTGAAAGAAAAAATATAAAGCAAAGTCTAATCGAACAAAAAACACATACAAGAAAAATAAAATCAGAATTCACACAAAAATTTGCCGCCTCGTAGTCTCGTCCCCATCCGCCGTCGAAGAATGCCTCTCTAAGAACGACGTAGTCTTCGCCTCCCGCCCTCGCATGGTCATGAGGCAACACATCGGCTCCAACTATAGCAGCCTATCCTGGGCTCCCTACAGAGATCCGCATAATCTCTCCACCCACTGTCTTCAAGCGATGATCGACATCTGGACTGACGAGATCAAGATAATGCTCCACCGCCTCCTAGATGGCCAAGACGGGCCCGTGGACATCAAGGATGCCCATTAAGAGCTCACCACAACATCACAATGAGGATGATTGCCGGGAAACACTACTTCGGGAACAACGGGAAGAACACTCCTTATGTAGTTGAATCCGTGTTTCTTCTCAAATTAAGTTATTTTTTCATGCACACCGACAACAATTTATAGTGTATTGAGTGGAGAATGAAAATGTATTGCAATGTATTGGTTGGAGAATGAAAAGGTTCAAAGTGGCCGTTGAGTAACCAGATTCATTCTCTTGATTTGTTTAAATCTGTAATTTAAATTGTAATATACCCAACTCTTAAAATAAAGGTTGGATGTCACATTCTTAGAAGCCAAGTGTCACCATAGAATCTAAGGCGGTTACCAATCAGGAACCCAGGTGTCACCCTCACAAATAAACCAATCACACCATATACTAGAAACATTCATATCCCAAAGCCAGTTCAGACCGACAGAGGGGATTCGGGACCAGATCTGGTGGACATCTGATAGGAGAGGATACACTGCGAGTAGGGGCTACCATATGTTGTTGGTGACAGATCAGGCAGTTCCGATAGACTGGGCTCTGAGGCTGTGGGATACGCCAGTTCCCCCAAACTTCAGGAGTTTTGGGTGGCTGGTTCTTCAGGGTAGCCTACCGACTAAAGGCGCTCTGGCTTTCAGGGGGGTCATCCCGATTGGTCATTGCATGTGTTCTCTATGTGATAAGAGGGAGGAGACGACAGAGCACCTTATGTTATCCTGCAGGTGGACTAGGAGATTCTGGAGAGAGATTCACAGATGGTGGGGTATCCAGCTTCCTCCCACTCAGACAGTTCATGATCTCTTCATGGGATGGAGAGCCAGAGTTGCAGCCAGAGGAGCGAGGAGGGCCTGGAGCAGACTCGTCACGATGGGCTTTAGGTACATCTAGGTCACCAGGAACGGCAAGATCTTCAGGGAGGAGGAGCGATCACCTGGAGAGACCCTCAGACTACTTCAGATGCGGTCGTATACTCTGGTGCAGGCAGACGAGGGACGAGACATCCAGTCTTGGACGGGGGAACGCACTTTAGCCGCCTGGTGCGCGAACCCGAGGTTGGTACTCCAGTCTATTCTTTCTTAGCTTCTTTCTTTTTGGGCCATGTTTTTTTGGGGGCTCTGTTTCTCCCCCTTTGTTTTTGGGGCTTAGTTTTCCCATTCTTTGTTCATTTGTACTTTTCTCTTTTTTATTTATGCTATTCGTTATTGCTGATCAAAAAAAAAATTCATATCCCAAAGCCATATGTCAAACTACAAATAAACTAAATGTAGACACACCCAAACAATTCTCTATTCTCATTATATATAAGATAGATTACTCCATTATTATATATTTGACAGATATCATTATAAAATGATAAAAATATTTTAAAACAAAAGTATTATTGTTTATGTAATTAAATTGGATTTACAGTGTACTATTTTTCATATTTATTTATTTATTTCTAAAATTTTAGTTTATTTAATTATTCAAATATCACAAATGAGACCCGCTTAAAATTTTAAGATAGCATATTTTATTTAATAAAATAAAATGAAACTACTTAAATTTTTAAATATTATATATAATTGGAAAATGATAAAACTGTATCATAAATATGTATCATAAAAGTGTATTTTAGGGTGTAAACGAGTTGAATCGAGTTTCTATTTGACAGAGATTGGCTTGTCTCGTGAAAAAAGTATTCGACTTGTGTTCAGATAAGGTTATGTGACTAAGCTCGAGCTCGACTCAAAAGAAAATGGAAAAACTCGAGCTCGAACTCGGCTCGACTCGACTCGATTTGCTTAGTTTTCAATAAAATATTCATCAGATATTAAAACTAAATAAAATACATATAATTCAATAATTACTAAACAAGCTCGCTCGAGATCGATTCGACTGGATTCGGGCTATCTAATTTCATTACAAATATTTATTTCAAGCTAAACCGAATAATTAACGAATCGAGCTCGAGCAGCTCGTTTAAAGCTCAGCTCTTTTACGTCAGTGTATATTAAAAACATAAACAAGCGATTTTATAATATATATATATATGGTGGTATATACGTATTTTAATGGTGCATATATATGCACCATTAAAATACGTATATACCACCCTGCTCAATACATGCCTGCCCCGAAAATAAATAATTAAAAAAAATAACAAAAATTCTATTTTATAATTTATCAATCAACCATGTGAAAACGCTGGTTAACTTTTTTGACATCCTTAATTTTTAAAGTGTCATTCTAAACAGGCAAGAGGTATCAAATATCCATTAGATTAAAAAAATTGACATTCATGTCTATTATATTTTATCAATGTCAATAATGATATTTTTAATCTAAGAAATAAGAAATGGCATAAATTATTAAAATTTTATAAGCTATTAATTAAACAAATTAAAATGAGTATACTGGCATATCATCTTAAAATTTCTGTATACAAAAAAGGGTGGCATTTGTGTAATTTTAAAATTTACAAATGTCATTTAACAAGCACATGAGGACAAGAAGAAAAGCGAGAATTTGGAGCTAGGCGGTGGGCACGGCCTATTCAATTAATATTCATTTGTCTTAAGAAAAGTTGAAGTGGTCGTTGCCTGAAACATATTGGTAGAGATGGGACTCTAATGTTCGATCAAATTATTGTCAAGCCTAATTTAGCTTGGGACCAACGATCAACTCGTTCCATCCACAACTTACTTAAGGGTCTGATGTAATGTGAGCATCCCATATATTCATTGGTTTAATGAGAAAGTTTACACTAGTAATGTTTTTTTATAAATCATTGCATTTTATTTCAAAGTGCTGAGTTTATAATAGTGAAATATAGTTTAGTATCCCTTTACCTACACGAGTCTCCATTTTCGCATGCACTCTCCCACGTATCATTGTCCATCCTTCCTACTTTCATTTCTCTTAATCAATCTTTGCATTAGTGAGCAGCTCAACAGTTGTGTAGAGTCTTCAACTTCAGTGCCAACGACGACGACGTATACTTTTGCATCGTTCTTGGAGGAGATGCAAGATGGTAGATTGGTAGGGATGGTAATATGGGCTGAATTGCCACTATGTTGTAGTGTTTTTACCTGTAATTATCTTGTTTTCTTAACTCTTGCATGCTTATTGTTGCCAAATACACTTCCCTGGATTATGTATTAGGAGAGAGAATATATGTAAATAGGTGATAAACACGCTAAAGAGGGGCTAAAATTATTGAAGTGCATAAAGTCATATTTGGAAGCGAGGCGAATGGCGACATCGGTGGCAACGAAGACCGACCATCAAGGCTGATGTAGAAGTAGAAAAAAATGTGTACACGAGCGTGAAAGGGAAATAAGCCTCACACAAACATGAGTGTGAGAGGGAGAAGTAAAGTGAATCCCTCGTGAAAAGAATATAAAATAAAAAAATTGTATGCAAAGGGTTGGAACAAACCCAACTAATCAGGTTGATCTTTTAGTTGTGGAGCCCAACCCGATAACCCTTTATATACATCCCTTTTATTTCATATTCTTTTCATGTGAAATTCACTTAAATTCTCCATTTCATGCTCATGTTCGCATGGAGCTTATTTTCCTTTCATGCTCGTCTACACATGAGCTTTATTTCCCTTTCACGCTCGTGTACGCATGTGCCTTTCACTTCAACGTCAATATTGATGGCCAGGACTCACCATCTCACGACACCCTATTGTGACATGGCATGTCGCGACTCACGTACTGAAGCCTAGTTTTTGCTGCATAATTTATGAAATGTCTTCATTGCCAATGATCTTATGTAGGAGTATTTAAGGATTTAAGAACATTTGCTTTTGAGAGAGACACACATAATTTTGAGTTTTCTCACAAATTTTAGAGTACACAATTAGATTAAGAGACAGATCTCTTGGTTCTAGAGAGAGAAGATGAGCTAGAGACTTGGAGAAGGAGAATGAGCTAGGACCAAGCATATGTTTTGTAATACCTTCAATTCTTAATTTGTAAGTGAATCCATCATCTAATTCAATTATACTTTTAAATTCTAAGGTTTAGATTCAATATTAGCTAATTGAGATTGTTGATTTATGTTGAAGGTAAGCAACTTGATTTTTTTGGGTTTTAATTCATTAATTGAGCGTTTGAGGATTGGTGGATTGCCAATCTAGGTTGATTTTACATAGTTAATTGGTGAGGTTGCCAATTTAGGATTGATTGGATCTTGTTTTCATATAGGATTTGAATTTTGATCTAGATCTAGATCTGGATGATGATAATTATGATAATGATTATTTGTAGCTTGTTGATTGTGAGCATGAGTATCTAAATTTGATAATGGGGATGGATTGAGTGTAATTCATGAAGAATTTGGCTAGGAATTAAGGTATTGATTGGCGAGCTTTTGAGTAGTATAGGGGATTAATGTTGGGGATTCTCGGGGTTTGGCGCAACAGAAATTAATCGAGAATCTCGGTAAGGATCGTGTTCAATCTCTAGATGAATCATGTGTCGAGAAAGATCAGATTTTTACCTCTCGAAGCGTAAGATGAATCGATCGAAAGACACGTCCTCGAGACCCGTCCTCTGCCGTCTCGCACACGCAGGAGCTTGATGACGAAGCGAGAAACCTCTTCCCGACTACTAGACTGAGCAAGAAACTCTCCTCACTCAAGGTCTCTAACCCTCAAGATGCAAGAGTTAGAGAAATTTGGAAGTGAATAGCAAATGGTGCCCAAGTCTATTGAGGCACTCAGCCAAATGCCTCTATTTATAGGCTTTGGGTGAGGCCTAAGGCAAAGATTCTGTCACACATAGATGTCGATCGACACCACCAAGGTGCAGATCGGCACCACCCATGTCTATGTGTTGATCGACACCACTAAGGTGCCGATCGACACCCCACATGTGACGTGTGTCGATCGACACCCCGCAGGTATCGATCGACAACCCACACGTGGTCACCATTTCTATTCCACTATCGTTCCATCATTGACCTCTCAAGTCACTTTGAGTTGCTTCGACTCTCGCTCATAGCGTGTGACCCTGTAGGCCCGTGACCCATTGGCAAATCAGCGTGAAACATCATTTCACCTGATTAATCACTAGTGGTCTCTAGTAAGATATAATGATTACCCAATGTCCACGAGTTATCGATCGGCTCGATATCTCCTCTCTGTCATATGTATCACTGGCCATTTGTTTGCTTTAAGGCGTATGAGATCGAATAAGGCATACAGCCGTCATCCTCATGTATTCGATCTAGTTACTTGACTTCCAAGATGACTGATGCGTAATTGGTGCGGCCGCACACTTCATCGATCATGCTCATCAAGGGGCCTAGAACCATACCCTTCACCACGTCTCACCGTGGGGAAACAAATCCCTTCGTACACAATGTGCGCTCCCACTACAGGCCGTCCAATAGCTAACGATGCCCGTTACGACTACCCTGTTACATGCAGCGTTGGAGCATGTGAAACTATAAGAGTGACGTGCATGTGAGCCACTCGCTCCAAGGTTGTAAGGCAGTGATCACACGACGACGGAGTACGCGTTAGTGTCTTAATCTATGCGCCATACTCCAAGTCGTGTTATCCAATATCATCTCTTATATGATATCCGTGATATGAGTTTGGTAATCCCATTACCTCGATCAACATAATTTGATCTCAAATCATCCTCACGCTAGTCACTTATGGATAAGTATTCGACTAGGGATTTGTCGAGTATAATTTCATGGTATCTAAAGGTTCTACTATTAGTGATGACTCACTCAATGACTTTAGATGAAATTATCGCTTGACTCATTATTACAACACAATAATAATGAAAATGCTTTTATTGCTAAACAGAAGATTACATAGAAAAGACTTGAACTAGGGAACAAGCTCTTATAATTAAGATTTTCATCATGGTTGGCAATTAATCTATATATGCTTGTTTGAGTAGTGAGGTTAATTGTGATTTCATGAAGAAGGGCACAGTGCCTACATTGGTCAAATAGTCCAATGAGTTTGGTTTACCATCTAAGGAGCCCCAACTCGTAGGATGAGGATGTCAAGTCGTTTTTAAACTTTAGAGAGTTGATTTAGGATTCATATGTGATGATTCGGGTCCCGGCTAAATAATTCAAGCCTCTTTTAGTCTTTGATATTTTTAGGACAATAAGTTCATCGTTGTCAGACTTGGATAAATTTTGAGTCTTGATGCTTAATTTCACTTATTTAAACATATCCGTTAAGAATCAATCAAACACCCAAAAAAGTTAGCCAAATCCCAAATTGAGTTTTATAATTTATACTATTCCCCAATCATCTTTTGTGAAAAGTTTACTGTTTGTATTGCTTGTTTGACAGCTTGTTGAGTTTAAACACGAATTTGCATGTTTGACACACCCACTTTTGAATTTTACAATCACAACTCACGAAAAACTGAGCCACTTAATGACATAGTATACTAGATCACCTCAAGTCCTCGTGAGATTAATATTTCGGAATCACGGTAAGGTATTTCTAATTCTTTATTATTTTGACAAGTACACTACGGTCGTTCAAGTTTTTGGCGTTGTTTTCGGAGACTTATGATTGGTTTAGAAGCTCTAGATGCAGGTTTGGTGGTTGAGGTTTGAAAATATATTATTTTTTATTTTTAAAAAAGATCGAAACATCCTAAAATATTGTTTGTTTTATTTTCTAGTTATTTTTTGGGAAAATGCCAAAAATAGTTCTTTGTGGTGATATTGCTTGATTGGCTTTGATTGATATGTAATGTGTGATAGAAACTGATGTATGCGTATGAGATCTCACGGTTGCACAAGTTTGTTATCTCTTGATTTATAATTAGAGCGTAAGTGCTAGAAAAAAAAGGCAAGAAGGTTGGAGATGGCCGAGATAAATCATGGTCGAGAAAAGGAAGTTGCCCCTCAACAGAATGAGAGTTTTCATGAAGAGGATAGACCTTTCCATCATGGATAAAAAGATAAGGAAACTTATTTTCGAGACCGTGAAATACATTTTGAAGAAAGAAAGAACTCACTTCGGTGAGAGAGAGACACATGGGAGAAGGTCAAAATCAGGTTCCACAAACCTTGAAAGAGTACGGAGTTGCCTCTCACTCGAGAGTTCCCTCTTGTAAAAAAGGTTGGCCACAGAGACGATGGATTACGAGATTAAGCAAACTTTGGTGAGCATGGTGAAGAATGACGCGTTCAACGACCTTCCAATGGAGGAGCAAAATAAACATATCAACAACTTTTTGGATAAGATAGGACTCTTGCGCCAAAATGGTGTGAGTTGGGAGGCAATCATCTTGATGCTTTTGTCTCTTTCGCTTAAGGAGAGAGCAAGAGAATCTTTAAGGTCGCTTCCGAAAAGCTCGATAGATTCATGGGAGGAGTTAGTTTCGAGATTCGTCCAAAAGTTCTTTCCATAAATCAAGACAAAGGAGAATAAGACTCAGATTCATCAACTCATGCAAAATGAATCTGAGAAAATCGTAGAAGCTTGAGAGAGATTATAAGAATTGTTAAGAAGTTGCCCCATCACGAGATTGAGCAATGGTAAATTTTTCAAAACTTCTATCATATGGGCTAAGCAAGAGTGAAAAATGTATACTAGATGCACCTTCTGGAGGGTATTTCATGAACAAACCTGTGGAGGAAGGGTACGGCTTGATAAATGATATAGTGATGGAATTTGTAGAGGTACGAAAGAAGAGGAATTGTAAAGTCGGATGAAAATTCGGCTATGAGCAAGTTGGTAGCTCAAATGACGGAAATGAGCATGAGTACTGAGAAGTAAGCAACCAGACAAAGTAAGGAAAGGCGAGTAGAAGCTAGAGGAAAAATTGGGAGTAAGGTCTAAAAGAAGGAGGTATGAAAAGGAAGTCGTATGACCCTTGTTCAAAATTTTATCACCCGGATGCGAGGATTACGCATCCCAACTTTAGATGGGGTCCACAAGAAAGTATATAAGGATTTAATCTTAGTTGGCGTCCAAATCAAGGCCAAGTTTAAGGAATGAGCCACAACCTTATAAGTCACCGAATGGCCAATAAGGAAAGGTTCAAGATTCCCAAAATCAAGAGAAGAAGGCTACCACAAATGAGCTTTTTACATACACTTTTGAAAGTTACAGAAATTCGAGAAATAGAGCAAAAATACCACGATGTGGAAGTTCAAATAACCCTCAATAGGCTAGAAGAAAGAGAAGCAAGGAAAGATGCAGGTATAGAATATTTGAGGAGAACATTGGGGCAATTAGCTAATACGGGTTTCAGAGATCCGTGCACATTTCGTAGGGATATGGAGGTGAATCTGCAAGATTCGATAAAAGCTGTAAGGACGGTGAGATGAGAAGATTTTATTGAAGACTCTAAGGAGGTCAAAGAGTCTAATGAGGAGTATGAAGTAAAAGAAGCTTTACTAAGTAGTGGAAGAAGGCTTAAGAAGCCTATTTGTGTGGAGAGGCCAAATTTGGCCAAAAAGACAATTATTGAGGAGAAAGGAGTTCTACAAGCTCATAATGGTGAAGAAATCTTGGAGAAAAGACAAGAAAGCCAGGAATAGGAGACATTGAGATATTCAATCTAATAAGGAATTTCGTGAGGAAACTTGATTATAGGTAAAGAAAAGGTAAGGGAAACCCAAGTCAAGGTACAAAATCATGCTCCAAATCTCCCATTTTCCTTATCTCTGAAAAACATGCTCGTGATGATATGTTTTTAAAAAATTTGGAAACTCTTAAGAAGCTTGAGCTTAATTTGACATTTTTGGAGCTTTTTATAAGATGCCCCCTAATGTTAAGTTTTCAACAGAACTTTTGAGAAAATATAGGAAATTGGTAAATTTTGAAATTAATCATTTAACTGATGCGTGTTGTGCGGTTCTTTTAAACAAAATTCTCTCAGAGTGTAAGGATCCCAGAAGTTTCACAACTCTGTCAAATACGGGAGGTGATGAATCCCAAGGCCTGATATCTTTGAAAACACACCACTTTTTGAGCACTAAATTTCCCCATTTAAACCCTCTTTTCTTCCACCTTGGATACAAAAACCTATGTATTTTGTCTCTTTTGTTTCACGGCCTTTTTGAATAGAAAATGTAGATTTTTAAATAAAAATGAATAATTTTGGAGAAATTCGGAGGCTGCCTCGTAGCCACGAGCCCGTGACCAGGCAAGGGCCACCCCATGGCCATCAACTTGGGCCTCAAAAACCCAACGCAACAGCCCAACAAAGATTTGTGGCAACGTCCCCGTGGCGAAGCGAAAACGCTACGCCTGTGGTGAGCTCTACAGCTTGAAACCCAAAGAAGACCCGTGGCCAACCAACGTGGCCACGTACCCACTTCAGATCGTGGAGAATTCAACCACTCCGAGTCGTGGATGAGTTTCGCAGCGTGGAAATCAAGGCACGAAGGCGCCATAGTCCTGTGACCAAGTCCGAATCGTGGTCGAGTCGAACAACGCGGAAACCAAGGAATAAAGGCGCCACACTCCCGTGGTGATTTGGTCACGGTCCCGTGGAGATTTGACCACAACCCCGTGGCGGTCGCAAATTCTTCACTGTAAAAAGGCTCGCCGTATTTGAAAAAAATATCAGTTATTTACGAATTATTCCACATTTACACTTCTAGAAACTTCGTCTTCAAATCTAGAGAGCTCCAGAAGCATTTAGGAGCCATTCCAAAGACCAAGAGATCAAGCTGATTGGGAGATTCATATGAACTTCAACCATATGTATTTAATTCTCGATTGAGAACTAATTTCAGGGTTTTATTTTCTCAATTCTCTTCTCCTGTATTTGACAAATTCCTAATTAAAATTAAGGTAAACGTCACAAAGGTATAGTTAGTTATACACGTTTTGCAGGTAGGTACAACTAATCGAAAAAAGTAGTTTTAAGGTAAGCTAGTTTTTGTTTATAGACAGATTAGTTAAAATGGTTAAGTTTCAGTTAGTTTTGAGTGTAAAAAGACCAAAATGCTCTTGATTGTCTATCAAATATTCAAATACTTGTCATTATTCCCCAAATTATAATACTTATTAATAATAAAAAAAATTATTAATAATATTTATTAACAAAAAAATAATTTTTTATTATTATTTAATACTAATTATTGTTATTAATAATTATTTCATGAAAATTAAAAGTAAATCAATTTAATTATTGATTATCAATAATAAAAAATAAAATAAAAGGTAAATTAATTATCAATAATTGAAATAATACTAATCATTAATAATATATCGAAACTTTCGAATGACATAACTCTCTCATACGAGCTCCGTTTTGGGTTCATAGTATATCAAATGGAAGATCTTTTTGTTCTCTTTGACTTGACATACTATAAGCCCAAAACGAAACTCATATGAGATAGTTTTGTTATTCAAAAGTTCAATATATTGTTAATAATTAAATATATTATTAATCATTAATTTTATTTTGAATACTTTAATTATTAATCGTTAAAATAATATTCATTATTGATAAAAAAATTATATCTTCAAATTTTTTATCTTTCGATTCTCTTCAATATGATATATCATAAGCCCGAAATGGAGTTTATATGAGAAAGTTATGTCATTCGAAAGTTCAATATATAATTAACTGTATTATTTTTAATAATCAGTATTATTTTAATTATTAATAATAAATTTACTTTTACTTTTAATTTTTATGAAATAATTATCAATAACAATAATTATTTTAAAATAATAATAAAAATTAATTTTTGTTAATAAAAATGATTTATTATTAATAAGTATTATAATTTAATGAATTATGAATAATTTGGTGAATAATTGTAAGCATTTGAAAATTTGATAAACAATCAAGGGGATATTAGTCTTTTTGCACTCCAAATAATGAAACTTAACCATTTTGACTAAAGTGCCAATAAACCAAAACTAGCTGAGGTTAAAACTACGTTTTTCGGTTAACTGTACATACCTGCAAAACGTGTAAAACTAATTGTACATTTGTGACATTTACTCTTAAAATTATTTCCAATTCATGTTCTTGATAGTTTGTTCATTCAACTCTGTCTTGAAATTACTCATGTTTGCTTGATTGTTAATGTTCTAGATACAATTATGAATATGACGAATTAATTTTTATTAGGGCTTTGAGGCGATGAACTAATAAATTAAATTAAGGACATTTAAGTAATTATTTTATAAGCTTGTAGCGCCGAGCAGGGAGATTCTTTTTCCTCTAAACTTAATGATTTATTCCGTTAATTTCGAATAGATTACCCAAGTTTGCTAATATCCTGTAATATGGAGTTTGTAAATGGAAAAGAGTAAAAGAAAATAGGTTTAAATATGATATTTAAGTAGGTTGTTTGATACGGTAGTAGTATCCATATGTGACACGCAGTAATAAATTCAAAATTTTCACATAACGTAATGCTAATGAGCTGCTTATACATGACCTCTAAGTATGTTGAATATCTTAGCGAGTTATAGCCCTTTTTACCACTTACCCAGGCGTATTAGTTTTATTAGGAATTCTTTTAATCTGATTCATTGTCTCGGCACCTATACTTGATTACTTGACTCTCTTTTAATTATTTAATCATGCATATCCTAAAATTCTGCGTCTAATTACCAACCTTCGTTTGGCTAAGATTAGCTATAAATTTAGATTCGAGTGTTTAAAATAAAATAGCTGCATTTTCCTTTAGGTTTGGTAAACTCGCGGTCGTAATTCACAACCCTATATTACTTGCGACCGGTACACTGCCAGGAGTACTACAGGAAAACACGTCATTTCGAGGAAATATTGACTAAAAAGGAATTCAGGAGAAGACCCGAGATGATATGGAGCAAAATTAGAGCATCAAGGCAGTCTCACGGCAGCGAGAGTCAAAACACTCTATCGTGATTGGCCGAGTCGTGAGTTAAGAGTGTAGAAGAGAAGAGAGGTTGCAGGAGTTCCAAGTCACCACAGCAAGTCATGACATATAGTCGTGACTTTTGGGTCATGAGGTGCATTCACTGAGGACTTGAACTTTCGTTGGTAGCTAAGGAAACGTCACGATTGGCCGAATCACGACACCCAATTATGACATGGCCTGTCATTGGCTGACATAGGGTGCAGACTAGACCGGCTTGAAATCACGACAATGCGACTCACTACACCTATCTCATGACTCTCTGTCGTTACCTGCCCATAGTTGGCTCCGAGATTTTAGGAAAGGAAGTTACGACTCACCATCTCAAATCTTATTTAGGTGCATTCGTACGTTGGTTCTACAAGGATCAAAGTCTCCATAGTTTTCTACATATCCAAAACTTCTTTTAAAAACTCAAAACGGCCCCGTTGACGCTAAGGCATGACGAAGAAGACACATGGAGTTCACGCGCTGCAATAAGAGAAGTACATGTCAGAGGCACCAGCTCAGCACCATGCGGAGCTCGCCCATTGGCCGGAACAGCTCATCAAGCCACGCCATTCGCCATAGCAAGTCTGGCGCGCACTATAAATAGAAGTTGGCGCTCTGTTTTTGAATCAGTTGGGAATGAAGAAGTTGTAAGAGAGAGAGACTGTTTACAAAGAGCTTTAGAGAGAGAAGTAGTTGGGAATTGAGAGCTTTACCTGTAAATTCTCCTTAACAAGGATTGAGTTCCTGACATAAACATAGATGGATAGAAAAGCATCTCACCAATCCTTTGTCCATGTGCTTTATCCCGCACCATTCATCTACCATAAACTAGAGAGCAAGATCTGCCATTCATCTACCAAAAGGAGCACATAAGTGGGAATTGGCCAAGAGGAGCCAACACCATCCAAGAGAGCAAGAGACAATAGCACCTCCGTTTACATGACCATAATAGCACATCACTCTTCCACAATCTGTAATTGGCGTGACTCCACAGAATCCATATATGTACATGGTTTCGATGCATCTCTGTACACCGAGAGAGAGAGAGAGAGAGGCGGGTCCTCATTCCTATTGTGCCACCATTCCAAGAGAGCTCCTCACCCTTGCGGCTAACAATTAGACAAGAGCATTTTTCATGATATTTCGTGCTTTCCTTTTTATATTCTTAGGTTTAGTGTGGTATGGATTATATATAAACTAAATTAAAATCACTTAAAAACTAAATTGACATCAATTCTAATTCAATTTGAAATTTTCTTTTAATTAATAATTTAATATAAGGGATAATCTCACCTAGCTACAGCTAGTTTGACACGAATATCACATAACTACAACTAAATTATTTTTTCACCTGTGAGATGCCATGACTTTGGTAATTCTCACTCAGCTACAAACCGTTAAGTTTTCAGTTAATTTTTCATGTAAATGACCAAACTACCCCTAAATATCATTTCAATTTTCAAACACATGACATTGTCCCTTTCTCTCCTCTCCATCTCTCTGCTGTGCTAATTTCTGGCGAGGCTCCTGTTGGGCGACGCCCAGATCGTCACCGAGCACAAGGTCAGCGACCCTCGGCGAGGGTCCACCGCAAGGGAGTGCACCTCCCTCTCCCTGAACCGCCACGAGTGGATCGTGCTGGTTTGCTCCAAACCGCCATTGGAGGCGCTCAAGCCCACAAACACGTCCTCGCGACTCCAGATCTTCGAGAAATCGACCGGGCAGGTCAGGATCGTAGCGCGAGGCTTGATTTCCCAAATATCCCCAACCTGACCTCCAATTTCTTCGGTCTCGAGTCGTAATTGACCCACAACTTCAGCTTCTCGCCACTGTTGAGCTTGAGATCGAGGGACGAGACGTTGCCGACCCAGTCAGAGAAGAGGCTGCACAGATCGACGTCGACGTGGTTCGCGTCAAGATTGCCGGCGTTTCAGTCCATGGAGGTGTCGAATTCGACCCCGAGGAACTGATTTTCTCGGGAGACCCGAAGCCCTAGGGGACGAACAGGAGGGCGAGACAGTCTCCGTCGTGGTCGCTGGGAGAGATGGAGATGGAGAACTCAGTCGAGAATAACGTCGTTTTAGAGCCAACCAGAAACCGCAGTGGCTTGGCGCGGAGGAGGAGGCCGAAGCTGGAAGCAGAGGGGCGCGTGAGCTTCAAGCCGGTGCCGGAGACGATCTGGGCGTCGCCCAACAAGAGGCTCGCCAGAAATCAGCACAGTACATCGAGAGAGAGGAGAGAGAGAGCCAATGGCACGTGTTTGAACATTTAAATGATATTTAGGGGTATTTTGGTCATTTTACAGAAAAAATTAACTGAAAACTTAACGTTTGTAGTTATGTGAGAATTATCAAAGTCAGGGCACTTCACAGGTAAAAAAATAAATTAGTTGTAGTTATGTGATATCAGTGTCAAACTAGTTGTAGGTGAGATTATCCCTTAATATAAATATCTGCACTATTTTAAACATAACAATTATATTTAAAACTAGATAAACTTTAATTAAAATATAACATTCATGTGAGCTAAATTAACTTTTAAATAAAGTGTGTATATATTATATTCGAAATACAATATAATATATTATATTGTATTATATTATAATTTGAGTTTCTAAAATTATGTTTCTGTTTCATTTTGTATGTGACTACATAGGTTCAACACTAAACCGGTAGTAATTTTTTTAATTAATTACTAATTGAGGTTGACATCTGACATCATTTATCAACGATCGGATAATGTGAATATCAATATCCAATAAACGAATCCGAGTAAGGGTAATGTTTCATTTCCTTCCATCGTTACAACTCCATATCATCCTAGGGTATGGTTTTATCTGTCAAAACCTAATACATAATCACTATACTTCACGTCAATTTCGATGGTTGTTGAATAACCTTAAGAAACTATTTTCTTAAATTATTCATTTGCCATAGCCAAGGTACTTATTCAACCATAGAATTACTAACAATATAGAGTTGAAACTCATTACCAAGAGTTGAAGGATTACCTCTTGACTCGCCATTAACTATATAGGTACTCAATCATACTCAACGGTCTTTCAACTAATATTATCGTACACTAGGTATCCAGAGCCAAGGTACAACAAGCATTATGTTAATTACTATAACGATCTCAGGTCAAAGAAAAACGATATACATTTGTTCTTTAAGGGAATTTTCGCAATGACAGTACATATAATATTACCATATGGGAAATCTCAATTTTGGTGAGTTTAATAATCATATCTCCATATACATTAGGGATAATTCTAGATGGGTACCCCTGGTTATGTCCCATTATCACATGACATACCCTAGAAATTTTTGTATCAGGGTGAATACCCTAGAATTTCATTTGTCTCACCGTTACTCATTCCGTCCAATTCCGTTAGTTTTTAACATTTTTGACATGTGAAATGACTAAAATACCCTCAAAGGATAAATTGATTTTTTTAAAATTGAATGAAATGACACAAATACCCTTAACTATTCATTTAATTTTCAAAAAAATGCCACTCCTCTCTCTTTTGTCTCTTTCTCTAGTTCCATCTCTCACCTCTATTTGTTGGTGTGTCCATCTCTTCTCCGAGATCGACCGGCGCCACCGGCTTGGTCAGCTACAGCTCCGGTGAGCGACTTACCGAGGAGGAGGATCTTGGTCAGCTTCTTGAGCCCGAAAATCTCCTCCGGGATCGACCGGTGCCACCGGCTTGGTCAGCTACAACCCAGTGCGTGCTCCATCGGCGCAACCCGAACCGTTAAGTTTCCCGGAGAAGAGATGGACATACCAAACAGTGGCGGCTACTTTCCGACCTCCGGCGAGTCACGCCAGAACTGCAAAAATAGAGCACGGCGTAAACAGAGCATGCCGGAACTCCATACTCTGTTTTTGCAGTTCCGACGGAATCTGGGCGTACCTACCCTGTTTCGTGCCCAGATTCCGGCGACCGTTCCAACGAGCCCTCCGCCAAGTTTCGAGCTCATCTCAGGCCGACTAGGATGCTTTTTCGATCCCACCGAGCTCTCGGAGCTCCCAAACCTCATCGACATGTACCTCGACCGGAATATGCTCACCGCACCATCTTGGAGTCATTCGGGCGCTTCGCCGGAGCCATACCCGTCGGAATCTCCGGAGACAAGGCCGTCGGAGGTCGATTGGAGGCCGGAATTAGGGGGAAGCGTGTGGCCGGAGGTCGTGCAGAGACAAATAGGAGGAGAGGAGGGAGTGGCATTCATTTGAAAATTTGATGAATAGGTGAGGGCATTTTAGTCTTTTCACTCCAATTATAATAACTACTTTACCCCTTAAGGGTATTTTAGTAATTTCACATGTCAAAACTGTTAAAAACTAACATAATTGGATGGAATGAGTAACGGTGAGACAAATGAAATGCTAGGGTATTCACCCTGATACGAAAATTTCTAGGGTATGTCATGTGATAATGGGATATAACCAGGGGTACCCATCTGGAATTATCCCTATACATTATCTATACGTACAACTTAATGAATGAGATCCATTAATACTCATCCCATGAGTACCGTCATATATTTATATATATGGATCTTTCAAGAACATCGTAGTCCTATTACGATGATCGTACGATGAAAAAACGTTTAGATCAAACTCTTATTATCATAACCTCTATTATGATGTCATGTATACAACTTGATCAATGACTATTATATATTTGATATCAACAAGTAACGTTATATGATAACATAAAAAGTTAGTTATTAATCTTTATTAATAATACACTATGTGCTTAACAATTATGCACAATTATTTGGTTTAGGGCATAATTCCGACAGAAGGAGCTAAGAAAAAGCACAAGGTTTGTAATAGCTTCAATCCTTGATTTGTAAGTGATTACATCAGCCAATATATCAAGAGCAATGTCGAGAACAATGTTAAGACAATGATCTTAACAACTTGTCAGCAAACGGAATCGGACAAACACAATATAAAGAGTAAAGAGCAAATAGCAAATAGCAAATAGCAACACACAAGATTGTTAACCCAGATCGGTGCAAGTCACTTACGTCTGGGGCACTTTGCTAGTGGAAAGATTTCACTACAATGGAATCAGTCAAAACATACAAGTATCGGTGATTATCACACAAACCACTACTTTATGCTACTCTTCCTAGTGCAAATCTATCTCAGTGACTCCCACTGAATCCAAGAATCCAGCTTGATTCCACTCTACGAGCATCGCACTGCCCGGATGTTTACAGGTCGATGTTTAAGCTCTTGTGCGTGAACCATCAATCACGCAGTCACTGGAAACACTCAATCACTCACACTTGATCTTCCGATTCTGGTAGTGATACACAATCGTCCTTTTGGGAACACACAATCTCTTAGCTCGCCAGTCCTGCACACCTAAGAGCTTTGTGTATTTACCGAAGAAACTACAAGGGAGTCACGCTCGCCGCTAAGAGTGGAGCCTAAGCTTTTATAGCAGCTGCACACTTAATTCTGGAACGCCTTAGGGTTACCATAATCCTAGTCGATTTAGGTTTCCCAAATCCTTAACGTCGATATCTTTTCAGAGGTCTCTATCACGGCAGGAAGCTTTCCATAATCATGACTCAAACAAGACTTACCAAAAGCCTTGTACACAGCTGGATCTTTCCAATCGCAATATGTCTCCTAATTAAAGAAAACTTTCCAATGTTGCGATCCACAAATGTTACGCAAGATGTTGAGACTAAACGCTTGACATCTTTCCTGGTTACGCATGATGTTGAGACTAATTGCTTGACATCTTTCCTGACTAGATGCTCGACATTTTTCGTACTGACTAAAAATAAAGCCAATAACAAACATAACAACAATCTCCCCCTTTGGCTATTTTTTAGGCAAGCACTTCACTTCAGACTTCATCTTCATGTGCCTTTCGTTTTCTTGCATCTAGTCAACTCTTCCGCAGTTCACTTCTTCAGACTTCATCATAACTTCTCCCTCTGCTTGCCTCAAAAGGTAGCCATAGTCGACTATACTTGAGGTACAAGAACAGAATATCCGAGGGGAGATATAGAGCCACAATCAATGAATAAAGCATATGGGCTTATAACCGAACGGGCTAATGCCTCAAATAAAGTCACAAAATAGAGTGAAAATCAGAATTATGAGTTACACATCACAAAGTAGAGTTTTTTTGAAATAAACTTAGGGACTTTAGAACTGATCGCTGCTAGACACTTCATCATCACTGGAACCTTCAGTAATGGACTCTTCTTGTTCTTCCTCAGCTGCTGGATCAGGCATGTTGATGAGAATATCTTCACAAACCTTCTTCCTTACTCGAAGGTTCTTGATTACCTCCTCCATGTTGGCAATATCCCTGTTGATTGTTGCAATCTCTCTTGTCAGTTCCATGCTTACATCATTGTGGAAGGCCACAGAGAGAGGATCAATGTCCATAGTGTGACTGGAACTTGCTCCAGGAACCGAGACATTCTTCTTGACAGGGGGTCTGACATTCTTCTTAACTGAAGGTTCCACATTCTTCTCGACGATATCCACAACATGCTTTCCTTCAAACAACTTGTGGCTAATTACAATGGACAACACCTGGCTTTAGCAGTACATTTGGGTATTGCTGAATGAGAATCCTAAAGATGAGGGAGGCAAATCCGATAGGTCATTTGATAGCGAAAGATCTAGCATGTCTCACAAAGTGATCAATAACAACTTGCCCAAAATCAAAGGAAGAACCAGTACCTGTTTGGAAGATCAGGATTGCCAGCTCAGTTTTGACAAGAGAATCATTTGAAGAATGCGCCTAGTTAGCTAGTCCAATGCGGTACAGTATGGAGTACTTTGATGATAAGTCCAAGGCTGCAATTGATCCCTTGACTTGTCAGACCTAGTGCTTGTTCCTGGTGATTTCTTTTGCCACTTCCTCAAGACTAGGGACATGCCCAGTCTGCACAGGTTGTCTTTCAAGAAAAGCATTCACAATGTCAGAGGAAATATAGAAATCTTTTCCTCTAACATACACCTTTTTGTACTCAGAATCTTCTGGACGGTTGAAAGCTATGGGAAGGTTCACCACAAATTCCTTGACCAGCTGTGGATAGTAGGGACCCAGTCTTTTCTAACTCACAATCTTGACTAACTCTGCTCTTCCCAATAATTCAATGATAGCAGACATACCCCTTGCTTCAGTGGACAGTTCCTTCTCTGGAAAGATGACTCGATGGAAGAAAAACTTCCACATGTTGGCGGCCTCGACAGTGTGGAAAGAGATGTTATTAGTGGAGACGCTAGGGACATTTTGAGCCACCTTCTATCTTGCAGCTGATTTGACTTCCTTGGGGAGCATAATAACATATGTCTCCTCATCACGCCTTCTTTCCTTTTGAATTCTTCTTTGACTCCTTACTTCCCACCCTTTTCTTCTTGTTTGAGGTTTTTTGCCTTCTTGGTTACCTCAGCCTGTCTTTTTCTGTTTTTATTCTCTTCTGCCAGCAATGTAGCCAGGCATACTTTCTTGTCTTTGAGGGCT
This sequence comes from Geranium rotundifolium, assembly GCA_963920655.1. Classification (NCBI taxonomy): domain Eukaryota; kingdom Viridiplantae; phylum Streptophyta; class Magnoliopsida; order Geraniales; family Geraniaceae; genus Geranium; species Geranium rotundifolium. The sequence continues at coordinate 6,308,658 of OY987320.1, forward strand.
TTCTTTTTCAGGGATGTTAACACATCCTGTGCAACTTCTTCAGCAACAACAGTTGCAAACACTGCTGCAACCTCTTCTTCTACATTTTCTGCAACTCTGGCGGAAACACCCTCAACCTCTTCAGAAATAATTTTCTTACTGGTCTCAATGGCACCAGTTTCCTCATTTTCCTCAACAACATTATTCGAACCATCTTTTGAAACTTCCCTCTCAGTGACTTCAGCTACTACTGTCTCATCACTTGTTCCGTTATCAACAACACACTCAGTAACATTATTAGTAACATTCTTCTCAACAACATTCCTTACTTCTATATGATCTTCTTCTTCAACTATTTTCTCCAGGCCATTAACTTCAACATTTTCTGTAACAGTTTCCTCAACTCCCTTCTCCTTCTCCATCAATTTTTCAACCACTCCTTCTTGAGGAGGCTCAAGATTTTCTAAAAGCGAATCTAATAGATTGTTATTTCTAGAGTTTTCAGCCGTATTAGAAACAATAGATTGGTCAGTATCTTTTTCTTCATCGATAGGTCTCATGGTGGCGATTGGTGGTAAGAGAGGCACAAAGACTTCTCCTCGAACATCATCTTTCAGCGCATGCACCGAGGCTTCCTTTATTGAGGCAGTGGCATCGATAGGCAGACTTCTCTCTCCTCCTCTTGCAGGTCCGGTCAAGTCGGTCATCGAGAGAGATGCACTTCTCGACCTAGGTTTCCGATTGAACTTGGAGAATAATGGGGCAGGGGGTGCAACAGCCTGAACACCTCCGGCCGAACCATCGACATTCTTAGCTGCTGCTAAACCCCGAAATCATACTCCATGGTGATTTACTTCGCCGGTGTACTCCGTAGTGTCTCTCTTGATAACCTTGGCTCGTGGTCCTTTTCCGACCGTCTTCTTGCCACTCGACCTTTGACCGGCAGTGCTTCTCGTCTTCACCATTGTTGCAGAGGATTGGGATTGAGAGGGCCTAGGGTTTGAGAGAAGACAGAAGAAACAACAATAGCATGAATAACGAGTTCAGTTAGCAAAGCAGTGTAATAACATAAAATAAGAGTTCAAACGTTGTATCCTTTGGGCGAGCCTCGATATTTTGGCCCAAACCGAATCAGTTGGGATTATGACGTTTCAGAGGGGGTACCAACCTTACAACTCCCCCTCAAACGGTTGCTTGACCACCGATTAATAAGAAATAGCCCAAGTGACACTCTGAGGCTCTTAATCAGGTTTGAATCCAAAGTTTGTGTGGAGGAGTCAGGGAGTAGCATATCAGAATGTACATGTTTCAGAGTTATCCCCTTGTCTTTGACTGGTTTTCGAATAACGTTCTCAACTTTAATATCACTGCCTTTGTTGAAGAGCATTGTCGAAACCTCTTTCTTAACATCTTGCTTGACCACATATGAAACCTTTTGACGAGTGATATTTCCAGTTCTGTTTAACTTCTTCTCAAGAATCCACTTTGTATCAGTGGCAAAATCTGAATTAGTCGAGACATGCTCGGCGGTATAGTCAATGTTGGCTCGGTAAGATTTGTCTTTCACCCTCCATTCCATTCATCTAGGTTTATGAGTGCTAAGATGATAGTAGCTTCGAGCTTTCCATATTCATGGCATTGGAACCTTCTACCATCACTGATTCATTCATCAGCTTTATTGTCCCTATCAAAGTTTCCTCTTCGTTGAACTTTCTGTGGAACATCCTTCTTGACATCTGCTGTGACATTCTTCCAGTCATTAGTTATGACATTTTTCCCAGACATCCCGTTGAACCGCTTCATGACCTGGTTATATTTCTTTGCCAGCAAAGATTTGGTAGCGTCAATTTCATCATCCTGGTCTGAACATTCTTGCTCAACATACTTGGGCATGGAGCTATTGAAAGCTATTCCTTTATTTTTCTATCCAATGCTTGGCAGGGACAACTCATTTGTCATTAGAGATCCCATTAGTTCATCAAAGGGAAGGGTCTTGAGATCGTGAACCTCTTAAATTGCCGTTATCTTAATCTTAAACCTTGAATTCAGGGCTCTTAGGGTCTTTCTTACTAGTTTCTCATTTGTCATTGGTTCATCCAAAGAGTAAGATTCGTTGGCAAGGTCTTGAATTCGCACATTGAATTCAGCCACAGTTTCATCTTCTTTCATCACAAGTGCCTCAAACTTCATTGTTAGGTACTGAAGCTTTTGTTCTCGTACCTTTTTGGTTCCCTCATATGCATCTGTCAGAATGTCTTATGCTCCTTTGGCAGTAGTACAGGTATTAATCAATCTGAACATGTTGCCGTCCACACCATTAAAAATTGCATTGAGGGCTCGGGAATTTCCTAGAGCTGCTTCTTCATCAGCATCGGTCCAGGGCTCGGGAATTTCCTAGACGGCTCAAGTTTGGGATTTGTGAAATATCCCTCTGCATCTTGATAGCACGGGGCGCTCCAGCCATTTCTCACAGCCTTCCAGGTTTTGTTTTCGATGGATTTCAGGAAGGCACATATACGTGCTTTCCAATATCCGTAGTTGCTCCCATCCACAATCAGTGGACGGTTATCTGATTCTCCTTCTCTAGCGTTGTCCATGTCTGTCAATCAGAATTTATCGCCCAAGATCTCACCTGAAGTTGTAGGTGCCTGCTCTGATACCAATTGAAAATTCTAATTATGACCGTTACCCAAACCGAACCTATGGCACAAAACCTCCAGTTTTGTCCACATACTTCTCCTTAAGAAACATCCATGTTTCCTTGTCTCATGTTATCCGTCTTGTATGTGTGTGACCCTCTAGGCTCATGCCACCGTTGGCAGATCAGCGCAAGACTCGCTCTTGCCCGATCCATCATAAGTGGTCTCTAGTAAAACATTATGATTACCCAAGGTGCACGATGATCGATGATTCGACTTAACCTTTGTGCGTACAAGTCACCATCCTTTTATCTCTAGATATCCCGATTGATCTCAAGGCATAGAGTCGTCTCCCTTGTTCAATCAATCATTGTTACTTGATATGCGAGATGACTGAGGACTGATAACCCGTATCATTTGCATGGCCATGCTTTTCCTCTCAGTCAGTCTCCATCAAGAGGCCTTCTAACGGATATCTTTCCCATACCGTAGTATGAGGGATAAATCCCTTAGCCGTCTTTCGTGTCACTCATGCAACCCGTTCCGCCACCCAATCATGCCCTTCATAGCAATCCTTTTACAGAAAGCGTTTGGCGCAAGTTAAAGCCGTACGTTCATTGCACAGTGATCACAAAGACTCCTTGGTCTAAGGACGTCGTGACAAGCTATCGCATCTGAATATGTTTATGGCTTAATCTATGAAAACACTATTCAATGCGGGTCGTCCAATATCAATCACCTCATGATATCTATGATACGGTTCCAGGATCCCACATCCCCATGACAAGTAGAACTACGTCATTAAGAACCATCCTCATACTGGTCGCTTTCAAGGAAACATACGTTGACCAGGGACTCGTTAAGTGTGATCCGTACAGATTTATGGTTCTACTACTTTAGTGGTCATAAATCAGATCATGCTTAACATATTATTTCAACACATAAGTAATATAAAGCCGTTTATATTTATATATTGCAAACGATGATATTTGTACATAGACGTTTACAGACTAATTCCAATTGGACTAGGGCACAAATGCTATCAATAAAAAGTTATTTATTAATCTTTATTAATAAAACACTATGTGCTTAATAATTATGCACAATGATTGGGTCTAGGGCATAATTCCGACAGAAGGAGCTAAGACAAAGCACAAGGTTTGTAATAGCTTCAATCCTTGATTTGTAAGTGATTACATCATCTAATTCAACTATATTTCAAATTTCTAAGGTTTAGATTAAATATTTGCTAATTGAGATTGTTGATTTGTGTTGAAGATAAGTAACTTGATTGCTTTGGATTTTAATTCTTTGTTTGAGCATTAGAGGATTGGTGGGATTGCCAATCTAGGTTGATTGCATAGATAATTGGTGATATTGCCAATTTAGAATTGATTGGATTCAGTTTTCATGTAGGATTTGAATTGTGATCTAGATCTAGATGATCAACAAGATAATGATTGTTTGTAGCATATTGCTTGTGAGCATGAGTAGCTAAATTTTAGATTGGGGGTGGGTGGATGGAAATTTCATGAAGGATTTGGCTAAAAATTAAGGTATTGACTAGTGAGGTTTTTGGGTAGTATAGAAGATTAATATTATCATCATGATTGTTCATTAGTCAATATATGCTTGTTTGAGTAGTGAGACAAATGTGATTCCATGGAGGAGTGGTCGGTAATGGGTCTGGTTTATCATTCAAGGAGTCCCTACTTAGAGGATGGGGATGTCATATCACTTTTAAATATCGAGGAATTGATCTAGGATTTGGCTGTGACGATTTGAACTATGCATCAATAATTCGAGCCTTTTATGGTCTTCGGTGAATCGAGGATAGTAAATTCATTGTTGTCGTGATTATGATAAGTTTTAAGTCTCAACGCTTGGTTTCACCTATTTAAAAATATCCCTTAATATAAAGTAATCACCCGAAAAGTTAGCCAAATCCCGAATTGAATTCCCTAATTTCCACCATTCCCCAATCATCTTTCATGGAGAAGTTTATTGGTAGCATTGTTTATTCGGTTTAGTTACTTACTTTTTTGACAACTTGTTGAGTTTTAGAAATGAATATGTATGATTCCCACACCCACTTTTGTATTTTCCAATCCCCACACACACGGTACCAATCCACTTAGCGGCCTAGTATATTAGAACATCTCAAGTTTTCATGGGATTTGTGTCTAAGAATCACCATAAGGTCTTTGTAATTCTTTATTACTCCGACCGGTACACTATCATCGTCAGCGAAGCAAGCTAAGATTTTATTAGAGAAACGTAACCTTGATTTCTAAGAGGAAAATGCTCCAGCTTTATCTTCGTGTCCTCTACAAGCTCTCGAATAAAGTGATGTCTGATGTCGATGTGTTTAGTCTTGTTGTGTTGAACATGATTCTTTGAGATGTTGATAGCACTGATGTTGTCACAGAACAATGTCATGACATCTTGCTTGACACCATACTCTGCCAGCATCTGTTTCATCCATAGAAGCTAAGTGCAACTACTTCTAGCTGCAATATACACGGACTCTATTGTAGATAGAGTAACGCAATTTTTCTTTTTGTTGAACCAAGAAACAAGGTTATTCCCAAGATAGAAGCATCCACCAAAGGTGCTTCTTCTATCATAAGTGCTTCCTGCCGAGTCAGCATCATAGTACCCAACAAGTGTAGAGGATGTGTCGAATGAATATAGTAATCCTAATTCAGTCGTTCCAAATATGTACCTTATGATTCGCTTGACTTTAGCTAGATGGCTTGCTTTCGGATTAGCTTGATACCGAGCACAAATACCCACTAAGAAGGTTATGTCAGGTCGACATACAATGAGATATAAAAGGCTTCCAATTATATGTCGATAGAGGCTTTAATCTACATGTTCACCTGGATCATCCTTGGTGAGTTTTCTATGAGTGGCAATATGGGTTCTTTTGTGGGAATTTTTTTCCAACCCAAACTTCTTCACAATATTCTTAGCATACTTGCTTTGAGAGATAAAGATTCCATCATTCATTTGCTTGATCTGAAAACTTAGAAAATAGTTTAGCTTACCGACCATGCTCATCTCGAATTCAGACTGCATATGTTGTACAAAACGTTCCACCATCTTGTTAGATATTCCACCAAACACAATGTCTCCTACGTATATTTGTGAAATCATGATGTTGCTTACTTCCCTTTTTACGAACAGAATTTTATCAACTCCCCCTCGAGTATAGCAATTTTGAACTAGGAACTGAGTTAGGCGATCACACCAAGCCCGATGTGCTTGTTTGAGATTGTAGAGGGCCTTTTTAAGTTTGTACACATGTTGTGGCGAGCTGTGATCTTCAAATCCCTTTGGTTGAGCAACATACACCTCCCTATTTAGATATCCTTTGAGAAAAACACTCATCACATCCATCTGGTAGAGTTTAAATCGCAGATGACAAGCAATGCCCATAAGGAGTCTGATGGCTTGAAGACTGGAAACTGGAGCGAACGTCTCGTCGAAATCCACTCCTTCTACTGTTAGGATTGTGCCTAGTCCAATATAATAAGTTAATCTACATTGTAATGTTTTATCATTTTTTGAATTAATAAAACGACATCATATTACTAATGTGTTGTAGTAATATATCGAATGTAATCTAATCTATATCATTATGTGTATAATCACTAATAGTAGAACCGTATATCAGAAAGAATTACATTTGATGTTTCCCTGATCAGCTAAGTTTCTTTAAGAAGCGATCAGTATGAGACTAACTCCTTGTGATCATGCTCTAGTGATCATGGCAAAGTAAGTGCCGGAGTTATATCATAGATATCATTAGGGCGATGGTATTGGATGACCCGATTGTGAGTATGCAGCATGGATACTGTCATGAGATACTCACAGATCGTATCTTATCATTATATCCTAAGACCAAGGAGTCTTTGTGTGCATTATGTAATGAATCTCTAAGTTTGACCTAGTCTAACGTTACCTGTAAAAGGGTAGCCATAAGGGCTCTGATTGGTTTGGTTATGAATTACATGAGTGTACTCGAAAGACGGCTGAGGAATTTATCACTCATACTCCGGTATGGGAAAGATATCCGTTTAGGCCACTTGATGAGTATGACTGAAGGAATAGCATGGTCATGCAGGTGATACTTTAGTTTCAGTTTTCTGTCATCTCATATATCAAGGAACGGTGATTGATAAATTAGGATGACGGTTTTATGCCTATTGATCAATCTGGATATCAGTTTGATAAAAGGATAGTGACATGTACGATAACTGGTTAAGTCGAATCATCGATAATCAAAGACATTAGGTAATCATAATGTCTTGCTAGAGGCCACTTATGATGGAAAGGGTAAAATAGTAATTTTACTAGTCTGCCAACGGGTTGTGAGCCTAAAGGGTCACACACTTTAAGTACAATATATAGCAAAACAGACTTGGATGGAAATTGAGAGAATCCGCTTTTCGATTTAGTCAAATTGAAAACGATTCGGTTGATTTCTGGCCTAGGTTTAATAACTAGACGGTTGAGGAAATCAAATTAAAGGGATTGGAACGGTTTAGCTAAACCGTTTAATTAGAACCCAAATTAAATAGGTTTAATTAAACTTTAGCTAATTGGGCTTCAAGCCCATTCTTGATGTTAATTGAGACTGGGGTTAAGTTTAATTAAGATTTTTTAAGAATTTATTTATGAGAAAAATAATGATAAATAAAATCAGATTTTTCCATAATTTTAACTTGATTACAACTCTCATTGTCGGCCTCCCTCTCTCTACCCTAGCCGAACCCTCCCCTCTCTCTTCCTTACTAATTTTTGCTATTCTTCTACACACAATACTAGCAAATTTGTGTGTAGAATCCTTGGTTTAGGTGCTGTATTTGTGTGGACGATCTAGAGAGCACATAATCTTTGTGTTTGATCGATTAGCTAAAGGTAATTTTCATATGGCATGTTGAAATTTTTTTACATAAGATTTTTTTCTATGGAACCCATGAAATTCCTTCATTTACTTGTGTATATCCTTGTGTTACAAGTCTATCCTTGTTTCGAGTGATATTCCCTTGCTTGTCAGACTTATTCTTGAATATCTATGTTGTCCCAATAACATTGACATTGTTTAGTTTGGGTACTAGTTCCCTTAAATTGAACCAATTCTTCTTGCATGGCACATACCCAGTATTTATCATTGATAGCTTTTTGCTTATTCTTAGATTCAATTTTTTAGACAAATCAAAGATTACCTATCATCTCCCTGTAGTTTACTAGACCCTTTTGACGAGTCCGAACACATTCATTAATGTCACCAATCACATCATGAGTTGGATAGTTCTTTTGAACTCTTTTAGAGGGGATTCTCTATTATGTTGTGGTTGAAGGTTCTTTGTCAAGAAAAATGTTACTCTCATCTTCATGTCTAAGTCATGAGCTTCGTTGCTAACATCTGTCCTGACATCTGGAGTACTTGGAATCTCTTCTTCATCGGTAGGTTGGTCAGAATCATCATCATTAACGACCACATTTATGGACTCCATCATGGACCTAGTACGTTTATTAAACACATGAAAGGCACGACCGTTCCTGGAGTATCCAAGAAAAATACTTTCATCGCTTTTAGGATCAAGTTTGCGTTGTGGTTCCCTATCAGCAAATATATAGCATACAGACCCCAAAACATGGAAGTATTTGACATTCGGTTTTCTCCCCCCACCATATTTCATAAAGAGTGACTGAAGTACCTGGACGAATGGTGACTCGATTATGAATATGGCAAGCCGCGTTAAGTCCTTCTGCCCAGAAGTGGGGAGGGATGTCTTTGGCAAGCATCATCACCCTAGTCATTTCTTGAAGAGCACGATTCTTCCTTTCCACGATCGCATTTTGTTGAGGTGTGGTGGGAGCTGAGAATTCATGAGCTATTCCTTCAACATCACAGAAATTGGCGAAGCTTATATTTTCAAGTTCTCTTCCATGGTCACTTCCAAGTCAGACCACTTTACCAATACTTTCTCCTTTCTCTGTTTGGACTCTTCGGCACAAGGCTTCAAAGATAGAAAATGTGCCTGACTTTTCACCAATGAAATCGACCCAAGTATATCTTGAGAAATCGTCCACACACATAAAAAAAATATTTCTTTCCTCTAAGGCTCTCGACTTATATAGGTCCCATGAGATCGACATGCAAAAGTTCTAAAACTCGAGATGTGGTAAGATGTTGTACCTTCTTGTGTGGCATTTTGACTTGTTTACCTATCTGACAATGGTTATCACACTAACCATTGTCCTAAGCTACTATTACTACTTATGAAATACCTCGACCAGGGACTCTTCCTGTCTTTGAGAACGTCTCAATTCCACCCTTCAAGCAAACACCTATGCTCGATATATTGTTGTCTTCGATAATGTTCGTGAATATTCAATCACGCAAATCACACACACACAAATCACTAAACACTCAAACTTCTTGAATGATGTTTAGTGATCGATATCGTTCTTGTTAAATTCATCAGTCTCTTAACACACCGATCTTGCGCGGTTAAGAGCTCTGAGTATTCAACACAAAAAACGTTCATGTTGCTATGGAAGCCTCTGCTTTTATAGCAACTCCACATGCCTAATCGGAGTTCGATTCCGAATAGGAAATCCCTTGCCGCCTTTCGATATTGGCAAGTTGGCGTTGCCGCCCTTCAATTGTCTTTATTGACGTGTGATCTTCATAGCTTGAAGTTGTCTGATCTTGTTTTAACTTGATTCCTTTTGTTGCCAATTTTCTGAGAATCAAATATGAAAGATTGAAACCTTTCCTAATTCTGAGCGCATGATGTCATTCCAAATGTTTGACAACATGTTGTTTTGACATCTTTCGTTGCGTTAAAAACTTATGTCAATACTAAACGTAACAACAATATGAAATCCCGTAGAAAATGGAATGAAAAACTTATTAATTCATTCTTTTGTGAATTTAGAACTCTAGAAAATTATTTTCTATTCAAGCAAAATTAATTACTAACGGCTTTTGGGCCCAACCAAGATGGACAGACTTTGTGGTTCAATTTCTTATTCAACTCTTACCTGTAATGAACTTGTGATATACTGTTGGAAATATCTCATTTTATAAAATATGTGAAAGTGTTTCGTATTATTCAATATCGAGTTCAAGCGTTCAAAATCACAGTGTACGTTGACTCATTCATAAGTTAATTAACTTTGCCCACGTTTGTTCAACAATCCAAACCAGATATAGTTGAATCCTGTGTTCAACAGAGAACCAACATAAAACAATTTCCTTGTTTTACTTTGAAATCATGCAGCTTTTTTCGTGGGAGGTGGCATGAATCGCTCAAGTAATAAAATGGTTACTGTCAAATCTTGATCGCCAAAAGTTAGCCGAAGGTATTGTATAAAAAGGCAATAACTTGAATATTAGTATAAAATAAGAGCTAACAATTTCTTTTTAGATAATCATTGAAATGTATTTTTATCATTTCACGTCTCATAATTACCTTATATGTAATAGTTTTGAAGTTAGGGTTCATATAATTGAGCTTAATTAAAGAAGAATCTAGTTAAAATTTGGTCATTGTCCTGATAATAATAATCGCTATGTCGTGCAATAAGGGTATAGTTCAACTTCTTATTGGTAATTCTTTTTATTTTTAAAATACATGAGTATTTTTGTCATGTTAAAAAAATTAACAGAATTTTCAAATGAGGTGTAAGTGAGACTTTTGAATACTTCTTGTGTCAAAAGAATTAAGTAGCATTATCCCTATATTAAGGGATAATCTCAGCTAGCTACAGCTAGTTTGACACCATTCTCACGTAACTATAACTAATTATTTTTTCACTTGAAAACCCATCTAGTTTTGGTAAATATCACCTAGCTACATTTTCCGTCAATTTTAACTTTACACCGTCAGTTTTCGTTGTAAAATGACCAAAATGCCCCTGAGAGTTATTCAAATGGATAATCTCAGCTAGCTACAGCTAGTTTGACGCCATTCTCACATAACTACATCTAGTTTATTTTTGGGTTAATTACAGTTTGCCCATACTAGTCTGGCGCGATTTGCAGTTTGCCCATGCTATGATAAAAAGTTCAAAATAAGATACGCTAATTACATTTTTTTCGCAAAATTAACGGTTCCGTCCAAATTTGGACGAAAACCTATTTTTTTTTTCCGAAAATACGAAAATACCCTTCAGCTGGTTCTACTTGGACCAGAAATAAACCAGAATTGATTTCTGGTTTATTTATTGGACCGGTTCTATAATAAATTATATAATAATAATAAAATAATGATTAATTAAAATAATAATAATAATATATTAAAACATTCGAATATCATAACTCTTTCAAACGAGCTCCGTTTCGGGCTCGTAGTATATCAAATCGAAGAGAATCGAAAGATCAACAACTTTGAAAAAAATAAAATTTTGTTGATATATTATTAATAATTATACCCGAATGAAATTAATAATTATACATTCGAAATAAAAAATAAAATAATTAAAATAATATTAATAATATACTGAAACTTTCGAATGAAATATATTAACTCTTTGTTTATATAAAAATAAGAGTTATTGCAAATCGCGCCAGACTAGTATGGGAAAACTGTAATTAACCTAAAAATAAACTAGCTGCAGTTATGTGAGAATGGCGTCAAACTAGCTGTAGCTAGCTGAGATTATCCCTTTGAATAACTCTCAGGGGCATTTTGGTCATTTTGCAATGAAAATTGACGGTGTTAAGTTAAAATTGACGGAAAATGTAGGTAGGTGATATTTACCAAAATATCTGGGTTTCCAAGTGAAAAAATAAACATGTTGTAATTACGTGAGAATGAAGTCAAACTAACTGAGATTATCCCCTAAATTAAATGCGAGGATTCACTCAAACGACCATTTAATTTAAATAAGGGAAGAGATAGCGCTTAGACCCTTCATTTCACATCTTCTTCTCTACTTCTCTCCCAAGCTAAGCTTATTTATATTCACCAGATAAAAAAAAGCCTCGAGCATTGACATTCTGGTGTAAAGGCTATAGCTTTGGCCTCTCATCGAACCCACATGGTCATGATGAGCTCGTGGTGAAGGTTTTGAGGTGCAAAAATGGTGGAACAGTATGTGGGTTATGGTTGGGAACCAAGCGGGGCTCCTGTGAATGTGCAGAGGGAGGAGCACTGGACCCACTTCGACAGCTCCGTCAAGGCGCTTTCATTTGGGTTCGTCGCCACCGCAATCCTCATCTCCATGTTCCTTCTCATGGCCATTTTTGAGAGGTTTCTCCGACCCTCTTCGTCCGGTGCCCTCCGAGATCTTGAGTCGCAGTTCAACTACAATCCCAAGCTGCCCTACCCTTCACCCAAAGTGAGTCTCCTGTTTGGTTCGTGTCAAAATCATGGAAACTTGTTTCCTCTGCTGATTAATGTTTTCAATTTTAAAATGTTGTGCTTCTTTCATTTTTTGGTAGTTTATTTCATTCTGCATATACTGATGTGATATTGATCTGACTTAAATGCTTTTTGCTCAACTTTCTAGTTGATTTCTTCTTGTGTTTCTCTTTATAATCACAAACACATCATATATTGACAACATTGTTCAGTATTATCGAAATACACGTGTATCACTAGCCAATTAGTTATCAAAACCTGAAACTTATTGAGAAACTAGACCCCTAAATTCAAATTGAAAATGGTTATAAAAGCATTAAGCACCATTAGCTATGTGTCTAATGAGGATTCATTCCAGACAAACTAGAGATGGTCTTTGGGTTTAAAAGTTGAATACCCAAAAACTATGATTTACATTAGATTTCTAGATTTGGTTTTTCCCTCTGCAGTGCATTTTTGGGATATCAGTCAATTTTTGGCTGTTAATGAACTGTGGTGTCTTGTAATTATCTTATGGTTGGGCCATGGTCCATCTGGGAAGTTGTTTGTTGGATTATCGGTCCCCAGACAAAGAGTCCCAGGTCGATGAGTACTTGTTTTAGACCCACAGCTCTACATGGTGGCCGGTTGGTGATGTCCAATTTCTGAGGGTTTGGTGACTTCTAGTGAACCCTTTATTGGTGCCAAGTCGTAGTTCATTGTCTTCCTCCTCCATGTTTTCGTGTTAGAATGATACATTGTTTCCTGCTGCATTTATGTGCTTGCATCATTTTCCTTATTATAGTAGGACATAAACCTATTATCCTAACAACCTTCATTTTTCTTGTTTTCAATATTGATTGCCTGTGAGACCTCGGATTCCGACCTACCATGTGATTCCTAAGGAACACGCGAGGCCCACCACCTGTTCTCATGCTATTGTTTCATTCTGTGCTATCTTTTACACAGCGTTTAGCTCTATCAAATTAGTTAGCTCAATCACAAGTTAAAAGATCATAAACTTGTTTTTTTTAACCTTGCGCGTCACTCATATAATACGGTAATGGGGCGTCTCTACTCAATGATTGAAAAATGGTGAATTTGAACCGTATAACCAAGTTATAAATGGTTTTCCGCAGCTATGTCACACTGTGAAATGTGGTTTGTGTGAAATATTTTATTTGTTCGCAATTTATTTTCATGCTAACTGTGACTGTAAGAAGCTATAGTAAAGACTTAGATAATTAGATTGCAACCCTTGTAAAGTTAGGGGCTAAAGCACTTGACACAGAATTCGTGTATGTTTAATATTGCGATAAAATTATTTGAAAATTTCCATTAATTGTAACCCTGGAAAGCTCTACTTTTTGTTGTGTTATCCCCCTTATAATATTGTTGTGGATTAGGATCCACCTATATACCTGTTATGGACATTATATTAGGAGGCAAATTGAAATACTATGTCAGCTGTTTGGATAATGTTGTCACCTTATCCAACTTCAAAACGAAACATCACCATGTGCTTGGATTTAGAGTTTTCTAAGAAGAATTGTGCATCATGATCACTTGTTTGGCTTGGCGTCCTTCTGGGTAAAGCATTCTCAAAGCTTGCTGGTGAATTTTATTTTTGATAAGCAAAGCTTGCTGGTGAATGTCTGGTTGGTTCTTCGGAAGATAGTGTTTGCCTTTTCTTGGTCAGCTATTTATATTTGTAGAACCTATTGTGGTTTCATGACAATGTCACTTAAACATATTATGCACTTGTATGTTTGGAATGCATTTTTTCATGACACGGATCACGAAACTGAATATTTCGTGTAGCATGGAACATGTGATGCTGGCACTGAAAATCTAATTGCAAGATCATTTGATGTATAAAAAATCATTATATTTATTACTAGTAGTTTCTCATGACTGTACATTTGCTGCTGATGAATATGTTTGTCATTTCCTTTATGTCTGTCGAGTTAACATTAGCAATAGGGTTCATATACCATGCACTACATGTTGCTAGGTCACACCAACGCTTACTTGACCAACTCGCTAAGCACTTGAACTTGAGTCCAATGAATTTGGGTTCGAGTCTCATTGCGGTATTTATTCCATCTTTATCTCCCAACCTTGGTATACAATAATCTTAAGAATCATTAATTTGGTGCTGTCGTATATTCTGTTCAACTGCATTACTGATATCGACATTAGGACTTAAATGTGATATTGTTGAGGTTCCATGTCTGTTGACGCCGAGTCTAGGATTTCATAGGTTGTGCAACTTGTTTTGGTTCTACAAAGAAGTGATGTTATGTTATTATTTTATGCAGATGAGTTTGTATGGAAGAGGAGTTTCAGTATTGATGCCTGGAGATGACATGCCCACTTTCATTGCACACCCAGCCCCCGTGGTTGCGGCGGCGACATGTCCACCCCAACCCCAACCCCAACCCCAACCCCAACGCATATCACCACCTCAAAATCACATTCAAGCTCAATGAAACAACTATTGCTGCAAGTCTCCATGGCCTGAACTGAAGGTCGCCATTTTTTCTGTTTTGACCCAAGTGATGTGCATATATAGATTTAGTTTTGACCAAGCCCATGTTGCTTTGGTCTTTTTTAATTGGCCATGTCCAATTTTTACTAGAGCGTTGGTGTGCTCTTGCAGATGGATTGCTCTTTGGCGTCTTAGTTCTCACTGTAATTGTATTTGAAGTAATGGGAAAAAAGTTAAAGGGTATTATGATTAATGTCACCTACATCTCCTTAACTGGACATTGTTAACACAAGAACTCCATAACTAAAAAGCACCAACCAAGGCAAAACCCAAATCCTACAGTTGGCAATTTATCAGGCAATCATCAACAAGAAAACTGACACTAACACAAAAATCCAAGTACTCAAAACCTCCTGAGACAGTGGTTACCAGAATTGGGAGCTATTTGATCCTTTTTCGGTGCCATTACCACCAATAACAATAATAATACTGCTGCAAATAACAATTAATTTCATTCCCAACCTCTTAGAGGAATGCCAGCTTTAGGAAAATAGGGCTCATACGTCTCTATTCTTACGAGTAAGGTAAGATATATTGCATTTCCTCATCTAAATCCATAGTTCATTCTACTTGTCTTTGGGAATTTGATACATGATGTTTATTCTTTTCTTCAAAAGATAACACATCACTATTCTCAACTATATCTCATTCTTACTTTATCCTCAATTTTAAAACGTGTTTAACCACCATTTTCTCAAGCTGAGTACCAGACACGCTTGAACCGACAAGGATTAGCATATTCAACAACTTTCTCATTATCGTCACCCATATCTAGATTGCAAAAAACGATTTCTAATAAAAACTAATTAATTCAAATCACGATAACCAAATTTAAAACGTAATTATCCCAAGAATAATTCGTTTATGTTGATTATCCGTGTTTCAATAATACATTGAAACCTTTTAGTTTGTTCATACGTGTTCTCAAATAGAACTGAATCAAACCGAATAGAAGTACAATCTTTACTTCGTGTTAATCATTCTTACGTGCTTCACTTCATTTGAAACAGAATCGACTATCAATCCAATTCACCGTGGTGATACATATATAATAACTAATAATAAAAGCTTATGCACATGAAACGAGGGGTCAGAAGTTAGACATGAGACTGGAATATACAATTAAATACAACATCCTTTTAAGGCGTATCTTATAATTACAGCAAACAAAAGAATCGGCAAAAGTGCAATTATATACTTCAAGATGAAATTAAAATTTGGGGTAATTCCATGTCAGTACCCTAACTTTGCTTCATTTCGAAATTAGTACCATAACTTTAAAACTTTTTTTGCCGGTACCCCAAGTTTATTTACGTTGCAGCTAAGGTAACGACTGTTAAATATAACAGAATTGGTGTGCAAAAAGTCTAAAATGCCCTCAATAGTTTTGGTCTGTTAAACTGGTCTGATTGGTTCAATTGATATGATTATGAAATGATTATTTTACCCCTAATTGTATACCATTTTAACTAATAAATTTAGGGCAAGTATCACTTTTCACTTACACAAATAATAATTATAATTTTTTAATATTTAAATATATATAATATTATATAATATTATTATTAATTATATATTATTATTAATCATTAATTAAACCTAATCAAACCATAATTAACTCTAATTAACCCTAATTTATTAACCCTAAGTCTCATGATTAATAAACCCTAATTATTCCCGTCTCCTTGCCTCCGCCACTCCGGCTGGCGACCCCGACCGTCGACTCCGTCGCCGACCTCGGCTCCTCGTCTTCCTCTCCGCCGTCCGCTCCCCCTGCGTCCTCCGCGGCGACTGAAATCGCCGAGTCTCGAAGCGACGATCCAGAGGAGGACGACGCCGCCGCGCTCAGCCTTCGCCTCCGGTCTCTGCAATCGAAAGTGGTGCTCCAGCTCGAATCTGCGTCGCGAACCTCCTCCGTCCCGAACCTCCGTCGCGAACCTCCGTGGCGGTGGGTCTTCTTGGTGTGGCCGTGGAGCGAACCTCCATCGTCCTCCTCTGGATCGTCGCCTCGAGACTCCGAACGAAGAGCCAGGAGGTCTGGAGGTCGCCCAGATCTGGCGCAAGGCTCCTCGCGACTCCGACCGAAGACGGTCCTCGCCGCAACTCCTCGCGTCTCCTCGGAGAGCTCGACGATGCAGAGAGCGGTGGGAGGAGGCGGTCGGAGCAGGCGGTGGGAGGAGGCGGTCGGAGGCGGCGGTCGGAGCAGACGGCCGGAGACGGGAGTGGTGGCGGAGACAAGAGTGGTCGCCGGTGGGGAGGGTTTGATTAGGGAGGTTAATTAGGGTTAATTAATGATTAATGATTAATGATTAATAATATATAATTAATAATAATAATAATAATAATATATAATTACTAATAATATTATATATATATATATTTATTTAAATATTAAATAATAATTATTATTATGTGTAAGTGAAAAGTCAGATTTGCCCCTCAATTTATTAGTTAAAATGGTATTCAATTAGGGGTAAAATAGTCATTTCATAATCATATCAATTGAACCAATCAGACCAGTTTAACAGACCAAAACTATTGAGGGCATTTTAGACTTTTTGCACACCAATTCTGTTATATTTAACAGCCGTTACCTTAACTGCAACGTAAATAAACTTTGGGTACCGGCAAAAAAAGTTTTAAAATTAGGGTACTAATTTCGAAATGAAGCAAAGTTAGGGTATTGACATGGAATTACTCCTTAAAATTTCAACACATATGGGTACCAATAGAACTTAAGAGCCTAGCATGATCTGATATATTTATCATACATATAAATATATAATAATTATCAGCAACATAATACAAGCATCTTCGTAAAATAGTGAAGTACAAATGCTTAATCGTCATAAGTAAGCTTACATTCAAACAACATTAATTATTTTGGTTTATTTAAGAATAGAGCAAATCAAAGCTAATTACAGTTACTTCAAGGAATCAATCAAGTGTAGATGATAAGTACTACTCCATAAAACAGTTTATAATCAAATAAGTTTTGAGATACGAAGTAAACAAACTCTCTATACGTATATACAAATACCATATATTCTCAAATCACTTTGAACAAGGCAATATGTTAACGCACATACACACACGAATGAATAACCCAGATGTGAACCTGGACACATGAAATCATATTCATAATTAAAGGGAATTATATATGTCAGCGGAGAAGTCAAAGTGCACATGCAATCAAGAAATGTTCTATACAAAGCTTACATATGCCAATCTGTAGATAATAATAGAAACATATAACACTTGAGAACTCTCTCAATAGTATTTAGAAATTAGGATTCAAATGTTTAAATGACGCCCTCTAAGGGACCATCGCCGACTCCTCAAACAACCCAACACTCCAAACTCAGAAACCAACACTCTCGCACCAACACCACCACCTCAACCAAAATCCAAGGAACTCAAAACTATTTTTTTCTGCAATCTACCAGAAAAAATCAACAAGAAGTGGCTTCAAAACATATGCAAATTTCATGGCAGTGTTGTGGAAATCAACAGTGCCTTCTTGCTAGGCCAGAACCTTATACCGGGCAAAATCCGAGCTTCAAGAGAATCCCAAAGCATCCACTACAAATTCCAACCCAATACCCAACCTAAGCTCATCCACCCAGGAAAAAACATACATTTTATCAAGGCGAAATTCCACTTAGCCCACTTGTAACAGATCACTTTTTCACTTACCACCACCAGAAGATAAAATTGGCCTGAAGTTGTCAACTTTTGCACTTACCCATAACAGTGTTAATCAAAAGTGAAAAAGTCTAAAACGCCCTCTATTACCTTCTCAATTTTCTTAATGGATGAGGGGTATTTTTGTCTTTTCACCAACACAAATAAAAAATTAATTTGATAATCTGAAAAATACAATTTTACCCTCAAATGAATAATAATTATAACTTATGGATGGAGGGTATTTTTGTCTTTTAATTTACACAAATAAAAAAATAATTAAAAATTTTAAAAAAATGTGAAATGACAAAAATATCCCTGTCTTCAACTTGTGTTCCCTTCTCCACCGCTCCAGCTTCGTCGCCGGCAAAGCCGCCTCCGGCAAATCTCTCCGGCGACAATCCTCATTGTCATGGGCGTCGTCAAGGACCCCACCAAGTGCACCAGTGGTTCGTTTGACCATTCTGAGGAGGTAGGCAGAGGAGGAGGGCGGAGGTAAAGGTCGGGCTGGGCTGGGTTGGAAGAAGGAGGATTGGAGGAGGGGAGAGAGGTGGGGTCGGGCCGATCGCTCAGAGCTGAGCTTGAGCAGATCGGAGCTCGACCTCCGCCCAGGACCCGAGCTCGAGCTCCGATCTACTCGAGCTCCGGTTCTCCTCGAGCTCCGCTCACCTCCGCCCAGAGCCGACGCAACCTCCACCCACCTCCACACAGCTCCCCGCTCTCCGACCGAGCTCTGACCCTCTGCCTCCCTCCGACCCTCCGTCTCCCTTCCCTCCTTCAGCCCAGCCCCTTCTCGTGCCCACTGGATCGAGCTCCGGCGACGAAACCAAGAGGAGTAGCCCTCCTCCTCCTCTCACAGGGATATTTTTGTCATTTCATCTTTTCTTTTAATTTTTAATTTGTTTAAATGAAAAGACAAAAATACCCTTCATCCATTAGTTAAAATTATTATTCATTTAAGGGTAAAATTGTATTTTCATATCATCCATTAGAAAAAAAATCTTCAAATCCCAGTTCAATTCATGAATACAACCGCAGAATCTGGCACATCAGAATCTTTTGAATTCAAAACTGCAGCCACCAAGAACCAGACCTTCAAAGAGATGGGTGAATACTCGAACGACCTGGAAGACGGTGAAATTAGGTCGTATTCCGATGCCATTGGAGAGTCGGATTCCGCTGATGCCGTTGAGGGATCAGAATTCAGGGAGACAGATTCATTATAGGCGACACCCAACCATATTCAAAACTCCCAAATTGAAATTCAAAACTTACCTCGCGAACTCAAAGCACCATCCCTCCAAAACCCACAAACCTTTAATGAATCTCCAATAAATTGTGAGAAATCTCTTCTTCCCAACACAGCAACCGCACCCAATCCCCATATACCCACTCCCAACACATCCACCTCAACTTCGTACCCATCCACCAATCAAATAACCTCAACTGTCATCCCAGAAACCCAAAAAAGCACCCAGAGAATTTATGTCCCAAATTTTAGAGAGTGCGCCACGAGAACATGAGACATCTGCAAAGAATTGGGAGCAAAATGTGATATCCCTGATGAACACATGACCTCTGCTCTTGAACAGGTTGAAGCAAAGAACAGAGTTCGACCCATCTCAAGCAATTAAGGGGTTCGATCCCTAATTTTCCTCTGTTGGATTGTCAGAGGGTTAGGGAAAGTGGAGAAAATAAGATCGATATCTCATAAATCCAAATCGATCAAGCCTTGCATCACTCAATCTTGGTTTCGTGTGTTCGGTGTCTCAAAAAATCCTCGTTTATCAAACTTCAAGAATCAATCCTTAAGGGAACAATACCCATCCTCGTTGATTGAAGATGGAATCGGTGGGCTCACTCCAGCCCAATCAATCCGACTAGGTTTAATTGAAAATTCAATGTAGGGAGGTAGAAAGAGTGGCATTTACTTGAAAATTCGATGAATAGTTGAGGGTAATTTTGTCTTTTTACACAATTGAAATTAGACCAGTTTTATTTTTGGTTCGACTCAAGGGTATTTTGGGTATTTTTAGTATTTTAGGACTAAAGTGTCCCAAAATGTATTTCAGGATACTAAAAAAAAAGAAAAACAAAGATGAGGTATGAAAGTGTCAGAATTGTATATTCAGGTGCACAAAAGTGTCATTTTCCCTACATGGAATACATAGTCAACTATGACATGAACTTGTGAATAGATTTAAACCTGGATTGCGAGTAGATAAGTGATGAATATAGGTTCCAGCGAGGCCCTGTAATCCGGTTTCCTTAAGACGTGTTATTGCCCCGTATGGGCAATCGTCTTCCAGGATACAACAATGAATGTTAGCCAAACTCGAGCCGTGTCAAGAAAGTAAACACCAATCGTTTGAGAATTTTTGGCAGTCGTAATTAAAGTTTTGAGTTTCCACATTTTATAGGAAATAAACCCGGTATGCTACGAGGAACTACTCTCATTACGGGCGGAGTCCGGTCCCGGTTGACTTAATAGGCCGAGAGCAATCATGGGAGTGGATGTGTGACTACTTCGAGAGTCCAGAATATAAGGTACGTAAAAGTATGTAATATTTTCTTTAAGTCTTTCAAATGTTTAAAAATACTTTCTTAACGCTCGATATTTGTCCATGTGCAGAAACTTTCTGAAAAATGAGAGGTCTCGCCGAGAATAAGAAAAAACATAGCGGTGGTTCCCAGTCCTTCGACAGATATGCTCAACTCAACAGAAGGCTGGAGTTCTTTTTCGGAGTTTGGAAACTTACGTGCGCGTCTATGAAAAAGACGGTGACCCGGAGACGGTAAAATTTTAATTTCTTTATAAATTTACCGGAATTTTTATTATGTCATACAATTTAACACTTTTGTTTGCAGATCCAAAAAGTGAAGGACGAGATCGAGCGGCACAAAAGACTTGTTGTAGAACCGGCTGCCGCCGGACAACAATATTCGATCCCTAGGCATGTAGAGGCCGAAATCCTTCAACGGTGGTGTGTTGTTCCTGGCATGGGCGGCGCGTTCCTTCGACCGCCCAAACCAAGAGGTGGTGCCCGTACATCCGCGGTCTCAGCTGAGTAGTTAGATGCTGCAGTCGTTGCTAGAACGGCTGAAATGGAGGAGAGGGCTCGCGAGAGAGAGGTAGAATTAGCGGCCAGAGCTGCTGCTACGGAGGGGGAGATAGCTAAGCTGAAAAGTCGTCTCGACGATCAGCAGGCTCAGACCGAAGCTCGGATTAAGACCGAGGTCGATGCTCGGGTTAAGGCCGAGGTTCAAGCCAGTATCTGGGATGTACTAGTCAACTTCGGCTTGCCGGGTGTTACTCGGATGCCGCTTCTGGCCTGGGCCCCGAGCCCCGTCGTCACTTCGACTTTGACTTCGATGCCGACTCTGACCCCGAACCCGGGGCTGACTCTGACTTCGACCCCGACCCCAAACCTGGGGCTGACCCCGACTCAGAAGTTGACGCAACTGACTATCTTGCTGGGAGTGCCTTCGGACCAACAACAACAACCTCCAGCACCTGCCGATGAACAGTCGCGCTCGAGCAAAAGGTTCAAGAGGACGACGCAGAAGACAAAACGGCTAGGACAACTCCCGTAGGTAGGGATTTTGTTGACATTATTTGTAATTATACATATATTGTTTGACTTTTAATTTGGTTTGCAATTGATTTCATATCTGTTTTCAATTGCTGCAAATTGCAGTTTAGGATTTAGTTGAATTGCTGGTTTTACAGGTAACGGAGAAATTGACAAATTCGACAGATTTTGCTCAAATTTTTACAAAACATAACCGGCAGGATGTTGACAAAATCTCGCCGGCTAGGTTGTAAAACCTAGCCGAACCTAGCCGGTGAGATATCGTCAAAATCTCGCCGGCTAGGTTGTAAAAGCTAGCCAGGGAGATGTTGGCCATATCTGGTCGGCTAGATTGTAAACAATAGCCAGCGAGATATTGTTAATTTCTCGCCGGGAAAGATTCACCAACACGGCGAGATATTGGTCACCTCCAAGCCGGCGAGATATTGAAGCAATATCTCGCCGGCTATGACCTTTCCCGACGAGACTTGCCCGACGAGAACCAAGCCGGCGAATTTCGGTCAAAATCTCCCCGGCTTGGCCAAGCCGGGGAGATCGAACCTCTTGCCCGGCGGGAGCAAAGCCCCTCCGGCTTGGAGGTCATTTCCAGTGGTGATAGGGTAAGTGGTAGAATTTGTGCCTGGAGGCACCAAATTTCTCAAGTACAAAAATGCACTGGCCCTTAAATTTCTAACAATATTATGCATCACAAATGAACATTATGCACGTGAGAAAGGAATTATATCACCTCATCAATAGCTTTCCATCAGCTCATTTCTCAAATGGGAGCTCTTCTCATGCGGGAGCACTAAAGCTTTAAGGTCAGCAGGGTGAACTCCAATTAGCTGAAATGTTTGGTTTGAAAGCAACAAGTCAACAAATGATCATGTGAAGATAGCTACTCAGAGGGGGCCACTGAAGAAGAACATGATAATTTGTTTAAAAAAAGAAGAAAAACTATTGAGAAAAGATTGGAAGGCTGGAACGTAAAAACATGCTCAAAACAAAAAATACTTGAAAATAAAAAAGATACAATAGAAAGAATGAAAAGGAAACATGCAGAGAGGAAGTTGCAAAGGAAAGATAAGGGAAGTGAAGATTGTGCTCTCAATTCGCAAAAAGAACATAAACAATGCACAAACAATTCTTTATGCACAAAAATTCTCCAAAACCAGTCAGGGAAAGAAAAAGAGAAGGTGGTGACAAACGAACCTGGAGTTAGAGTTCAGGTTTTCAACCTATTCCAAAAGAAATTCCTAGGTTGTAGGAAGGATACAAAAGATAAATTAAGTAGCACTCTCCTCAGTAAGATCCACAAGAAGGCATAGCTCAAATTGAGCTCAACATAATGATGAACCATCAACTAACTTGTATTATACTAAATTATGTAATAGTAATATTTATTGAAATTCTGATTAGTTAACCCGGACAAGATGTTACGTACAATGCCTAGACATGTTCTTGACAACTTGTCTATAAGCAGATACAAACAATAAAGATACAAAACAGTAAACAACGACACACAATATGTTTACCCAGTTCGGTGCAATCTCACCTACGTTTGAGGGCACTCTGTCAGTGAAAAGGTTTCACTATAAGATAATCAGTCAAAACATACAGGTATCAATGATCATCTCACAGATCAATACCCTGTGCTACTATTAAAAGTGCAAACCTATCTCAAGAACTCCCCCTGAATCCAAGACCCCGCCTTGATTCCACTCTACGAGCACTCATCCTGCTCAGACGTCACAAGTCGTTGTTTGTACTTGAGCGTGAAGCTTCAATCACGTAAACAAAGCAAACCCTTAATCACTCACTATTGATCTCTCGATTATTGTAGTGAGTCACAATATTCTTCTTGGAACACACAGCCTCTCAGCCCGCCAAACCTTCACGTCTAAGATCTCTGTATATTCACTAAAGAAGCCTGCGCTGCTAAGGGTGGAGCCTTAGCTTTTATAGCAGCTACAATAATTCTGGAACGTATTAGGGTTTCCTTAACCTAATCGATTTAGGTTTCCTAATTCCTTATCGCCGAATATCTTTTCAGAGTCTATCACGGCAGGTATCTTTATAGAATCATAACACAATCAAGACTTTCCAAAGGTCTCGAATACAGTTGAAAATCTTCCAAATTCTCAATAGGGTCGGTGTTCATATTTAGGAAACTTTTCAATACTACGATGCACAAGATCTCAAACAAGATGTTGTGACATAACGCTTGACATCTTCTCTGACCAGATGCTCGACATCTTTCCCATCGCCTAAAAAATAAGCCAATAAATATCGTAACAACAATCTCCCCGTTTGACTATTTTTTAGGGAAGCACTTCACTTCATCTAACTGGCGTTGCACTTGCTCCTGCTTTCATCTAGTCTTGGTCGTTTCTTTCTTTCTCTTTAACAGATGTCTCCCCCTGATTGCCTTAAAAAGAGACAAAGCCGTCGGCACAATATAAATACCGGGGGGAGAGTAAAAGGCAGTTTGTCGATCATACCTTCACATATTTTCTTTCACTTGGTCAGGTTCTTGAGAGCCTGCTGCAGGTTGGAAATATCGTTGTCGATCATGGAGATTTCCTTCTTCATCTCCACGGTAACATCGTTGTGGACTGCGGCAGATATGTGATCATACCTCACAGAGCGACTCGATGTTTCTCTAGTCGTCTCAACATTCTTCCTGACAGAGGTCCCGACATTATTCCTGACATGATCTAGTGCATGCTTTCCCTCAAACAGCTTGTGGTTGATCACATTGACACCGAGTTTCTTCCCCACTTTATCAGTACTTCTCAGGATTGTTGGATGTTGGTGGAGGAGGATACTAGAGATAAGGGAAGCAAAACCAATAGGATGTTTGACTGCAAACATTCTAGCATGTCACACAAAGTGATCAATAACAAACTGTCCAAACTCAAGGGAATAGCTCGTACCTATTTGATAAATGAGGATTGCCAGATCTGCCTTGATTCATGACCCATGACCAGAGATAGTATGCAAAATCTAGGCGATCCGGAAAATTAAGTTGAGCTTCATAATTTATTCTACTGATTTTCTTGCTCAAAATTTTCTTTTGATTAGGATATGCTCAAGGGGTCGTAACATGCCACAAACATTAGAATTTGCAGTAACTTCCTTCTGAAAAGTTGTAAATCTTCGAATTCTCTTCGATTTGATATGTAAGTCCAGTATATTTTGTAAAAATACTAAAATACTCTTTTTAACTCCGAACCTACACATTTGAACTAAAAATACCGTGAAGACAAAATGTGGCATAACGATAAGTAAAATGCAATGCAAGAGGACAAATAAACATTTAGCGGGTTAAAAATAAGGGAAAATTCCACTTAGCTCCTCTTAAGATTGGCCGAGTTTCACTTAACCCCTCTTAAGTTCAAAATTCACCTGTGGAGTCCCTTAAGTTTGCAAAAGTCTCATTTTACCCTTTTTCCGTTAATTTTTATAAAATTCTGTTAACTTTGTTTATGAAATGACGAAAATACCACCGAATGTGTTTTCAATTTTCAAATCTTTCCCTAGTAACCCTCTCTCCACCACTTTCTCTCTCCCGATTTCTTCCCTCCTCCGTCCGACCATCTCCCCTCGCCCTTCCTCTTGCAATCCCTTCCCTTCTCCCTTGACCACTGTCTCGTCCCTCTTGGTCTCCACCCCGACCACCTCCTTGTCCCTCTTGGCCACCGCCTCTTCCACCGATGTCATCCCTCCCCTCATGTCCACCAAAACCTCCCCCCGACCTCTCCAGCCCCAACCTCCCCAACCCTTACTCCGGCCCAAATCCCTCTACCCGCGCCTCCCCCGCCCACTGGCCTGAGCCTCTCCCGCTCCCTCCTTTCCCAGACCATCCCCAAAAATCAATCCCCTCTCCGCCCTAGCCCCATAAAATAATGTAGATATTCACTATTAAGTAAATATCTACATTATTTTATGGAAACGCTCGTATCGTAAGCTTGGGAAGATGTCTCTAGAGTTCTTATCAAACTCTTCCATGTATAGGCGTCTTTGCCATTAAGTGAGTGAAGCCACCTCTTAAAGTTCCTAAACAAAAAAGACCCAAAATTATACAAGTGTATAATAAGAGGACTTTTTTTGGTATTGGTAAATTAAAATTTCAGAAAAAAACTAGATGATTTCATAAGAAAAACAATTGGATTGCGTTAAAAAAAATTGGATGAAAAAAAAATTGGATGACGACAAAAAAATAAGAATACTTTGACATTATAATATATGATAGGTTATATATAGATTATTATTATATGGGTAAATTTCACATGACCCCCCTTAACTATAAGCGTGTCTCACATGCCCCCCCTTAACTACAAAATCAATCTGTGAGGTGCCTTAACTATCCAAAAATCCCACTTTACCTTTTTTTGTTGACTTTTTTCAAAATTCTGTTAAGTTTTTTGTGAAATGACGAAAATACCCTTGTATTTGAAAAATTAAAATAAATAAATAAAAATGATTTTGAACTTTTTTTTTCTATTTTCTCGTTCTACAAAATAAAGAATAAAAGTAATATTTTAGTTTTAATTTTTTTTTAAAAAAAAATTATTTATAAAAATTAATAAAAATAAAAAACGATGTTTAAAAGTAAATTTTTATTTTTAAATTTTTTTTTAAAAATTTTTTACTATTAACAAAATTTTATTCTTTATTTTGTAGAACGAGAAAATTAGAAAAAAAAGTTCAAAATCATTTTTATTTATTTATTTTAATTTTTCAGATACAAGGGTATTTTCGTCATTTCACAAAAACTTAATAGAATTTTGAAAAAAGTCAACAAAAAAGGTAAAGTGAGATTTTTGGATAGTTAAGGCACCTCACAGATTGATTTTGTAGTTAAGGGGGGCATGTGAGACACGCTTATAGTTAAGGGGGGTCATGTGGAATTTATCCTTATTATATATTTATCAATTTTTACTTAAATAATAAAAAATATGAGTGTCGCTTAAGGCCCCGAGAATACTAGGGCCGCCTTTGCTTCCAAGTGTCTTCTCTCTTTGATAACATTGTGGATGGTTATGTCTCTAGAGTTCTCTTAAACTCTTCCAAGTGTCTTCTATGTTTGATAACATTGTGGATGGTGAAGTTTCTAGAGTTCTCCTCAAAATATTCCAAGTATCTTTTATGTTTGATAACATTGTGGATGGTACTTGGTCTCTTGCTACATTTATTTCTTTTCCATTTTCATTTTTTCATATTGTTAACAATTTTCTTGTATTTTACTTTCAGTGTGGTTCCCTGATTTAACTTCAGCCATCCATGGAACATGTAAATATATTACAGTAGCTGCAATGAAAAAAACGAGAAGAAGTCGAAGGGTTTTAAGAGAGAGAGAGAGAGAGACAAAGTAGCGAATTTCGTATTGATGAGTTAATTAGTGGTTGTTGAAGTGGTTTGTTCAAATGACATTCACTCATCTTTATAACATTCTTTCAAATGAATTATCATAGGTTGGAGGGTTAGGATTCCCCTTCCACAACCTTCCAATATCACCATTAAGTAAATATCTACATTATTACATGGAAAAACTCGTAGCGTAAGCTTGGGTAGATGTCTCTAGAGTTATTCTCAAACTCTTCAATGTATAGGCGTCTTTGCCATTAAGCGAGTGAAGCAACCTCTTAAATTTCCTAAACAAAAAAAGACCCAAAATTATAAAAGTGTATAATAAGAGGACCTTTTGTTTGTATTGGTAAATTAAAATTTTAGAAACAACTGGATGATTTCATAAGAAAAACAATTGGATTGCGTTAAGAAAAAAATTGGATGGAAAAAAAATTGGATGACGACAAAGAATACAAATAACTTGACATTATAGTATATGATAGGTTATATATAGATTTGTCAATTTTTACTTAATTAATAAAAAATATGAGTGTTGCTTAAGGCCCTGAGAATACTAGGGCCGCCCTTGCTTCCAAGTGTCTTCTATCTTTGATAACATTGTGGATGGTTATGTCTCTATAGTTCTCTTAAACTCTTCCAAGTGTCTTCTGTTACTACGTTTAGTATTGACATATTTTTAGAGCGAAGTCAAGATGTCAGACAACATGTTGCAGCACATTTGGCGTGACATACCGCGCGTAGGATCAGGAAAGTTTTCGATCTTTCCTGTTTGATTTTCAGAAACGTGGGACAAAGGGAAAACGAGTTAATACAAGATCAGGCAACGTCCAGCTGGAAGAATACACGTCAGCAATGCCAACTTGTTAACTTGCCAATAATGCAAGGTGGCAAAGGAATTCCTATTTGGAATTGTATTGGCTATTTGGAGTTGAAGACCAAATAGGCATGTAGAATTGCTATAAAAGCAGGTGCTACCCCCATAGAAATTCACACATTCTCTGTGCTTAATTTTAGAGCTCTTAACCGTGCAATACTGGCGGATTGAGAGACTGGATCTTTAGAAGAATGATGTCGATCACATACATCAAAACGTGAGGGTTTGAGTGTTTGTGATTTGTGGGTTTGTGTTCGTGATTGAAGAATCACGAAGAAACTGTCGAAGACAACTACGCCGAGCATAGGCTTGCTCGAAGGGTGGAATTAAGACGTTCTCAAAGACAGGGGGAGTCCCTGGTCGAGGTTGTTCACGGTGAGATCTATAGTAGCTTGGGACAATAGCTTGTGTGATAGCTAGTTGATGCTTAAAGTTGTACTATTGACTACCAAATAGTGAAAACCTTTCCACTGGCGGAGTGCCCCCAGACGTAGCTGCGGAGTCACGGAATTGGGTAAACATATTTTGTGTCTTTTGTTTACTGTTTATTTATTAACTGTCCATTATCTGCGATCAAAAAAGTTGTTGAACCAATCGTTACAACATTGTGTTCGACATCTTGTCCCTGCTACGAATCAGAATTTCAATTGGTATCAGAGGAGACACCTTAACTTTTAGGTGATGTCCTGCAAAGATTATGTGTTGCTGATATGGAAGGAGGATCTATCAATCGTCCTCCGGTTCTTGATGGAACCAATTATGGTTATTGGAAAGCACGGATGTGTGCCTTCATGAAATCCCTCGACAGCAAAACCTGGAAGGCTGTGATCAATGGTTGGGAGGAGCCACAATATGCTGATGCCCAAGGCAATTTGATTGGCCCCAAATCCGAAAAAGACTGGAGTCCTACAGAAGAAGAGGCATCTCTAGGTAACTCTCGTGCACTCAATGCTATATTCAACGGGGCTGACAGGAATGTCTTCAGGCTTATCAACACATGCACAAGTGCCAAAGAAGCTTTAAATGTGCTTGTTGTTGCATATGAAAGAACTACTAAAGTTTGAGAGCAAAAGCTTCAGTATCTCACCACAAACTTTGAAGCTCTCTCCATGAATGAAGACGAGACCATTGCTGACTTCCATGTTCGTATTAGAGATCTTGCTAATGCGTCATACTCCCTTGGTAAACCCATGACCGATGAAGATCTAGTCAGACAGACTCTGAGAGCACTAAGCCCAAGATTCAAGATGAAAATCACTGTAATAGAAGAAGTTCATGATCTTAAAACTCTAAAGTTTGATGAACTCATGGGATCCCTCATGACCTTCGAGCTCTCCCTTCCAAATTTGGAGAAGAAACACAAAGGAATGGACCTCAAAAGTTCTACCCATTGTCAGAAAGAACAAGTATACTCTAATTCTGATAACAAAATTGATGACGCTATTGCAATGCTGACCAAGAACTATAGCAGAGTCATGAAAATGTTCAATCAGATGGCTGGGAAGAATGTCTCTCAAGATGTCACAGACAACCTTCATCAAAGGTTTCAAAAGGATGAGAATGCTTACAAATGTGGCAGAAGTGATGAACGTACGGGGAAAGGCAAAGGCAGTTAGTGTCATGAGTGTGAATGCTATGGACATATTCAAAAAGAGTGTCCCAACTTCCAACAGAATCAGAAGAAGGGATTCAATGTCAATCTAACTGGTGAGGAAGAAGGAGACAACGATTCTGAACAAATAAGAAATCTCGTTGCACTTACAACCCCCTATTCGTATAATATCGATCATGTCAACGAAACTATTGAACCCCTGCAGAAATATGAGTTTAACGATGAACTGTCTAATGATACTTTAAGCAAAGCTTATAATGAGTTATATGTCAAATCGATTGAAGAGTCTCAGGTCCTTGAGAAGCATAATGCTATCATTCTCTCTGAAATTCTAAGTTATGGCAGGGACAAGATGTCGAACACAATGTTGTGACAGTTTGTTCGACAACTTGTCTGATCACAGATAAGTAAATAACGGAACAATAAATAGAAGACACACAATATGTTTACCCAATTCGGTGACTACGCACCTACGTTTTGGGGCACTCTGCCAGTGGAAAGGTTTTCTCTATTTGGTAGTCAATAGTACAACTTCAAGTATCAACTAGCTATCACACAAGCTATTGTCCTAAGCTACTATTGACCTCACCGTGTACCACCTCGACCAAGGGCCTTCCCCTTTCTTTGAGATCCTCTCAATTCTAGAGTTTGAGCAAACCTATGCTAAGTTGCGTTGTCTTCGACAATTTTTTCGCGAGACTTCAATCACGAATCAAAAACCCAATAGACTACAAACACTCAAATCTCCCCGACTTGATGTATGTAATCAAAAGTTTCCTTTCTAAATAGATCAGCCTCTCAATCCGCTCGTCTTACACGGTTAAGAACTGTGTCAATTTAGCACAGAGAAAAAGGACTGAGTTGCTAAGGGGGTAGCGCCTGCTTTTATAGCAACTCACATTGCCTAATCGGATTCCTATTCCGATTAGAAAATCCAAACCCTTTTCGTCCTTGTCAAGTTGGCGTTGCCGCCTATCGGCCTTGTTGACGTGTCTTGTCGCTAGTTGGAGATTGCCTTAGTCGTTGCCTAAAAATCACGCGCGCTGATGTTCACCGTCTAAAACAGGAACGCTGCGGTACTTGACTAATTCTGCGCGCATAATGTCACACTACACATGTTGCGATATGTTGACTGACATCTTTACCTTGTGCTAAAAAATCTGTCAATACTGAACGTAATAACAATCTCCCCCTTTAGCAATTTTTTTGGCAAGCATATCTTAATGATACGACTTCTGTTCTTAGCAATCTTCGGTCGAGTTCTATCTCCAGTGTGGGACGATCTTCTTCAGTCGTTGTCAATCTTCATGTTTGACTTCTGTGCACTTCAGCGGATCATGTCTTCTCGTCCTTTATCAGCAAGGTACATAGTGCAAGTCTTTGTCTTCTGTCTCTTTGTGGTAAGAAGTGTTCATCCTGTTGCAACATGTTTGTGACGCATGTTCCAATCAATGACGTACCGACAAGTTGCAACATGTTTGTTACGAATGATCGAATCATGTCGTTCCTCATGTCACAAAGTGAGTTGAAACACGTTGTTACACACGTTAAAGGTGACAGATGATACGAGTCTCTAACATGTTGTTACACATGTTATAGACCAGACCATACACTACTACAAGTTACCATCATTTGATGACCAAAGATTGACCATGTAAGGTCCAAATTATCTCCCCCTAATTGCCTCAAAAATGGAAAAGGGTAGATCAAAAAAGATTATGACACACCACTAATAAAACCAACTCTAAACACGAGCAAATATCCAGCCTCTAAACACGAGGCAAATATCCTTACCAATCAAAAGGTTAACTCGGACAAACCCCGGGGATGTAAGTGTTTGAACAAGACCCATCAGCTTTTCAGAAGCGTAGGTAAACTAGATAAACTTCAGGAGGAGGAGGAGCAAGCATCATTTTCTTCAGCATCAGGACCGTTGGAGCAGCCAACAAGTCTTGGAGGAGATGTTCAAAGGTAGCCTTTCGGCTTGTTAGAGTGGCAATGGAATTCTCCATATCAACAATTCCTTCCATGAGCTCATGCACAGTCCTATCTCTGATGGACACTGGTACTCTTGAGCTGCTTCTGGCTTCATAGGTTTTTGCAGAAGGTCGTGGAACATCCTTAACATGTTTCCCTTCGAACAACTTTGGGCTTATGTTAAACTCCAAAGGCTTCTCTCCAACGAGATCATTGTCTCGAACAATGTTAGGACATTGTTTGATCATCATACCACATAGAAGGGATGGGAAGCCAATGGGTAACTTTATGGAATAGGATCCCGCATGTCTAGAGAGATGTTCTACAATAAAAGACCCGAAGTTGAGAGAAGAATCCATACGTATTTGGTAGATTAGCCTGGCTAGATCTACCCGAATGCTTGACCCGTGAGAAGAAGGTGCTCAGTTCGCCATGCCGATTCGATAGAGAATGGAATATTTGGCTGTGAGCTCTGAGGAAGCAATGACCCCTTTTGCTGGCCATGCCTTCTTTCTGCCTCTAGTGACTTCTTGTGCAATGCGGTACATGGATGGACTGTGTTGAGCTTTGTAGGTCACTTCTCTTCCTAGGTAGATGTTGATTGCTTTGACAGAGAAGTCAAAGCAGTTCCCTCTTACATATACTTGTCTGAATTCAGGACTGGCTGGATTGTTGTATGCTTCGAAGAGATTAACAAAGAACTCTTGCACAAGAGCTGGATAGTATGGACCGACATCTGAGACAGTTTTCATGAGCCGTGCATTTTGTAGAAGCTCCATGCTAACTTTCATTCCTTTAGTATCAACAGACAGTTCCTTTTCTGGGTATATTGTGCGTCTGCACACATACTTCCATCTGCTAGCGCCTTCAACGCAGTGGAATGAAACATTGTCTATGGGTACGTCAGGAATGTCTTTGGAAGCCTTAGCCTCTTCTTGGCACTTAGGGTGTGCAGCCCCTCTTCTTCTTCTGGCTCCTCCAAGTCGATAGCTCTCTTCTTCTTGTTTCTGCCAGATGTTGGCACATATGCTTCACTCTTTTCTGAAGCTTTTCTTTTTCCTCTCCTATCAGGTGTCACTTCTATATTCTTCTTGGTCAACAATTTTTTAAGAGAGACATTGTCCTCACTTGGTGATTCCGACTCTTCTGACGAGTCTTCACCAATGTCCTCCACAGAGTTATCAGGAATGGTTGGAGACGTTGTGGCGTTCTGCTCCTTAGTTTGCTCTTCTCTCCTTTGCGTCTCAGGTGAAGATTCCTCAAGGGTTGGAATCGAAGGCTTAGATGAAGTTTTAGGGTTACCTGATCTCCTTCTAAGAGGAGGAAACTCTTTGTCACTTTCTCCCTCCGAGACATGCACTAGTGCAGAGAATGGTTTTGAATGTTGTGATTCAGATTTCTCTTCAGTAAATTCTGCTCCACGCACCTTGACCCCATGCTGATTGTGGGTCGTTCTCGGGGTCTTGATTTTCTTCGCGACATGCTTAATTCTCACAATGGTTGCAGAAGCTCTCGCTAGATTTGGAATGGGTTGTAAAGTGCGAGGGATTGTAGTCTAAGAAACCCTAGATTCTTGAGATGATGGAGCAAGTGGCGTGAGAATAGTGAAGAGTCGCCCTTTAATTATTCTTTTTCCTTTATTTTCGTGCTAACGTTGTCGCAAAACAATGTCATGACATCTTATCCGACATTATACTCAGCAATCATCTGTTTCATGCAGAGGAGTTGAGTGCAGCTACTTCCAGCGGCAATATACTCAGATTCAGCTGTGGATAAGGCGATGCAATTTTGTTTCTTGCTGAACCATGAAACCAGATTGTTTCCAAGATAAAAGCATCCACCTGAGGTGCTTATTCGATAAGTTACCGGCCTAGTCAGCATCGCAGTATCCAACTAGAGTAGAGGATGTGTCGAAAGAATATAATAAGCCTAGCTTAGTTTTCCCTGATATATATCTGATGATCCTCTTGGCTTGAACTAGATGACTTAGTTTAGGATTTGCTTGGTAGCGTGCACAGATTCCGACAGAGAAGGCTATGTCCGTACGACTTGCAGTGAGATACAAGAGACTACCAATGATGCTTCTATAGAGACTTTGGTCCACCATTTTGTTAGAGTTATGCCCCAGTCCAATATATAAGTGATCTACAGATGTAATGATTTATCATCTTTCCGAATAAATAAATCGGCATATAGTACTAATGTGTTGTAGTAATATATCGAATGTAATTTGATCTATGTCATTATGTGTATAACCACTAATAGTAGAACTATAGATCAGAAAGAATTACATTTGATGAGTCCCTGATCAGCTAAGCTTCTTTAAGAAGCGATCAGTATGAGACCAACTCCTTGTGATCACGCTCTACTGATCATGGCAAAGTATGTGTCGGAGTTATATCATAGATATCATCAGGTCGATGATATTGGACAACCCGATTGTGAGTATACTGCATAGATCTAGTCATGAGATACTCACATATCGTAGCTTGTCATTATATCCTAAGACCAAGGAGTCTTTGTGTACACTATGTAACGAATACCTAAGTTTGACCTAGTCTAACGTTATCTGTAAAAGGGTAACTATAACGGCTTCGATTGGCTTTCATATTGATTACACTAGTGAACTTGAAAGACGTCTGAGGGATTTATCACTCATACTTCGGCATGAGAAAGATATCCGTTTAGGCCTCTTGATGAGTATGACTGAAGAAAGAGCACGACCGTGCAGGTGATACCTTAGTATCAGTTTTCAGTCATCTAAAATATCAAGAAACAGGGATTGATAAATTAGGATGACCATTCTATGCCTATTGATCGATCTGGATATCAGTTTGATAAAAGGATAGTGACATGTACGATAACAGGTTAAGTCGAATAATCGATAATCACGAACATTGGATAATCAGAATGTCTTGCTAGAGGCCACTTATGATGGAAAGGGTAAAATAGTAATTTTACCAGTCTGCCAATTGCTCGTGAGCCTAGAGGGTCACACGCATTAAGCACGATACATGAAAATTAATTATGGATGAAAATTGAGAACGATTCGGTAGACTTCTGGCCTAAGGTTTTAACCAGACGGTTGAAGAAATCAATTCGAGGAAAATGAACCGTTTCGTCTAAACCGAAATTAGAACTCAATTTAATGGGTTTGATTTGGGTTTTGGTTAAACGGGCTTAAAGCCCATTTAGGGATTTAAGTGATGAATGGAAAGAAATGAAAATAGAGGGTTTATGGAAGATGTATATGCAATTTTGATTTGAAAAATTCAATTTGATTTTTTCAAATTAAAATTCCAATATTTTCATAACTTTCTCTAATTTTCAGCAACCACTCCCATCTTCCTCCCACCTTCTAGGCCGACTTCTCTCTCTCTCTCTTCTTCCTCCATTGTTGTCAAGTTTCTCTCAAAAATTATTAGCAAAATTATTGAGTGAAAACCTCTTCGGTTGTGGTGCTTGTGTGGACTTGATTGAGAAACACTATACTTGTGTTTTCATCGATTAAGAGAGGTAACTTTCAGATTTATATTTATAACATGTTGAAATTTCATTAAGATCAAAGCTTATTTCGATCACCACGGTTACATAACGTCCGCTGCATGATATTCATCGATTGGAACCCGTGGTGATCTCTTTCAGTGGTATCAGAGGCATGGTTGTTATGCATTCTTCTACATGTTTAATTCTAATTTTTTTTTGAGTTTATATGTGTTCATCCCCTTAGCATGCATGTAAATCGAAAAAAAATTTCAGATTTGGTTGATTTTGGAAATTGGAAAATAATTTTTTTTTGGGTGTTTCGGGTTAGCAATGGCCGACCAGGTCGAGACCCTTGGTGGACCATGGAATGCCCTAGGGCAGACCATGGTCAGCACCAAGGGCCGACGAGGGTCGCCTACGGGGGACCATGGCAGCCCTCGCGGGCGACCATGGTCGCTGCCGCGGGCGACCACAGTCTACCCATACGGGCGACCATGGCAGCTCGTGAGGGCCACCATGGTTGCCTCGCGGGCGACCAAGGTCTACCCTAGGGGCGACCATGGCTGCCCTCGCGGGCTACCATGGTCGTTCCCGTGGCCGACCACGGTCAGCCCCGCGGGCGACCTCGGGAGCCCTCACGGGCCACCGTGGTTGCCTCCGCGGGCGACCTCGGTTGAGCCGGTTCGGCTCGACCAAATTCGATCTGAACCGGATGGTTCGCGAGAATATTTGGAAACCCTAAAATTTTAATTTCCAGATTTGGTTCGGTTTCGATAAACCAGCGAGAACCGGTCCAAAATTCAATTAATCGATTAAACCGTCCGGTTTCGATAAACCAGAATTTTTCCAAACTTAAGAAAGATATAATTTGGAAAATTTATTTGTTTGATTAGCATGTTGATTGTATACATGATCTTTGATAACATGATGTTTTCCACATGATGATAGCTAAGCCCATTAGATTTGCATTTTAATTTCGGTTTTGCAACCTACATGTTGCTTAATTTATGGTTGTAGTAAATACGGCCTGCGTGTC
The DNA here is from genome assembly GCA_963920655.1 of Geranium rotundifolium. NCBI lineage: Eukaryota > Viridiplantae > Streptophyta > Magnoliopsida > Geraniales > Geraniaceae > Geranium > Geranium rotundifolium. Next base: position 6,344,806 of record OY987320.1, read on the forward strand.
GTGATTTGTATTTCATTTTATTTATTTTAATTTGTAATCACGAAGACCGACACAAGAATCAAGTCAGGAGGGAGACTCGGATTGGAGGAGGCTCGAAGCCAGTGGGAGTTCACGAGAATGGAGCAAGTTTGGATCTTGAAGACCATGTCTTTAGGATCAGTTTTGCTAGATTCTTAGGAACTTAAGATGGGCTTAGCTATGCATATATTTTATCGTTACATTTATATGTTTGAATGTATGAATGTATGATAGTTTAAATATACAAGTTTATGTATGATTTTCTATCACCCACATGCAAAGATTAAAATCGGAATTTAATCAGACATGCATGTAACCTGCTAAGGGATCATCTTTGCATGGATTTGCAATTGATGATTCGAGATTAAGATTGTATCGATATGCAATCAGACTTTTATAGTTCACTTAAACGCAAATAATTACAAGTCAAGCGTGATACCATCCAAGTTTGGGCACTCAAAAGGGCTTTGACCCTATGGATGTCGGTACGCCTCCGCGTAACATTCATAGAGAAAAAGTCTGGATGAGATGGGTAGTTCTGTGTGGGTGCGTGCGCCTTCGCGTAGTAGACACATTAGTTCTATCCATAGTTCAAGCTTTGTAGACTTGTCTACGATTGTCAGCTAGGGCTGACCTAGGGTATCAGTATAGGGTATGCCACGTACTAACAAGTACAGACCCTAGCCAGGAACTACATGGTCTTGTAGATGGATTTATTCCTACCTTGATGCACTCAATTGGAGCAGTGAGCCTCCGTTCACTTCAATTGAGAGTATGATGGGATCCTGGTTCAGATTCTAATGTTGGAATCAAACAAGTGTTTTATAACTAAATCTCCAACTTGAATTTTAATTAATTTTTACGATGTAGAACTAAAAGGAAAACACAACACAAAGGAGTAATAGCGCACTGAGAGTCCAGATTGAGGACAAACTCAAGAGTGAGAATTACTCAGATTGGAATAGAAACTTGAGGCTTGTACTCAAGCATGAACGCAAGTAGTATATTCTTACCAAGGAACCTCCTGCTGAGCCACCGCTGAACGCCGCTAGGGCACTAAGGATACTTATCAAAGTTCCTTAGTAACCAAATCGACGTGTCATGCATTATGGTGGTCAGTAGGATGCCAGAGTTTCAGAAGCAGTTTAGGAACGTTTCAGAGGACCCTCATACTTGTAAGGCAGAGGTCAAGGAAATGTTCAAGGAGAAAGCTCGTGTCAAAAGATATGATACTTTCATAGAACTTAACTCCTGCAAACTTAAGGCTGGAGCCCTGTTAGTCCCCATGTCACGAAGATTTAATGTCTTCAGGAACATCTAACCAGACTCGGTTTTGATGATCAGGTGGAAATGGCTGCGGATTTTATGTTCCAGTCATTTCCAGATACATATAGTGATTTCGTAGTAAATTACAATATGCATGACATGGACAAGTCCTTAACAGAGCTTCATGGGATGCTTATGACCGCTGAAAAGAACCTCAAGGGGAAGACCAAGGAGGTCCTTATGGTCAACAAGAAGGTCAGCTTCAAGAAAGCCGATCAGGGTAAGGGTAAGGTTCCTAGGCACCTTGCAGGGCAGATCAGATACTCCAAACGTCCAAAAGTTCAATCGGCTCCCAAAGCTGCTGTGAAAACTAAGGAGAAAATGGAGAAGGTTTGCTATCATTGCAATGAGCCAGGACACAGGAATAAGGGATTGTAAACAAATACAAGGATCACGTGAAGAAGAGTGGGTATCCACGTCTTCAGGATCAGATATTTACGTTGGTAATCTTAATCGGTATAACGTAAATAAGAAAAGGCTTAAATCTGATGATTTAAACCAAATTTTAATCTGGCATTGTCATTTGAGGCACATAGGCGAGAAACGCATTTCAACACTTCACAAGTGTGGACTTTTTAAGTCTGTTTGAATTCACTCAAACTGAAAGATGCAAGTCTCGCCTAATGGGCAAAATGACAAAGGCACCTTTCACAGGTTTATGTGAAAGGCGAGTGACTTATTAAGTCTAATACATTCCGACATATGTGGACCTATGAGTACTCAGGCCAGAAGAGAATTGAACTAATACCTGACTCTTGAAACGGCCGCCTTCATTTTGAATCGGGCTCCGATGAAGACAATGATAGTACACCTTGTGACAGTCACTCTGTCTCTCATTACTGTGGATGTGTGCGCCTGCACGTAGTATTCATTGGGATGCGAGCTGAATAAGGTAATCAGTTCTATTTGGATGCGTGCGCCTCCGCGTAGTAACCAAATAAGAGCTGAACCAGAGTCATAGAAGGTACACCACATGACACTCATTACGTCTCCCGTTACTGTGGATGCGTGCGCCTCCGCGTAGTATTCATTGGGATGGGAGCGGGATGAGATGGTCAATTCTATTTGGATGCGTGCGCCATCGCGTAGTACCCAAATAAGAAATGGACCATAGTCATATATGGTTTGGGAAACATCCTAGTATGTTTTTCCTAAAAGATTTGGTTAGCAGAGATGCAGGCATCCCAATCACACAAATGTGTCTTCGTAAGGTATCCTTAGGAAACTAAGAGATACAACTTCTACATACCCAGCGAGTACAAAGTTTTTGTTGCTCGAGAAGGGGTATTTTGGAGAAATATTTTATTTCCAAAATAGCTAGTGGGAGTCCCGTGCATCTCGAAGAAATTCGAGAGGATACGGAATAGCCTGAAGCAATTCAGGAGCCTACTATGCAAGATGTAGAAGTACTGGAGCCTCAGATGGTCGCTGATGAAGAATCAATCCCTGCAGAAATTCCAGATGGTCTAAGGAGGTCTGAAAGATCTCGTCATGTTCCAGACAAATATGGCTTCACAGCCACTGATTGAAATGACTTGATATTGGTGGATCAGGATGATCCAGAAACCTTCAGACAAGCTTTGACCAGTCCAGACTCCAAAAAAAATGGCAGAACGCCATGAGTGAGGAAATGAAATCCATGTATGAAAACCAAGTCGGGTGCTTGGTGGATCAAACCCCTGGTATATATCCCATCGGTTCTGAGTGGGTCTATAGGATCGAGAACGACATGGATGGAAGTCCTCATACCAATATGGCTAGGATGGTTGTAAGAGGTTATCGTCAGATTCAATACATGGATTATGATGACATCTTTTCACCAGTAGCAATGGTCAGTTTAATCCGGATTATTATTAGCCATAACTATGGTAGATGGATGTCAAAACTCCTTCCTTAGCAGGAACTTACTAGAGGGCGTGTATATCACACGACTTGTGGGTTTTGCAGATCCAAAGAATCCCGGAAATATATGTAAGCTGCAAAGATCCATTTATGGATTTAAGCAAGCTTCAGGGAGTTGGAACCGTCATTTTGATATAGCTGTAAGGGAACTCGGCTTCATCAAAAACAAAAGTGAACCTTGCGTACATAAGAAAGCGAGTGGGAGTAATATTGTATTCTTGATATTTATTCATCGGGAATAACATCCCGACCTTGCCACCAAAGCTTGGTTAGGGAAGTACTTATCGATGAAGGACTTAGGTGATGCTACATTTAATGTAGGCATCAGGATCTCTATAGATCATTCCAAAAGGATTTTGGGCCTAAGTCAGAACATGTACATAGGTAAAGTGTTGAGAAGATCTCAATACTTGATTTTAAGAAAGGATACATACCCATGTGTCATGGCATTAAGCTCAGCAAGCTACAGAGTCCTAGTAGTCCTGATAAGCTGAGCAGGATGAGTAAGATCCCTTATGCTTCGGCTGTGGGACCCATCATGTATGCCAGGATGTGCACGAGACTGGAAGTCTCGTTTGCACTAAGCTGTACCAGCAGATTCTAATTTAACCCTGGCCAATTACACTGGATTGCTGTCAAAGGTCATCCTCAAATATTTGAGGAGGACCAAGGATGCATACCTAGTGTATGGGGATATAGATAGAGAACTAGCAGTCAAATGACAAGCCGATGCTAGTTTTTAGACATATCCAGATGACTTCAAAATTCAGTCAGGATATATTTTGTGTTGAGTGGTGGCGTTTTCAGCTGGATAAGCTTTAAGCAAACAAAAATTGCCAACTCTACAGCGGATGCTAAGTATATAGCTGCAACAAAAGCAGCTAAAGAGGACGCATGGATTAGAAGCTTTCTGATCGAATTAGATGCAACGCCGCGAGCGTCTGATCCGATAAGCTTGTTGTGGGACAACACAGGTGCCGTAGCTATTGCTCAAGAGCGCAAATTCCACAACAGATTCAAACATATACTCAGCAGGCATCACCTCATGAGAGTTATCACATATAGAGGTTATGTGGAGATTAAACACTATTCGACTGATGATAATATGGCCGATCCCTTGACAGAGGCTCAGCCGAAGACTAGGCATGAGGAACATGCAGAGTCTATGGGAGCAGATTAGAACTTAAATTGGAACCAGGGGCAAGTGGGAGATTGTTAGAGTTATGCCCCAGTCCAATATATAAGTGATCTACAGATGTAATGTTTTATCATCTTTCCGAATAAATAAATCGGCATATATTACTAATGTGTTGTAGTAATATATCGAATGTAATTTGATCTATATCATTATGTGTGTAACCACTAATAGTAGAACTATAGATCAGAAAGAATTACATTTGATGAGTCCCTGATCAGCTAAGCTTCTTTAAGAAGCGATCAGTATGAGACCAACTCCTTGTGATCACACTCTACTGATCATGGCAAAGTATGTGCCGGAGTTATATCATAGATATCATCAGGTCGATGATATTGGACAACCCGATTGTGAGTATGCTGCATAGATCCAGTCATGAGATACTCACATATCGTAGCTTGTCATTATATCCCAAGACCAAGGAGTCTTTGTGTACACTATGTAACGAATACCTAAGTTTGACCTAGTCTAACGTTATCTGTAAAAGGGTAACTATAACGGCTTCGATTGGCTTTCATATTGATTACACTACTGAATTTGAAAGACGTCTGAGGGATTTATCACTCATACTTCGGCATGAGAAAGATATCCGTTTAGGCCTCTTGATGAGTATAACTGAAGAAAGAGCACGACCGTGCAGGTGATACCTTAGTATCAGTTTTCAGTCATCTAAAATATCAAGAAACAGGGATTGATAAATTAGGATGACCATTCTATGCCTATTGATCGATCTGGATATCAGTTTGATAAAAGGATAGTGACATGTACGATAACAGGTTAAGTCGAATAATCGATAATCACGAACATTGGATAATCAGAATGTCTTGCTAGAGGCCACTTATGATGGAAAGGGTAAAATAGTAATTTTACCAGTCTGCCAATTGCTCGTGAGCCTAGAGGGTCACACGCATTAAGCACGATACATGAAAATTAATTATGGATGAAAATTGAGAACGACTCGGTAGACTTCTGACCTAAGGTTTTAACCAGACGGTTGAAGAAATCAATTCAAGGAAAATGAACCGTTTCGTCTAAACCGAAATTAGAACTCAATTTAATGGGTTTGATTTGGGTTTTGGTTAAATGGGCTTAAAGCCCATTTAGGGATTTAAGTGATGAATGGAAAGAAATGAAAATAGAGGGTTTATGGAGGATGTATATGCAATTTTGATTTGAAAAATTCAATTTGATTTTTTCAAATTAAAATTCCAATATTTTCATAACTTTCTCTAATTTTCAGCAACCACTCCCATCTTCCTCCCACCTTCTAGGCCGACTTCTCTCTCTCTCTCTTCTTCCTCCATTGTTGTCAAGTTTCTCTCAAAAATTACTAGCAAAATTATTGAGTGAAAACCTCTTCGGTTGTGGTGCTTGTGTGGACTTGATAGAGAAACACTATACCCTTGTTTTCATCGATTAAGAGAGGTAACTTTTAGATTTATATTTATATTTATAACATGTTGAAATTGCATTAAGATCAAAGCTTATTTCGATCACCACGGTTACATAACGTCTGATGCATGATATTCATCGATTGGAACCCGTGGTGATCTCTTTCACATTTCTCCTTGATCGTCCTTGGTAGTCTTCATGTGAGTAGCTATTGGTGTTCTTTTGTGGGATGCTTTCTCCAGACCGAACTTTCTTACAATGTTTTTGGCATACTTTCTTTGAGAAATGAAGATGCCATACTCATATGTTGGAAAAAACCTTGCACCATCTTGTCCGACATTCCTCCAAACACAATGTCGTCTACATTAATCTGGGTGATCATGATGCTCTTTCCTTCTTTCTTAATAAACAATATAAAATTCTGATCAGCTAGTCGTGCAAGATGTCACACACAATGTTACGCAGGATGCTATACCGTTGTGTCTGACTTCTTGCGTAGATAATGCAGGACAGTAAATATAAAGTTATAGACGGTGACACAGAAGATTGTTTACCCAGTTCGGTGCAACGTCACCTACGTCTGGGGGCTCTCAGCCTAGTGGAAAGATTTCACTTATCAGTAATCCGTCAGAACATACAAGTACCTGTGATCACTCCTAGATCTATACTTTATGCTATGTCTTACAGTGCAATCTATCTCAGGGTCTCCCCTGAATCCAAGAACGTCTTGATTCCACTCTTCGAGCAATCGCCTTCCTCTGTCGTCTTCAAGTCTTCTTCAAGCTTGGTGGTTGCGTGCAGTCTTCACTCACGACTTCAGTAAACCTCAATCACCTAACTCTCTATAGTTATGTGATGCACAATATCCTAAGCTCAATCTGCAATTTCTCAGCCCGCAAACCTTCACGTCTAAGAACCATACAAATTGTTGCTAGGAAACAAATAAAGAACCACACGATTGCTAAGGGGGTAGCCTAAGCTTTTATAGTAATCGAGGATGAGTACTAACCCTAAAGGGTTTCCTCTTAAGCGCCGTCTTTCTCCTTTTCAGATTAGGAGTCGTTCTGCAATTTCCTAATTGTTTTCTTGCTTCTCTGCCGAAACTGCACTTTCCTGATTTCTGTCGATCAGGATGTTTGCCGAGACGCCGTCCACAATGTCACACAAGATGTCGTAGAAGATGCTTCGACATTCTTTGTAACATGTTTCTTCAGTTCCTTTAAAAATCAGCCAATCTCTAAAACTGTCGTAACTACAATCTCCCCCTTTGGCTATTTTTAAGGACATCATTCTTCATCATATTCTGCGTCGCATTCTGCATCACATTAGTCGTCTCGTCGATCGGCAGCGTCGCGCGTATCATCGCGTCGTCTCTATCTTCTTTCCTTGTATCATCGTGATCGCACGCGTTATCTAACTTAAACTTACTCCCCCTTGCTGGCTCAAAAAGAGCCAAACTTTAAACAAATATTGTAACAAATCCGTGAAATAAGCAAAAATAAACCAAATCCAAGCATAACTCACACTGACTCTCAATCAGCAGTCGAGAGTCAGTGTGCTACAGTGTTCAACAAAATAGTACAAATATAAAATTGTTCAGTAGTTTCGAGAATTAGAAAGTTCATGATATTTAAATAGAGCTGCTGCTAGAATTTGCAGACTCTTCTTCTGTTGCTTCAGTGGAGGCTTCTTGGGTAGCTTCTTCTGGATCATTAGGCAGAGAGGTTGTGTCATCATCTTCGGAGCCCGGAGGAGACATGGATTTCAGCAGGTTGGAGCAATGTGATCGGCGCTGGGAGACATGCTTCAGGGATGTCTTCAAATTGACAATGTCCTCGTCAAGCACAGCTATCTCTCGTTCAAGCATAACCGCATCCCTGCTGGTGGTCCTGGTTAGAGGGGCGGCACTTGTGGCTCGACTGGTCTTTGCCTTGGCTTCTGGCCTGACAAGATCAGGAGCATGCTTTCCCTCAAACAACTTGTGGCTCACCACAATTAGACCTCCTCTTTTGCCAGCCTTATCCGATGTTTTCAACACTCCGGGGTGTTGATTTACAAGCAGTTCAGAGATAAGGGATGGAAAGGCAATGGGAATTTTCACAGCAAGTGATCTAGCATGGCGAATAAGATGATCAATCACAAATTGCCCAAAATCAAGTTTAGATCCAGTACCTATTTGGTAGATCAGTATTGCCAGCTCGGGTTTGATAGATGATGCGTGGGTCGAGGGAGCCCAATTTGCTACTCCAATCCGGAAGAGAATGGAGTACTTGGAAGTAAGATCTGATGCTGCCACTGTGCCTTTGGTCGGCCATGTTCTGCTTTTATCTCCGGTAATCTCACGGAGGACTTTGTTTAGGTCGGGTGGTGGCATAGATCAAACCCTCTTCCTTCCCAGGAAATCATTGATAATGTCAGAGGAGATGTTGAAGCGAATGCCTCTAACATATACCATCTAAAACTCCGGATCATCTGGAGTCCCAAACCCAGTAGGCAGATTTGCAATGAATTCTTTAACCAGGAGGGGATAGTGGTTACCAATGTTTGTGACGGTTCTCATTAATTCTGCCTTCTCCAGGAGCTGTACAATGGCCTCTAGTCCAAGCAGCTCCGACAACAGTGTCTTTTTCGGGTACGCCGTTCTTTGAAACACAAACTCCCACCTTTTTGCACCGTCTGCTGAGTGAAACGACACATTGTCGTAAGTGACACTCACTGTGTTCTTGGCCGTCTTCAGGGCCTTCTTCTTCTTTTCTTCCTTAGCAGGAACCTCTTCAACATCATCATCAGTTGTTTCATCTACCAATCTCCTTGTGGAGATCACTTTCTTCCCTTTTTCTTTGACATACATCTTTTTCTTTTTATTGCTGGGACCTCCAGCATCCTTGACCTCCTTCCTTTTCCTCGTTTCTTTCAGTTTTCCAACCATAACAGCCAAACTTTCATTTTCTTCTAGAACTTTTTTTCTTCAGGGATGACAGCACTGTGTGTGCCGTCTCAGCAGCTTCTTCCGTGACATCTTCTCTGGCATCCAGAGGGTTTTCTTTTGTGTTGTTGGTGGTGGCATCCTTGTCCTTCTCAGCTTCTTCCAGATCGGTCTCTCCGTTTCTGGTTTCTTCTTTCTCTTCTTCTTCCTCGGCTTTTTCCGAGTCAGCGATTTCTTCCTCTACTACAACCTTTTCAGTGACTTTTGGCATGACATCTGTTCCTCCTTCTTCTTCTCCTTCTCCTTCAGCAATGCGTTCCAACCCATGACTGACCGGGGTCAAGTCCTTCTTTTCTCCTTCCGGATTTATCAGTTCATCTACCACACCTTCTTGAGGTGGGTCCTGATTTTCCAGCAGTGATTTCAACAAATCACTGTTCCTAGAAGTATCGGCGGAGAAATCGTTACCTGGGATATTTGTTGGTGTTGGAACTGCAACGATTTTCATGGAGGCTTCTCGACTTTCCTGGCCAAGATCAGTCTCCCTTTCTGGCCCAGTTAGGTCAGACATGGAGAATGCAGAGCTTCCGGTCCGAGACTTTTTGGGAACTCGAGTAAAGACTGGCATTGGGGCTTTCTCCGGTGAAGCTTCCTTGAGGATTTCTTCTGACTTCTTCAGGGTTTTTGGCCCTTTAATCCGAACTCCATGCTTATTCGTTTTTGCTTTGCTGCTCTTGGAGCTTTTTGCTTCTTCTTTCTTTGATTCGGAGGCTTTCTTAGGAGCTCTCGTGCTTCGTGTTTTCACCATTGTTGTGTAGGTTGCGAGATTTGCAGAGAGTGAATGGTGAAGGAGATGAGAGCAAATACAAGAAGGGGCAGACTAGGTTTAGATTTTGAAAAAAAATCGATTCAAATCTTTTAACGTCTGAGCGTATCTTTCCCTTTCTTTTATATGAGCTTTTGGTATGCTTGGCCCAATGGCATTTGTTGGGATTTTGGACCGGTTCATGAAGAGGCACCAACTAACTCCTCTCAACCGTTTCTGCAACTTCTTATTGTTCACTGATGGTGCACAGACCGAGTGATAATCTGAGATCCTCAAATCTGCTCGCATCTAATGCCTTTGTGAAAATATCAGCAAGTTGCTTCTTTGTAGGAATGTGCTCTAGGATGATCTTCTTATCTTCGACCAATTCTCGAATGAAGTGGTGTCTAATATCAATGTGTTTGGTCTTACTGTGTTGGACAGGATTTTTGGAGATGTTGATGGCACTGACATTATCACAATATAAAGTCATGGCATCTTGTTTGACATTGTATTCGACTAACATCTGCTTCATCCATAGTAGCTGTGTGCAGCTACTCCTAGCAGCAATATACTCCGATTCGGCAGTGGAAAGGGCAACACAGTTTTGCTTCTTACTAAACCATGATATGAGGTTGTTGCCAAGGAAGAAGCATCCTCCAGATGTGCTTTTCCTATCCGATGTGTTTCCAGCCCAATCGGCATCACAATACCCCACCAAGGTAGAGGATGTGTCGAATGAGTATAATAAACCCAAGTCTGTAGTCCCAGAGATATATCTAATAATTCTTTTGGCTTGGGAGAGATGACTAACCTTAGGATTAGCTTGATATCTTGCACATACTCCTACAGAGTAGGCAATATCTGGTCGACTCGCAGTAAGGTAGAGAAGACTACCGATGATGCTCCTGTATAGGTGTTGGTCGACAGCTTCTCCTGGATTATCTTTAGTTAGCTTGACATGTGTAGCTGCTGTTGTCCTTTTATGTGAGGCTTTTTCTAGCCCAAACTTCTTGACAATATTCTTCGCATATTTGCTCTGAGATACGAAGATGCTATCCTTTTGTTGTTTGATTTGGAAGCCTAGAAAATAAGTGAGCTCTCCCACCATGCTCATCTCGAATTCTGATTGCATCTGTTGAATAAATATCTCTACCATCTTGCTTGACATTCCTCCAAACACAATGTTATCGACATAGATTTGAGCTATCATTAAATTCCCGTCTTCATTCTTCACAAATAGGGTCTTGTCGACTCCCCCTCTAGTGTAGCCGCTTTGGATGAGGAATTTTGTGAGCCTTTCATACCAAGCCCTTGGTGCTTGTTTCAACCCATAAAGAGCTTTCTTGAGTTTATACACATGATCAGGATAGTGCGGGTCAACAAATCCTTTGGGTTGTGACACATATACTTCTTCATTGAGGTCCCCATTCAGGAACACACTTTTGACATCCATCTGGTAGAGCTTTATCTGTAGATGGCATGATATCCCTAGCCGGAGACGGATTGCTTCAAGTCTTGCCACAGGAGCAAAGGTCTCATCGAAGGCGACACCCTCAATTTGAGTATACCCTTGAGCAACTAACCTGGCTTTGTTGCGAGTGATGTTGCCAAGTTCATCGGATTTGTTCTTGAAGATCCATTTAGTGCCTATGATGTTTCCTTCACTTGGTTTAGGCACCAGTTCCCATACCTAATTTTTCTCAGATTGAATCAGGTCTTCTTGCATAGCATTGACCCAATACTCATCATTGATGGCTTCATTGATGTTTTTGGGTTATGTTTTTGAAACGAAGCAAATATTGCCTATCATCTCGTTGTAGTCTTCAGGAGCTTTTGACCGAGTCCGTATGCCTTCATTCAGGTCTCCAATTACTCCAGAGATAGGATGATTAGTCTGGACTCTTCGTGAGGGATTCTTGTTGCTGGTTTCAGGAACTACTTCGTCACGATCGATATTTGGACCAGCATCATCATTTTCTGGTTTGCTGCTGGCATCTTCTCTGACATCGGTAATAACATTCTTCCTGACATTGTTGGGAGGATAGGCTCCGTCTTCGTCCGTCGCGTCTCCTGAGGCATCTTCGCAGTCATCATCAACAACAACATTGATTGATTCCATCATGGTTTTGGTTCGTTTGTTGAAGACTCGGTATGCGCGACTATTCCTTGAGTAGCCAAGGAAGATGCCTTCATCGCTTTTTGGGTCAAGCTTTCGACGAGGCTCTCTATCAGCCAGTATATAACAAGTGGAGCCAAAGATATGGAAGTACTTAACATTTGGCTTTCTCCCCCTCCATATTTCATAATGAGTTACTGACATACCTGGTCGGAGAGTGACTCGATTGTGGATATGGCAAGCAGTGTTAAGTGCTTCTGCCCAAAAGTGACTCGATTCTGCATACTTCTTAGATTTAGATGTCCAAGCTTTCGGTGCCATAGTTTGGTTTCTTCTGCTTTGGAGACAAGGCACTTGGTCCCTCCGATATGTGTCTCGGGAGTCCAAATATAGCAATTATCCGTTGAGCGAACTCCTTGTAGAATAGTGACATGATCGAAGTTTTTAACTATACAGGCTTCTTTAGTGAATTTCACTTCTAAATCCTGATCACAGATCTGACTGATGCTAATCAGGTTTGCCTTAAGTCCTTCTACAAGTAATGCTTCAGTCAGGCAAGTGGCTCCTGGATGCTTGAGCACTCCTTTTCCAATGATTCGAGCTCGAATCCCATCTCCAAACGTAACAAAGCAGTTTGTATATAATTTGAGATTGGAGAGAAATTCTGGAGTACCTGTCATGTGTTGAGAACATCCACTGTCGAGATACCAGTCCTTGTTTGTTGAAGCACTTAAGGATGTATATGCAACATTAGCTCGATAGACCAGGTTCTTAGGTCTCCATTCAAGGCGGGATGTCTTCGGAGGAGATGAGAGATGCCTTTGATATTTCTTTTGTGGTAGCTGAGCTTGCTTCCTCTCAAGAAGTTGAAAACAAAAAGGACTGATGTGACCTGGTTGACCACAGTAGTGACATATCCATCGATATTGATAAGCTGGTCTTCTGTAGCTTTGTTGTCTGCGTGAAGGATGTCTTCTGGCAGTTTCTTGACAAGAACAGGTTGTAGACGATGTTATGGCTTTTGTTGTAGGTCGTCCTGTAGGATGTGTTGGGGCATCCAGTAGTTTCTTGTCAGCCATGGCTTGTTGTGGGATAAACTTTGTCACTGCTGTTGAGGGGACAACGTGTGTGTACCCTAGTCCCGTCGTATCTTTGGACTGTTTTCCCACTAATAGAATCTTGTCAAGGCTTTCTGTGCTAGGATTCATCATCTTTACCGATTTAGTCATGAGACTAATTTCTCCATTGAGTCTGGTGATTTCTCGTTTTAGCTCCACGATCGTCTCTAGAAATCTAGACTTGTCGTTGGTAAGACTAATAATCCTTTCACCTTGTTGATCAAGTATCAGAGTTTCCTTGATCCATCTAGTATGCAAGCCTTTGTATGCCTCGACTAGTTGCTCTTTAGTCCAATTCTCATTTGGAGTTGGATCATCATTGATATTTGCAGCATTATCAACATTACATGCAGGAGAAGTAGTAGTGAATGCAACAAAGTTGCTTACCTCTTCAGATCCTCTATCTTCATTGTCATCATCTGATAGGGTGGCATTGTATCCATGTTTTTGTTGTTTGAGGAAATTTGGACATTCTCTACGGAGGTGGCCGAATCCTTCACATTCATGACATTGAAATCCTTTGCTTTTGTTTTCTTCCCCACTCATGTTTGGTCTGTCAAGACTTCCTCCAGCTTGAGCTTTTTGTGGAGCTTTGTTTCTTGCATTTGCCGTGACATTCCGTCCACCCATTCGACTAAATCTTCTCATGGCTTTGTTGTAATTTTTTGTGAGAAGGGCCATTGTGGCATCGATGTCTTCATTAGAATCGGAATCCTCAGGATCTGGTTGCTTGAGTGTTGAGCTTTTGAAAGCAACCCCTTTGTTCCTTTTGTCGATGCTGGGTAGGGACAACTCATAGGTCATTAGAGACCCCATCAGCTCATACAATTTCAAGACCTTGAGGTCATGAACTTCCTCAATTTGCCGTGATCTTCATCTTAAACCTAGGGCTAAGAGCATGCGGGGTTTTTCTTACCAATTTTTCATCAGACATTGGTTCTCCCAGAGAGTAGGATTCATTGGCTAGATCACGAATATGAACATTGAAATATGCAATCAATTCGTCTTCTTTCATGACGAGGGCTTCAAAGTTGGTTGTCAGATATTGCAATTTTTTTTCTCGAACCTTAGTTATTCCTTCATATGCAACAGCCAGGATATCCCATGCAGATTTGGCAGTTGTGCATGTGTTGATTAGTCTGAACACGTTTTTGTCAACACCATTGAAGATAGCATTCAGAGCTCGAGAATTTCCCAGTGATTCTTCGTCTTCATCATCAGTCCAGTCTTTTTCTGGTTTTGGACCGATGGGATTGCCATCATTGTCACTGAGTTGTGGAGCATTCCACCCATTGATTACAGCCTTCCATGTCTTGTTGTCAAGTGACTTCATGAAGGCACACATTCGAGCCTTCCAATAGCCATAGTTGCTTCCATCTAGAACAGGTGGTCGATTTATGGATCCTCCTTCTCTGGTATTGTCCATCTTTGATCAAAATATTTGTTTTAGGAACTCACCTAAAGCTATAGGTGCCCCCTCTGATACCAATTAAAATTCTAATCAGCTAGTCGAGCAAGATGTCACACACAATGTTACGCAGGATGCTATACCGTTGTGTCTGACTTCTTGCGTAGATAATGCAGGACAGTAAATATAAAGCTATAGACAATGACACAGCAGATTGTTTACCCAGTTCGGTGCAATGTCACCTACGTCTGGGGGCTCTCAGCCTAGTGGAAAGATTTCACTTATCAGTAATCCGTCAGAACATACAAGTACCTGTGATCACTCCTAGATCTATACTTTATGCTACGTCTTACAGTGCAATCTATCTTAGGGTCTCCCCCTGAATCCAAGAACGTCTTGATTCCACTCTTCGAGCAATCGCCTTCCTCTGTCGTCTTCAAGTTTTCTTCAAGCTTGGTGGTTGCGTGCAGTCTTCACTCACGACTTCAGTAAACCCTCAATCACCTAACTCTCTATAGTTATGTGATGCACAATATCCTAAGCTCAATCTGCAATTTCTCAGCCCGCAAACCTTCACGTCTAAGAACCTTGCAAATTGTTGCTAGGAAACAAATAAAGAACCACACGATTGCTAAGGAGGTAGCCTAAGATTTTATAGCAATCGAGGATGAGTACTAACCCTAAAGGGTTTCCTCTTAAGCGCCGTCTTTCTCCTTTTCAGATTAGGAGTCGTTCTGCAATTTCCTAATTGTTTTCTTGCTTCTCTGCCGAAACTGCACTTTCCTGATTTCCGTCGATCAGGATGTTTGCCGAGACGCCGTCCACAATGTATCACAAGATGTCGTAGAAGATGCTTCGACATTCTTTGTAACATGTTTCTTCAGTTCCTTTAAAAATCAGCCTATCTCTAAAACCGTCGTAACTACACAATGTCTTGTCAACTCCCCCTCGCGTGTAGCCGTTCTTTACTAGGAACTGAGTTAGACTTTCATACCAGGCTCGAGATGCTTGTTTGAGACTGTAGAGGGCTTTCTTGAGCCGAAAGACATGATGAGGAAAGATGTGATCTTCAAACCCTTTTGGTTGAGTGGCATAAACTTCTTCGTTTAGGTACCCGTTTAGGAAGGCGCTCTTAACATCCATTTAGTAGAGTTTGAATCTTAGATGGCAAGCAATGCTGAACAGCAACCTGATGGATTCAAGTATGTCAACTGGAGCAAATGTCTCATCAAAATCTACTCCGACTTGTGTGTAGCCTTGTGCCAAAAGTCTTGCCTTGTTTCTGGTGATGTTCCCTTTGTCATCAGATTTGCTCTTGAAGATCCATTTTGTCCCGATGATATTGACATCGTCAGGCTTTGGTACCAGTTCCCATACATCGTTTCTCTCGAACTGTACTAGCTCCTCTTGCATGGCACACACTCAATACTCATCTTTTACAGCTTCTTGCACATTCTTGGGCTCTATTTTGGAGAGAAAGCACATGTTGCTTATCATGTCCAGGTAATTTACAGGAGTCTTACTTCGGGTTTGAACTCCTTCGTTTATATCCCCAATTACATCATGAGCTAGGTGATTTTTCTAGACTCTTCTGGAAGGGACTCTTTGTCGGGTTGTCGGAGAAGTCTCTCTGTTAGGACCAACATTGTTTTCTTCATCAGTCTCTAAGTCGCATACATTGTCACTGACATCTGGTCTGACATCCGGAGTAGTCAGAATCTCTTCATCATCATTGTTGGGTTGTTCAGTGTTGTCATCATCAATGACTACGTTTATGGACTCCATCATGGTTTTGGTTCGTCCCTTCGTCACTTTTAGGATCAAGCTTGCGTCGTGGCTCTCGATCATCAAGGATATAGCACACTGAGCCAAAGACATGGAAGTACTTGACATTAGGCTTCCTTCCCCTCCAAAGCTCATAAAGAGTAACTGTCATGTCTGGTCGGAGGGTGACCCTATTGTGAATATGACATGTTGTGTTTAGAGCTTCTGCCCAGAAGTGAGGAGAAACGTCTTTGGCTAGCATCATGACCCGAGCCATCTCTTAAAGAGTCCGATTCTTCCTTTCCACTACTCCATTATGTTAAGGAGTGATGGGGGCAGAAAATTCATGGGCTATTCCTTCTCCATCACAAAAGTTGGAAAAGGTGGTGTTCTCGAACTCTCGTCCATGGTCACTTCTTAACCTGACAATCTTGCCAATCTTTTCTCCTTTTTCTCGTTGAACTCTTCGACATAAGGATTCAAAGATGGAAAAGTTATCTGACTTTTCTCGAACAAAGTCTACCCATGTGTACCTTGAGAAGTCATCAACACATACAAAGATATATTTCTTTCCTCCAAGGCTTTCGACTTGCATTTGTCTCATCAGGTTAACATGTAGAAGTTTTAGAACTCGAGTAGTGGTAAGATGTTGTACCTTCTTGTGTGACGTCTTGACTTGTTTGCCTATCTGACATTCCCCACAGATCTTGCCTTCGACGATCTTCAGATCTGGGACTCCAATGACAGCTTGTTCAGAAAGGATTTTATACATGCTCCTCAGGTTGATGTGTCCAAGCTTTTGATGCCAGATTTTTGTCTTGTGCCTTAGACAGAAAGCATTTGTCTGGTACATGGGCTGAGTTTGGAGACAATAGATAACAATTGTCTTGTGACCTGAGACCCTTCATTAGTTCTTCCTTTTGTTGATCGAGTACCACAAACTTGTCGACATTGAAGTTGACATAAAGATCCAGATCACAGAGTTGACTGATGCTGATCAGGTTGGCTGTAAGACCTTCTACTAGTAACGCCTCTTTTAGACAATGTGAGTTAGGGAAGTTTAGCTTTCTTTTTCCCAAGAATTTGGCTTTTACACCATCGCCAAAGGAATATAGGAATTCGAGCATGGCGTTATGGTAGTCAAGAATGAGTGACTACCAGTCATATGACGAGACGAACCACTATCAAAATACCAATCATTGTTGGTAGACACCTTTAAAGAGGTATACGCAATATTACCGCCGGTGACTGTTGTGATGACAGACCCAGTTGTGCATGTTCTTCTTTGAGCTGCCGTGATAGTGTTTCTTTTGTCGGTGACTGTTGGCAGGTGTCTGTGACATCTGTTGTGACATGTCGTACGCAGCCTTTTGAGGAACAAAAACAGTCTTGGAAGTTGAGGCTTTTCTTGAGTAACCAAGACCTTCCATGTTCTTTTATGGCTTTCCAATGGACAAAATTTCATTCAAAATGTTAGTGCTTGAATTCATCATCTTGACTGACTTGGTCATGAGCTCTAGTTCTCCGTTTAGGCGTGCGACTTCTTTCTTTAGGTCAATGATGGTTTCTAGAAGTCTCATCTTGTCCTCATTGAGAGCGAGAATAATTGTGTTTTGTTTTTCCAGTACTTCGGAGTCTTCGAGCCACTTACCATACCACTCATTGTAGGCATTGTTGAGATTCTCATCAGATAACTCATCATCCGAGGCAGGTTTCTTTGAGATTTCAGTGGATGTGGAGGCAGCAAAGGCCACATAGTTATATGTCTACTCTTTATCGATGTCTTCCTCTTCACCAGACAATGAGGTTGTGAACCCGTTCTTCTGTTTCTTGAGAAAGTTGGGACATTCCCTATGCACATGCCCATAACCTTCACACTCGAAGCACTGAACTCCTTTTTCTTTTCCTTGTCGTTCTTGTCTGCCTTCTTTGAGATAGTTCTCAACCTTCTGGAACCTTTGTGGAGGCTTGTCTCTGACATCTCAAGAGACATTCTTCCCTACCATCTGGTTGAACCTTCGCATAACTCGGTTGTAGTTCTTGGCCAACATGGCAATTGCTTCATCGACTTCGTTGTCTAAGTTAGAGAATATATGCTCGTTTTGTCCTTGAGTTGAGCTCTTAAAAGTTATGCCTTCGTGTTTCTTTTCAAAACTTGGAAGAGAAAGCTCGTAGGTCATCAGGGATCACATAAGCTCATCAAATTTCAAGATTTTTAGATCATGCACTTCCTCTATGGCAGTGATCTTCATCTTGAATCTAGGGCTCAGAGCCCTTAGGGTTTTTCTCACTAGATCCTCAACAGTCATAGGCTTGCCAAGCGAGTAGGATTCATTTGCTATATCTCGAATTCGAACGTTGAACTCGACTATTGTTTCATCCTCGCTCATGGTGAGAGCTTCGAAGTTGGTGGTGAGATATTGTAGTTTTTGCTTTCGTACCTAAGAGGTTCCTTCATATGCTACGGTAAGAGTATCCCATGCTATCTTTGCACTTGTGCATGTGTTAATGAGTCTGAAGACGTTTTTGTCAACTCCATTGAATATTGAAGGGGTAATTACAGATTAGTACACCCACTGAAACCTCATTTCAAGATTGGTACCCCAAATTTGATTTTTTTTCTCGGTCCCCCAAGTTTAAAACGTTAACACTCTGGTCCAAATTCAGTTAAATTTAACACTAATACTGTTCATATTTTTTTTAATACCCAAAATGCCCCTGATATAATTTATATATGATATAATTATTTTATAATTGTGAAATCACCATTTTACCCTCATTTGTATACAAACTTAACTTAGGTTCAAGGGTAAATTAGTACTTTCAAATAACATAATTAAAAAATTAAATGTAAGTGAAATGTCTATAATGCCCCCTTCTTCAACCTCTCATATCCCTTTCTCACTCACTTTCTCCTTCTCCATTTGAAAGCCAAGTTCGGCAAATCAAAACCCATTTTTTGGGCGTTTGTTTTCTGGAATTAGATCTTTTTTTTGTCTTGTTTTCTGCAAATCAGAACCCTGGCCATGGCGTTTATAGATCTTGTTTTTTGTCTCCTCCGGCGAGGCGGTGATGGAGTCGAGCTTCTCCTTCGTGGATGCCAAATCGGATCTGTCGACGCCAAATAAAGCCGTCAACGTCGTCGCCATAAAGAAACGAAGCCGTTGAAGCCTGGTCACGACGCAAGCTTCCCTCACGCTGGCCATGGTGTTTCCCGATCTGGTTTTTCATCTCCTCCGGCGAGGCTCGTGATGGAGTCGAGCTTCTCCTCCGTCGACCCAAAATCAGAGCCATGACGCCAAATAAGAGTCATCGACGCAACGAAACGGAGCCGTCGAAGCCTGGTCTTCGCTCACTCCGGCCATGGCGTTTCCAGATCTGTTTTTTCGTCTCCTCCGGCGAGGCGCGTGTTGGAGTTGAGCTTCTCCTCTGGCACCATCGAGGAACCGGCTATTCTCCGAGCTAGGCGGCCAAATTGAAACCCAACTGCAATCTGGGACTCATTTACTGAATATTCAAAAAATCCACAGCAAAAACAGAAAAAATAAGATTATTGAATAATATTACATTTGTTGTTTTATTTTGTATATTGAATATGCAATTGAAGAACTCAAGTTTAATTCATTCATGGGTTTCTGGTTACAATTTAAGAACTTAGAGAAGAGAGAGATGGATAAGAGGTAGGAGAAGGTTGAAGATGTGGGCAAAAATGTAATTTCAAAATTTATTTTTAATTTTCCCTTCTTTATCATTTTGTTATTTGGAATGACTGATTTGCCCTTAACACTTAAGTTTGCTTTGTTATTCATGTGAGGGTAGAACGGTCTTTTTACATTTATAAGAGTATTATTTGAAATTTGTGTATGAAGGAAATTTTGGACTTTTTACAAGGTACATCAGTTAAATCTAACAGAATAAGACTGAAGTGTTAATGTTTTAAACTTGGGTGACCGAGAAAAAAAATTTCAAACTTGGGGTACCAATTCTGAAATGAGGTTTCAGCGGGGGTACTGATCTGTAATTACCCCAATATTGAATTGAGTGCTCGGGAGTTTCCTAGGGCAGCTTCATCTTCAGCGGGGCTTCACTCCTTTTCGGGTTTAGGGCCTGTAATGCTGCCAGATCCATCAGAGTATTGGGGCTCTTCCCAGCCATTGATCACACTGCTTTCCAGGTCTTGCTGTCTAGGGACTTCAAGAAGGCACACATGCGTGCTTTCTAATACCCATAATTTGTTCCGTCGAGTATGGGGGGTCGATTGATTGATCCTCCTTCCTTTGACTCCATCTTAGCTACTCATAATATTTGCAAAATCTCACCTAAGAGATAAGGTGCTTCATCTGATACCAATTGAAATTCTGAGTTGTGGCAGGGACAAGATGTCGAACACAATGTTGTGACAATTTGTTCGACAACTTGTCTGATCACAGATAAGTAAATAACAGAACAATAAAGAGAAGACTCCGCACCTACGTCTAGGGGCACTCTACCGGTGGAAAGGTTTTCACTATTTGGTAGTCAATAGTATAACTTCAAGTATCAACTAGCTATCACAAAAGCTATTGTCCTAAGCTACTATTGATCTCACCTTGAACCACCTCGACCAAGGGCCTCTCCCCCTGTCTTTGAGATCCTCTCAATTCCACTCTTCGAGCGACAATTTCTTCAACTTCAATCACGAATCAAAAACCCAATAGACTACAAACACTCAAATTTCCTCGACTTGATGTATGTAATCAAAAGTATCCTTTCCAAATAGATCAGCCTCTCAATCCGCTCGTCTTACATGCTGAAGAGCTCTGTCAATTTAGCACCGAGAAAAAGGATTGAGTTTCTAAGGAGGTAGCGCTTGCTTTTATAGCAACTCACATTGCCTAATCGGATTCCTATTCCGATTAGGAAATCCAAACCCTTGCCTTCCTTGGCAAGTTTGGCAAGTTGGCGTTGCCGCCTATCGGCCTTGCTGACGTGTCTTGTTGGTAGCTGGATATTTCCTGAGTCGTTGCCTAAAAATCACGCGCGCTGATGTTCACTGTCTAAAACAGGAACGCTGCGGTACTTGACTAATTCTGCGCGCATAATGTCACACTACACATGTTGCGATATGTTGACTGACATCTTTACCTTGTGCTAAAAAATCTGCCAATACTGAACGTAACAACACTCTCTCTTACTGAAGACAAGACAAGACTCCTTGAAACCGTTGTGGATCTCAACTGAGAAGTCACCCATTTGAATGGGGAACTATAGCACATGACTAAGTTTGTTAAGATGATGAACTCTAGCACTAATACTCTGGACGAGATCCTATCCATTGGAAAACCAGCCAAGAACAAAATGGGACTAGGTTACACTCACGAGACTTCCATGTCTCAAACTATTTTTGTTCCTCAAAAGGCTATGAACCAGAGGTCTATCAAGATGTCGCAGGCATCCAGCATTAACCAAGTTCAGAGACATTGTTAACAACATCTTTCTGACTCCCCCAACATACCACGATGGTTCTGTCATTACTGCGGACAAAATGACCACATACGACCGTTTTGCTATCACCTTTACGGGAAGAAACACACTCGACATCAACCATCACATAAGCGTATGCCAGCTCGCCGAAAGGCCATACCTCAAGAAAGAACGGCGAGTAAAAGAAGGTCGACAATCTTCTCCTCAGAAAGAATGGCGAGTGAAAGAGGTAAACTATCGGGCTAACATTGCATATACTTCTCTAAAAGTTTCTACCAACAACGATTGGTACTTTGACAGTAGTTGTTCTCGTCATATGATTGGTGATCTTGCCTTCTTAAATAACTTAAAACTACATGCGAATTGTTATGTTACTCTTGGTGATGGAGTGAAAGCTAAGATTATGGGTAAGGGGCAGTTCAACTACCCTGGGGTATCAAGTATAACTGAGGCCTTATTGGTAGAAGTTCTTATAGCAAACCTTATCAGCATCAGCCATCTATGTGATCTAGATCTATTTGTCAACTTTTCTAATGATAAGTGTGTGGTATTGAACGAGAACCAGGATGACCTCATGAAGGGAATCAAATTTCAAGACAATTACATGTGGTCTCCAGCCTCAGCTCCTTTGTCAACCAAATGCTTCCTATCCAAGGCTGACAAGACCAAGTTTCTGCACCAAGAACTTGGCCATCTGGATCTCAGGAGCATACAGAAAATTGTCTTTGACAAGGCAGTAGTTGGTGTCCCTTCTCTAAAGAGTGTTGAAGGAAGAATCTGTGGTGAATGCCAGATTGATAAACAAGTCAAGAAGTCGCACAAGATAGTGCAACATATTACCACTTCACAAGTACTAGAGCTTATACACATAGATCTGATGAGACCAATGCATGTCGAAAGCCTTGAAGCCCTATGCCATAAAGTGCAAAAGGAAAAAGGAAGAAGCATTGGCAAAGTGGTAATACGTAGGAGTGACCATAGAAGAGAATTTGAAAATATAAGTTTTGCCAATTTTTGTGATACTAAAGAAATAGCTCACAAGTTCTCTACTCCCATCACACCGCAAAAGAATGGGATTCTTCAGGAAATGGCTAGAACGATAATGTTGGCCAAAGACAGTTCTCTCCACATGGATTGACATATTCATAATAGAGTTACTATGCGTCCAGATTATGAAATATGGAGGGGGAGAAAGCCAAATGTCAAGAACTCTCATGTCTTTGGCTTTGTAGGTGTTCCTATTACTACATATTTTAGGATAGATGATGGCGACGACAAGTATAACATTGCTCTTGATCTAATTCATGAACACATCGGTGGCATTAATAAAGATGTAGCCATCAGACTTCTTCTTGGTATTGCTAATCATCTCCACTACAAACTTTTCCAGATGGAGGTGAAGGATGCCTTTCTTAATGGGTACTTGAATGAGGAAGTTTATGTTGCTCAGCCAAAAGGTTCTCTGGATCCCAACTCGTTTCATGTCTATAAGCTTAAAAAGGCTCTCTATGATTGCAAACAAGCACCTCAGACATGGTATGATAATCTAACCCAGTTCCTATTTCAGAATGGCTGTACTTGAGGGGGAGTTGATAAAACTCTATTCGTAAAGAAGAAAGGCAGTAACCTCATGATTGCCCAAATCTACGTCGATGACTTTGTGTTTGAAGGGATGTCAGACAATGGTAGAACATTTTTTTCAACATGTGCAAATGAGCATGATTGGTAAGCTAAACTATTTTCTGGGTTCCAAATCAAGCAGATGAAGGATGCCATTTTTATCTCTCAAAGCAAGTATGCCAAAAATATTGTAAAGAAGTTTGGACTGGAAAATGCATCCCACAAACGAAACCCTATTGCCACTCATTCTAGGATCACCAAGGATGATCTAGGTGGACCTGTTGATCGGAGCCTTTATAGAAGCATCATCGGAAGCCTCCTATACCTCGTTGCTAGTCAACCAAATATTGCATTTACAGTTGGTATGTGTGCTTGTTGTCAAGCTAATCCCAAAGCAAGCCATCTGTTACAAGCCAAGCACATTATAAGTAAAAGACAAAACTGTATTGTCATATCAACAGCCAAGTCCAAATACATAGCAGAAGGAAGCAGTTGTACTCAGCTTCTTTGGATAAAACATATGATCGCTGAGTATGATGTCAAGCAAGGGGTCATAACACTGTTCTCCAACAACATTAGCGCCATCAATATCTCAAAGAGTCCAGTTCAACGTAGCAGGACCAAGCATATTGAAGTTAGACATCACTTCATCTGAAACTTGGTGGAAGAAAAGAAGATCAAACTGGAGTATATTCACACCGGAAAACAGCTAGCTAATACTTTTAAAAAAACCATGGATGCAAACAGGATTGAGAGTCTTAGGTCATTCCCTGGACTCTGTATTATGGTTCAATAATCCTTAAATAATATACAGGAGCTTTGGTGATTCGGTTTCTCCTCTCTAGACCAAGAAGACATCTAAATCGAATCTGGGCCTGGTTCAAAACAAGGTCCATCTGAAGTTAAAATTACCATGGAAAATCTTTCAGCTCATCTATTATGCCACAACCGTTTTGGCTCCCAATGAAGTTGTTTCGGTGAAGAAAATCCAAACTCTCTTGATAATGGTTGGCACCATAAGTGGACTAAAGATTGTAGGATCAGCTTGTAAATAGAATCCAAAGATAAAGTAGTAAACTGTTTCCAAGAGAGGTACTAGACCTAGAGCTGCAAGGAACAAGTATGAAGTCAAGGTCCAATGCCTGCATTCCGGAAATCCATCTGATGTAGAGGCTAGAGATGCCATGACAGAATCATTTGTGCCTATTGTAAAACCCTTCCTATCACCATAGGGGAGGATGTTGTTGAAAAAGAAGTTCTGACAAATCCCAATGTCAGTAGCTCATCAGGCGACGAAGAAGCAAAAGGCGGGGATGTCATGGAAGGAACTGACTTTGAATCAACTCAATGTGCCAAGGCTCAAGGTAAACACCGAATCTCTTATTTCATCTGAGCATGTGGATACAAACCCTAGAAATCCGAGTGTGTTAGAGTCTCCTGTTGTTGGTCAAGAAATCCATTTTGACAGTGTGGTCGAAGAAACTCAAAGTCTGGATCAGCATGTGAAAGAGGATGTTTCAACCTCCTCGACTCAAGTGAATTTGAGAGAAACTGATGAGGATTAAGATGTCAGTGAAGATGTTCCGACTTCCTGTGGTCAAGAAAGCAATGATACTGATGGAGAAAGGAATACTGTTGATAATGATGGTCTTCAAAGTGATGAAGATGTGTGTATTTCTACTCTTGCTCAAAGATAAAGTAAGAGAATGTTGAGAGAAGAGCTAAGTAAGGAGATCAGCGTGCTCAAGAAGACCATCGAGACCCTCTTTCTCAGAAAGTTTGCATGTACAGATCTTCTTCGTACTGATGCGGATGCTTCTACTTCTTCACGAAAATAAAGCTGAATGAAGTTGGTGAGGGGAACAAAAATGGTAACTCTGAAGGAGGTGAGTCTTCCTAATATGTTTTCTAATCTTCGGGCTCATGATCTACAAGCTTTGTCGCACAAAGAGGAAGTTGTGATTCCTATCGAGGAAAAGAACAAAAAGAAGAAGAATATGCATGTTGTGTCCATTGTTGATGTATCATTTACTCCTAAAGAGGAAGGAGAACCAGAAGAGAAAGAAGAAGATCTTGTGGCGCCCTTTGCTCATGAAAACAAGAAATCAGTGGGAAGTCAGAACCAACAAAGAAAGTTCTTGCTGTTCCTATGGACAATGCGTCTTTTCACACAGAGGACGGATTTCTAAGATGGAGCCAAACAAGCGAAAAGCCAGATGAGGTACTTGGAGATATGTCGAGCATCTGGTCAGGAAAGATGTCAAATGTGACGTCACAACATCTTGTTCGACATCTTGTACGTCGCAGTTTTGAAAAGTTTCCTAAATATGAAGATCGACTGTGATTAGGAATCTGTAGGATCTCCAGCTGTTTTTTAGACTTTTGAAAAGTCTGGATTGTGTTATGATTCTGGAAAGCTACCTGCTGTGATAGAGATTCTGAAAAGATATTCGACGATAAGGAATTGGGAAACCAAGATCGTAAACGGTTAAGGTAACCATAATGCGTTCCAGAATTATTGTAGCTGCTCAAGACAGTCTCAAATATCAGTACACTCTATCACTCACTGGTGAAAGAGGTTATGGTAAACCTGTCTGCTGCCTTTGATGATCCATAAGATCCTGAGTTCAGAAAAGTGTGTGTGTGATGGCACTATTTCGATTTATCCACTAATGAAATTAACTATTTTCTAGGAAGAGAGAAGGTCACATCTACATATCGTGTTCCTATCATGAACTCGATTGTTAAGAAAATTTGTGGAGTCAAGAAGAGGTCTGGCCCTCGAAAGATCTAGCTCGATTGATCTACCTCACATCTATTGTGCGCCCCACCCATGTGCCAAGAAAGCGCTCTAGTGCTCTCTCCATAAGCACCAAGTTATTTAAAACAAAGCATGCTAAGGATATTATCAAACCATCTGAGGAGACATCAGGAGATTGCAGAAAGCTCAGTGACCAAAAAGTCAGTCCATGGGAAGGTGCTGACTAAACTCAAGAAGGAGATATCATTAAGGCAACCAGGGGGAGAGGTATCATGGTAATATGTCTCGAGACTTGTGTTAAGAAATGACATCTTTCTGCGTTTATGTTGCTCTGTCATAGAGTCGGTTTATTTTTATTTCCCCTACACGATTGTCGTGCAATCCTGTCTGCCCTTTTCCATTTTTGAGGCAATCAGAAGGATATATAGGTCATTCTAAGTGGTACAACATATGTGCAACATGTCGTTGGGAAGTATTTGAAGATGCGTAACTGCACTGCAGAAGAAACCCAAGTCTTGTGGAATTAGGAAAGTACTCGAAGACGCGTAACAGCACTGAAGAGGAAACCTAGTCTAATGTCAAGACTATTCGTTAAGAACCATGTGCTCGACATACATCATTCGAGGAGAATTGAGTGTATGATCGATTAGGGTATTGTGTGCCACTTATGAAGATGAAGGACAAAGCGTTATGCTCCGTTCTGTGCCATTGACGAAGATGGCTGAAGATGACCGTGTTATCTGGAGACGTTGCTTGCCGGAAGTTTACTGTGAAGATGGTGAAGATATGCTCGCCTAAAAATTACCAAAGGGGGAGATTGTTACTACGTTTAGTATATTAATTAGCGCGAAGTCAGGATGTCAGAAAACATGTTGCAACACATTTGGCGTGACATACCGCGCGTAGGATCAGGAAAGTTTTCGATCTTTCCTGTTTGATTTTCATAAACGTGGGACAAAGGGAAAACGAGTTTATAGAAGATCAGGCAACGTCCAGCTGGAAGAATACACGTCAGCAAGGCCAATTAAGGCAGTAATGCCAACTTGTCAACTTGCCAATAATGCAAGGTGGCAAAGGAATTCCTATTTGTAATTGTATTGCCTATTTGGAGTTGAAGACCAAATATGCATGTAGAATTGCTATAAAAGTATATGCTACCCCCATAGCAATTCACACCTTCTCTGTGCTTAATTTCAGAGCTCTTAACCGTGAAAGACTGGCGGATTGAGAGATTGGATCCTTAGAAGAACGGTGTCGATCACATACATCAAAACGTGAGGGTTTGAGTGTTTGTAATTTGTGGGTTTGTGTTCGTGATCGAAGACTCACGAAGAAATTGTCGAAGACAACAACGCCGAGCATAAGCTTGCTCGAGGTTGTTCACGCTGAGACCTATAGCAGCTTAGAACAATAGCTTGTGTGATAGCTAGTTGATGCTTGAAGTTGTACTATTGACTACCAAATAGTGAAAACCTTTCCACTGACAGAGTGCCGCTAGACGTAGGTGCGGAGTCACCGAACTGACTAAACATATTGTGTGTCTTTTATTTACTGTTTATTTATATACTGTCCATTATCTGTGATTAGACAAGTTGTCGAACCAATCGTTACAACATTGTGTTCCACATCTTGTCCCTGCTACGAATTAGAATTTCTTCTTCTATGTTTGATAACATTGTGGATGGTACTTGGTCTCTTATTACATTTATTTCTTTTCTATTTTCACTTTTTCATATTGTAAACAATTTTCTTGTATTTTACTTTCAGTGTCTGCACGAAATTTTACGTTTTGAAACAAACCGACCAGCCAACTAAATTGAAATGAAAATTTTCAACCAGCAGTCACCGGTAAATGTTCTAAGAATTAAAGAAAAATGTGAACAAATTGTAATATTTATACTAGTGCATTTAAAGGTTCCCTGGTCTAACTTCAGCTATCCATGAGATATGTAAATATATTACAGTAGCTGCAATGATCTATTTGGTTAACAGGTTGCTCATAGGCTTGTTTATTATACTTAAAGTCAGGCATGTATGCAGCCCTTCATTTCATTCCAGGTTGCATTTGTACCCTTTACCAAGTAACAAACCCTGTGATAATCTGCCTTAGTTAGCAAGGAATTATATTTAGTATATTTACCCAAATCAAAATAAACAAAGAAAGTTATTTCTGCATAGTTTGTTACAAATGTAACTTGGGCTCGTTTTTAAAGTGCGGATGGGATTCCTATTTGTGGTGGCAGTCCAGCCCATAAAGAGCTCGTGAATTGTCTGGGATCTGATGTATAGTACTCCCTTCCACCTGAATATCTTCCTCTAAAAGCTCTGTGCCCACCTGCATGTCAACATGAGGCGATCGCTAGACTCCAACCTCCCACTTTAGAGGGTGCAAAATTAGGGTCCAATCGGGACGGCCCCCTGAAAGTCATGACTTGTCTCGTCGGTAGACCACCCTAGAGAACAAGCCACCCGAAACTCCTAAGCTTCAGAGGAATCGGCATGCTCTCAAGTCTAGCCGCCCAATCCACGGGCTCTACCGTCGAGTCCACTATCAGCATAACAAATCCTATTTTCTCCGATCAGCCCCTCCTGTCGTGGAGCCAAAAACTGGAGTCCTCTCTGTCCTCCACTAGCCGGCTGTTATCTATAATTGTCAGTAACTCTACAAGCTCCTCTGCTGGCCTCGAAGTGAGTATCCCCTTATTGGGAATCGACCATCCACCTAACTCTCAAGCATCACTGACTGTATGGCCCGGGTTACTCACGCAAATGTAAAGCCTCTGAAATCTGGACCTAAGGCAGAAATCACCCAACCAACAGGACACTCAGGACCCGAAATGATCGGAGAAAAGTATAGCAGAAAGGTCTCACGCTGTCCTGTCCAATCCGTATTTCGCGCACATAATTCTCTTCCATGAGGGATTCGGTTCTGATGAAAATCTCTACCACCACTTCAACAACAAAGCGTTATTGACCTCCTTTAGACGTCTAATACCCAACCTGTTAAATTTCTTCCCTAGAAATGTAATAAGTTATCTATTTGTAATGTTTTATCATCAATTGGAATAACTAATAAAACGGCGTTATATTACTAGTGTGTTGTAGTAATATATTAAATGTGATTCGATCTATGTCATTATGTGTATCAGCAACAATAGTAGAACTGTAGATCGGAAAGAATTGCATTCAATGTGTCCCTGGTCAACATGCTTAATCAGAAGCAACCAGTATGAGGATAACTCTATATGATCACGCTCTACTGATAATGGCAAGGCAGTGTCGGAGTTAGATCATATATATCATTCAGAGGATGATATTGGACGATTGAAAGGTATAGATTTTGTCATGAGCATACTCACATATCGTATGTGGCATAGATGTTTTCATGAGCATACTCACATATCGTAGCTTGTCAAAGTATCCTTAGACCAAGGAGTCTTTGTCGTTACTATGTAATCGGTAACTGAGTTTGACGTTGCCTAGTATTATTTGTAAAAGGGTAGTCATAAGGGCTCTGATTGGCTCAGTTATTGATTACATGAGGGAACACGAAAGACAACTAAGAGATTTATCCCTTATGCATGGCCATGCTAGAGATACACAATATCAGGATTCAGTCATCTCACAGATCAAGAAACAGTTATTGATTAAATAAGGATGACGGCTCTATGCCTTATGATCAATCTGGATATCTAGAGATAAAAGGATATTGACTTGGACGATATGAGGTTAAGTCGAATTATTGATAATCATGAGCGTTGGGTAATCATAATGCCTTACTAGAAGCCAATTATGATGGGGAGGGCAAAATGGTCATTTTGCGCCAATCTGCCAACGTGTCATGAGCCTAAAGGGTCACACACTTTTCTGTTTAGTTAGACCAGACCGGTCTAAGCCAAACCAGAATGGATTAGACAATGACCGGTGTAGGTTGTAAACTGGACGGTTACGAAAATTGTTCTAAGTGAATTATGGGCTGATTTAATTCAAGTCATTTAATTAATAATCTTAAGTCTATTTGGGCTTAAACGAATTTTAATTAAATGGGCTTGGATTAAAATGGGCTTAAGGCTTTTTTAGGATTTGATGAATTATAATTATTATTATAATTATTATTATTATTATTATAATTTTAATTCAAAGATAATCCAAGATTGGAAAGAACAAAGAAAGGGAAAGATTTGACAATATATTATTTTTGGAAAAATCAGAAAAAGAGAAAGTGGACGATTTTGGAAAATTTGGAATATATTCCCAATACCCAAAACCGGCAAAACACTCTTGCTCTCTCCCTCCTCTCCCATTCGGCCGACCCCCCTCTCTCCTCTCTCTCTATCTCTTGTGTTCTTGCTCCCTTCTTGCAAAACTAGTAATACTTGCAAGAAGGTTTTGATCTAAGGATCAAGACATCGCCTGTGTGGACATGATAGAAAAACAAGATTTTTGGATTTTTTTTAATCAAATTCATTACATAAGGTATAAATTTATTCGCATTCTAATCTTGTGCTAAAATCGATTTAGCATGAAGATCATTATCATCGTTTTGGGATCCATAGCTGATTCGCTTCCGCATGAAATTAATTTTTTTGACCCTATGGAATTCCTTCACAACCCTCCCATCTTCTTGAACCTGCATACCACCGCCCAACGCAACATCGTGAAACCCCACCGACCTCTCCTGTCCCGCTAGAGGAATTTCCTCATAATGCTCTCCATAGTCGACATCGTGGCCTTCGGAGCCTTAAAAAGACACATGTAAAAGATAGGCAAGTTCGAAAGAGATGTCTTAATCAGTGTAATGCGCCCTCCAAAGAAAAGCAAGATCCCCTGCCACATGGCTAGGCTGGCCCTGAACTTAAACACCACCGGCTCCCGGACGCTACCATCCTAGGATCCGCTCCCAGGCTGAACCCCAACCAAAAGCTCTAGCCAACCTCTGATCACCGCCCTTATCCACATTTAAGCCCAACAAGACAGACTTTTCGAAGTTGATCCTCAGGCTGGATGCTTACTCGAAGTACCGGAGCACCTGCCTTGATGAAAAGCAGCGTATTATCGGTGAACAGCGGGTACGATACTCTCTCCTCTGCGCCTATCTGGATACTCTTGAATAGAAACTCCAACTCTCCTCTGTAAAGAAGGAGATGGAGACCCTCTACAGCCAAAATAATGAGGCGAGATAGGGCACCCTTGCGTAACACATCTCCTGATGTCAAACTGACTCGTGGGAGAGCCGTTGACCAAGACCGAGGTAGTGGAGCTAAGGCAGGAACTAACCATGAATCTCCACTTAGGCCCAAAGTCTATAGCCTCCATAATCTTCCATAAGTATCCCCAGTCCACCCTGTCAAAAGCCTTCTCGAAATCCAGTTTGACCACTGCAGCTCTAGAGGGTTTCTTGCGAACCATGTCAATCACCTCGTTCGCCACTAGAACTCTGTCAATTAACTACCTCCCACGGATAAACCCCGACTGCTCCTCCCTATAAGGTCGCTCAAAAACTACCTCAAGTGGATAGATAGCACTTTAGCCAGAATCTTATACGGTACATAAATCAGACTTAAAGGTCAGAAATGAGCAAAGTCTTTTGGATTCTGGATCTTCGGAATCAACGCTATAAAGGAAGCGTTAAATCCCTTCCCAATCCTCCCGAACGAGTGGAAGTCATGGAAGAAGTCCAGAACATCACCTCTGACCATGTCGTACATCTCTTGGAAAAATATCATGGCCTAGGGTCGTATCCCCTGTTAGGATTATGCCCTAGTCCAATGTAATTCCTTAATCTATGTTGTAACGGACATCGAAAGGCATAATATTACTAATGTGTTGTAGTAATATATCTAATGTGATTTGATCTATGTCATAATGTGTGTAACCACTTATAGTAGAACTATTGATTAGAAAGAATTACATTCGATAAAGTCTTTGATCAGCTAAGCTTCTTCTGAAGCGATTAGTATGAGATCAACTCCTTGTGATCATGCTCTACTGATCATGGCAAAGTGCGTGCCGGAGTTATATCATAGATACCATCAGGTTGATGATATCGGACAACCCGATTGTGAGTATGCTGCATAGATCTAGTCATGAGATACTTACATATCGTATCTTGTCATTATATCCTAAGACCAAGGAGTCTTTGTGTACACTATGTAACGAATACCTAAGTTTGACCTAGTCTAACGTTATCTGTAAAAGGGTAGCTATAACGGCTTCGTTTGGCTTGGATATTTATTGCAT
This sequence comes from Geranium rotundifolium, assembly GCA_963920655.1. Lineage (NCBI taxonomy): Eukaryota > Viridiplantae > Streptophyta > Magnoliopsida > Geraniales > Geraniaceae > Geranium > Geranium rotundifolium. Next base: position 6,376,863 of record OY987320.1, read on the forward strand.
TAGTGAACTCGCAAGGCGTCTGAGGGATTTATCACTCATACTTCGGTATGAGAAAGATATCCGTTTAAGCCACTTGATGAGTATGACTGAAGGAATAGCACGGCCGTGCAGGTGATACCTTAGTATCAGTTTTCAATCATCTCAGATATCAAGAAACAGTGATTGATAAATTAGGATGACGATTCTATGCCTATTGATCAATCTGGATATCGGTTTGATAAAAGGACAGTGGCATGTACGATAACAGGTTAAGTCGAATAATCGATAATCACGAACGTTGGGTAATCATAATGTCTTCCTACAGACCACTTATGATGGAAACGGTAAAATAGTAATTTTACCAGTCTGCCAACTGTTCGTGAGCCTAGAGGGTCACACGCATTAAGCACGATACATGACAAATAAGCATGGATGGAAATTGGGAGAATCAGGTTTTCAATTTAGTCAAATTGAAAACGATTCGGTTGAATTCTGGCCTAGGGTTTTAACCAGACGGTTGAAGAAATCAAGTTGAGGAAATTAAACCGATTTATCTAAACCGAAATTAGAACTCAATTTAATGGGTTTAATTTGGTTTTAGTTAAACGGGCTTAAAGCCCATTTAGGGTTTTAATTGATGAATGGGGAAAAGTGCAATTAAGAGTTTAAGAGGGTAAGATATGTAATTATTTATTTCAAATTCAAATCAAATTTTTTTTTTTAATTTCAAATTAATTAAAAAATATTTTTACCCTTATTTCTCTCTCTAATTTTCGGCAACTTCCCCCTATTCCCTCTCCACTTTGGCGACCCCTCTCATAACCATTTTCTCCATAGTTTTTGTCAAAAAAATCTCAAAACATTCATTAGCAAATGTGTGAGACAAAACCGATTCGTGGTTGTTGTGCTTGTGTGGACTCGATAGAGAAACAATGCGTTGTATTTTAATCGATTGATAAAGGTAAATTTTCAGATTGAAAAGCTTTATAACATGCTGAATTTTCATTAAGATCTTCATCTCTTTCGATCACCATAGTTACATAAGGCTCCGCTGCATGAAATTAACGTTTGGAACCCATGGCGATCTCTTTCATCCCCGTCGCACTCTGCCAGTGCTGAGACAATCTCAGCTCTGTGAACCCTTTCTCTAGACTATCAGCGGCCCCTGGAGGCAAGGTTCTGAAGGGAAGCACCGGAAGAGTCAAACCTGAATGCAAAGTGTTTAACTGCTGCTCTTCGGATGGGCTTTGACTAAGATTGCTCCTGACCATAAATCCCATGCTCCACATGTGGTTGTGTCTCCTCCGCGAGAGAGCGCGCCTGTGAAAGTATTGAGTATTCCTATCTCTCTCAAGAGCTCACTTAATCCTCGACTTTTGCCTCCAGATGTCCCCTCGGGTCTTGGCTAAAGAATCCAGCTCAGCCCTGCATCTTTCTGGAACCTTGGAGACAGTTGTGCAGATGTAACGACATAGAGTTGTGAGGTAGGTGTTGTTTGTTTTGGAGTCGTGACTTAGACTGGTGATATCACGAATTGGTGTCATGACGTGCTATGTCGCATGTTTCCTCGGCTCCAACAATGGCTCCGAAAACTTATGTCATGCACCTCACGACTCAGCTAGTTACGACATGGCGTCGTGAACGATCGATGAGGGTGAATTTTACACCTCCACCCAAGCCAAATCTTCTTACAAATAGCTTGATTTCACCCCAATTTTAGAGTAATTTAGGGTAGTTTGGTGGCCATTACACGCACTAATGGAAATTAAATATTTGCAGGAACATGTGTCATTATAAGGGCGTATTGAAGAAAAAATGGAGCTCGGAAGAAGAACAGAGATCGAGCCAAGATAAAAGTGAGCTAAAGAGGGGTAGTAGATGATACTTATGACAGCTGGAGTCACAACAGATGGAGTCACGACACCCTGTTGTGACTAGCTGAGTCGTGCATCCAGAGCATCGGAGAAGGAGAGTTGTCGGGAAGGCCCAAGTCACGACCACTCGAGTCACAATACCAGTCATGAGCTATAGGACAACAAGAATGCAATCAAGTGTCATGAATGGAGTCTCGACACCTAGTCGTGACCACTGATTCGTTACGTGCAGACCTGAGGAGTGACAAAGTTGCGTACCGAAAGGCAAGTCACGACACACAATCGTAACTCCAACTGTCGTTGGCTGACGTTGCGAGAAGATTGGACCAACATGGAGTAACGACACCATGACTCACAACAGCAATCGACGACTCCCAGCTGTTACTTCCACACAGGTGTCCCTAAATACCCGGAGGAGAAGTCACGACATTAGCAAGTCACGACACCCTGCACGCAGCTTGATACTCATGAAATTACACCACTTTTTCAGCAATATTTTTTCTCATTTTCACCTACTTTTCGTCCCGCTTGGGTACATAAACTCATATATTTTGTCTCTTTTGCTTCACGACCTCTTTGGATGAAAAATGTAAATTTTTTGGTCAAAAATAATCATTTTTGAAAAATATTTGAGGGTTCCGCGTGGTCAAGGGCCACCCCGTGGTCATCAACCTAGGCCTCAACAACCCAACGAAGAAACCCAAAAAAAGACTACACATTAGCCAATGGACACAGTCCCGTAGCCACCCTCATTCAACAACCTTGGCCCCACCGTGGCGATTTAACCACTTCAGCTCGTGGTGATAATTGTAGCACAATTAATGGGCATGATTCTCCATTGTGGAGATTTGCCACGATCTGTGGCCCCCTCCGTGGCGACTTACCACTCCTAGACGTGCGCGATTTGTGGCCGTTTTTCTAACCTAAGTTAAAGGGCCACAGTCAATGGCAACTCGGCGACGGCCCCATGGTGGATCAAAAAATTCAAACTATAAAAGGGTTTCGCTGCATTCGGGAAAATCATTAATTATTTTCACAATTACACTTCTTGAAAAAACAAACAGAGTCTACATTTTCAAGTTAGAAAACAAAAAAATATTCAGGGGTCATTCCAGAGACCAACGATAATAGTTTAAATGATTTTGTAAGGATTCCTAGCTACCCTTACAAGTTCAAAGGCCAGCTCAACCAAGCCCACAAATCCCACCCACGTGTGAAAGCAAATTTCGATCGAACCCCTAACCTCTAACTAGGTAGAGCCTTCTTGAACCACTGCGCCGAGTATTCTTTCCCTTTTTGTCTTTTATATTGTTTATTTTGTATAATTTATTCGTATGATTCATTAAAAGGTACTTGAAATTTAGGTTAAACTTAAACGTGCACTGCGACCATCTGTTTGGGCTGGGTCTCATAGATCATTTGTAGTGCGGACAAACCTGAATTTTATAAGAATATTTTAATCTTGCGAGAATCTTGGAAACGGTTCATTTATTTCCTTGTTTCATGCTTATGAGTCTGATATTTTATAAAAAAAAATTCTTACATAACTCTTCTTAAATATGGCCGAATTTCACCTAACCCCCTAATCTTCAAAAACAAGTTATAGAGTCCCTTAAATTTGAAAAAGTTTCACTTTACACTTTTCAGTTAACTTTTTTAAAAATTTTGTTTAACTTTTTTGTGAAATGACGAAAATACCCTTACATTACAAATTTTAAGATAAATAAATAAAAACAATTTTGAATTTTTGTTTTCTTGTTTTCTTGTTTTTTTTACAAAAAAAAAATTAGTATTAACATTTTTCTAAAATGATGTTTAGAAATCGTTTATAAATTTTTAATATTTAATTTTTTTATAAGAAAAACTTTTAAAAAATTATTTCTACTACTAACATAATTTTATTCTATATTTTCTACAATAAAACCATTATAGAAAAAAACTCAAAATCATTTATTATTTAATTTTTTAATATAAGGGTATTTTCATCATTTCGCAAAAAAAATTCTCAACAAAGTTAACTGAAAAGAGTAAAATGAACGTTTTTCAAAATTAAGGAACTCCACAAGTTGATTTTGAAGTTATGGGGGTTAAGTGAAACTCGTTTATAGTTAAGAGGGGCTATGTGCAATTTTCTGTTGTATACATAACAAAACTTTCTTAGAATTTTAAACATGATATCTTTTTGTGTTCTTACAAAAATTTTGACATCTATCTGCTCGTCTATAATTCATTATCGCCCAATTCAACAACACATTTTGTTGTTCGTGTGATCGATGTGTATGTTCTTGACGACCTTCTCTTTTTGTCCCTAAGTTCAATTTCGTGAGTTCCAACTTATGTAGTGCAAGATGGCGCACATTAGAGGAATTATCATGTTAACCTTGATAGACAATCGGGCGACTATCGCCACCGTGATCTTACAAGACAAATTCTTTCAAATTAGTGGTCTTTTCAACCATGTTACGGTATTATAACAAGTCGATCAGTCTGTTTCAGTCTTTACTAATTACCGGTTTAACATTTTTTATCGTTAAGCACAAATTTCAACCTACATTCACTCTCAAAACAAATCCATTTTGAAAGTTGAAGCTCTTTTTTATTATCAGGAAACCAGGACAACCTCATGTTCTATACCGACCTTCGGGGAACCGTATTCTCGATCTTTTAATCGCTTGGTCACCATCTGAAAGGAAAACTCGCATATACCAACTTTCGAGCTCAAGACTTCATATATTTTAGTGTGAGCTTATTGATAAGAGTTTCGTTTACCCATGAGGTCAATTATAATATTATTGATCGGTTCCATTTCGACCCACCAAAATGTTGAATAGATTATGAGTGCCCACAGTTTAATATCTAGGGATGAAAACTTATTGAGTTCGGGCGGTTTTTTTATTTTTTTCCCCGTTCTTTGGTTTGGGAATATCACTCAAGTTAATTTATTTTGGCTTTATGAGCAACAACATGACAGGTTTAGCGATCCTCATCTCCTTTTATTTTGAATCGTGGATACCTAGACGTGTCAGCTTCATAAAATGCTGTCATCACTATTATGATCTAAATTGTGTGGACTCTAGTTTGGGTTATGATCATGCGGTCATATGCATCACAAGTGATAGTTTTCAAAATCGATGTTTATCATCTACTTTCATCACTAGAAACTGCCTCCAAGCCGGTGAGACTTTGCTCTCACCGGGCAGGAGAGCGGGTCTTGATAGCTTGGCCAAGCCGGGGAGATTTTCGCACGAAACTCATTGGCTTGGTTCTCGTCGGGAATGATCATAACCGGCGAGATATTGCATCAATATCTCACCGTCTTGGAGGTGACCAATATCTCGCCTTCCTGGTGAAGTTTTACCGGTGAGATTTTCAAACTCTCGCTGGGAAACTAATCGGCGAGATATTACGAAAATCTCGCCGGTTATGGTTGTAAAACCTAGCCGGCGAAATATTGGTCATTATCTCGCCAGCTAGGTTTTACAACCTTAGCCGACGAGTTTTTGGCAATATCTCGCCGGCTATTGGTGTAAAACCTAGCTGGCGAGACATTGGTCAACATCTCATCGGCTAGGTTGTCAAACCTAGCCAAACCTATCCGGCGAGATTTTGACAATATCTTGCCGGCTAGGTTTGATAAATATTTAGGAAGAATCAGCCCCAATTTCTCAGTTTCCAGTTAACAATTATACTTGTAAAACCTGGCAATTCAACTAAATCCTAAACTTCAATTTGCAGCGATCAAAAATAGATATTTCTTAATCGGAAACCAAATTAAAAGTCAAACAATAAATGTATAATTACTAACAACGTCAACAAATCCTGTAACCTAGGAACCTACGGGAGTTGTCTTAGCCGTTTAGTCTTCAATGTCTTCTTCGCCATTTTCTTGAACCTCTTGCTCGGGCGCGGCTATTCATCGGCAAGTGTTGGAGGTTGTTGTTGGTCCGAAGGCACTCCCGGCGAGACAGTCAGCTGCGTTATCGTCGGAGTCAGGCTTGAGGTTGGAGTCGGAGTAAGAGTTAGAGTCAGGCCCGGAGTCGGAGTTAGAGTCGGATTTGGAGTTAGGCCTGGGGTCGGAGTCGAAGTGACACCAAGGCTCGGGCCCAGGCCGGAAGTGTCATCCGCATATTAGCCGGCAAGCCGAACTGGACCAGTTGATCCTGGATATTGGCTTGAATCTTGACCTTAAACCGAGCCTCGACCTCGGCCTTAATCCGAGCGTCCATCTGAGCCGGTTGATCGTCGAAATGACGTTTCAGCCCATCTATCTCCCCCTCCGTAGCAAAATCTCTGGTTGGCCTTTCTGCCTCTCTCTCGTGAGCCTCTCATCGATTTCGGTTGTTCTAGCAGCAACTGCAGCATCTATCTGCTGAGTTGACGCCGCGGATGTACGGGCACCACCTCTCGGTTTCGGCGGTCGAAGGAATTCGCCGACTATGCCAGAAACAATGCACCCCCATTTCTTCTATGTGCCCGTCAACCGCTGAAGGATTTCGGCCTCTACATGCTTCAGGACCGAATATTGTTGTCCGGCGGCAGCCGTTTCTACGGAAAGTGTTTTGTGCCGCTCGATCTCGCCCTTCACTTTTTGGACCTTCAAACAAAAGTGTTAAATTGTATGACATATTAAAAATTCCTGTAACTTATAAAGAAATAAAAAACTTACCGTCTCTGGGTTTCAATCTTTTAGACGTGCACGTATGTTTCCAAACTCGGAAGGAGAACTCCAGCCTTCTATTGGAGTTGAGCATGTATGTCGAAGGTTCGGGAACCGCCACTATGCTTTTTCTGATTCTCGGTGAGTCCTTTCCTTTTTGCAGAAAATTCCTGCACAAAGACAATGAAGGATTCCCATGGGTTCCATAGATTAATTTCATTCAGCGGACTTGAAATAATCATGGGAATACAGATTATACAGACGTGTGAGCCACCCGGGCCATTCAGTTCACGATGCATGGGTTCTTGAGGGCTGGTCTATTCCTTTCCGTGGGGTGCTGCCAGCCAGAACATGGTTGGAGTTTGAAGAGCTACTTACGGTACTTGGCACGGTCAGACCGACAGAGGGGATTCGGGACCATATCTGGTGGACATCTGATAGGAGAGGATACACTGCGAGTAGGGGCTACCACATGTTGTTGGGGACAGATCAGGCAGTTCCGATAGACTGGGCTTCGAGGCTGTGGGACACACAATTTCCCCCAAACTTCAGGAGTTTTGGGTGGATGGTTCTTCAGGGCAGCTTACCGACTAGAGGCGCTCTCGCTTTCAGGGGGGGTCATCCCGATTGGTCATCGCATGTGTGCTCTGTGCGATAGGAGGGAGGAGACGACAGAACACCTTATGCTCTCCTGCAGATGGACTAGGAGATTCTGGAGAGAGATTCACAGATGGTGGGGTATCCAGCTTCCTTCCACTCAGACAGTTCATGATCTCTTCATGGGGTGGAGAGCGAGAGTCGCAGCGAGAGGAGCGAGGAGGGCCTGGAGCAGGCTCATCACGATGGGCTTTTGGTATATCTGGGTTACCAGGAACGGCAGGATTTTCAAGGATGAGGAGCGATCACCTGGAGAGACCCTCAGACTACTTCAGATGCGGTCATATACTCTGGTGCAGGCAGACGAGGGACAAGACATCTAGTCTTGGACGAGGGAGCGCACTTTAGCCGCCTGGTGCGCGAACCCGAGGTTGGTACTCCAGTCTATTCTTTCTTAACTTCTCTTTTTTGGGTCGTGTTTTTTTGGGGCTCTGTTTCTCTTTTTGTTTTGGGGCTCAGTTTTCCCCTTCTTTGTTCATTTGTATTTTACTCTTTCCATTTATATTATTCATTATTGCTGATAAAAAAAATTAATAAGGATCTTATTGTTAAAATTCAGCATGCATATAATTTTCGAGATCTGAAAATTTACCTTTTGAATCGATCTAAAAACATAAAGTTATGTGTTTCTCTAGCAAGTCCACACAAGCACAATACCTAGACAAGGTTTCTTCACACTCTCTTGCTAATGATTTTGTGAAGAATTGAACAAAAAAATGTAGGAGAGTAAGAGAGAGGGTTCGGCCGAATGTGGGAGAGGGATTGAGGGTGATTGTCGAAAATCAGATTAGAAATTAGGGAAAGAATATTGTGTAATAAATAAAATCTGATTTTTGAATATATTTTATTAATTACACAATAAATCTCATTATTCCCATAATCATATTTAAGCCCCCACTCTCAAATAAAACCCTAAATGGGCTTTAAGCCCACTTAGCCAAATCCAAATTAAAAGTCATTTAATTAAGTTCTAATTATGGTTTAGCTAAACCGGTCAAATCTCTCTAACTTGATTTTTTCAACCGTCTGGTTAATAAACCTAGGCCATAAATCAACCGAATCGTTTTCAATTTGACTAAATTGAAAATCGGATTCTCCCAATTACCATCCATGCTTGTTTGTCACATATCGTACTTAAAGTGTGTGACCCTCTAGGCTCACAACCCGTTGGCAGACTGGTAAAATTACTATTTTACCCTTCCCATCATAATTGGTCTCTACCAAGACATCATGATTACCCAACGTTCGTGATTATCGACTTAACCTGTTATTGTACATGTCACTGTCCTTTTATCAAACCGATATCCAGATTGATCAATAGGCATAGAATCCTCACCCTAATTTATCAATCATTGTTTATTGATATCTGAGATAGCTAAAAACTGATACTAAGGTATCACCTGCACGGTCGTGCTATTCCTTCAGTCATACTCATCAAGTGGCCTAAACGGATATTTTTCTCATACCGGAGTATGAGTGATAAATCCCTCAAACGTCTTTCGAGTTCACAAATGCAATTAATAACCAAGCCAATCAAAGCCATTATGGCTACCCTTTTACATGTAACGTTAGATTAGGTTAAACTCGGGTATTTGCTACACAGTGCACATAAAGAATCTTTGGTCTTAGGATATAATGACAAGTTACGATCTGTGAGTATCTTATGACAGTATCTATGTTGCATACTCACAATCGGGTTGTCCGATATCATCGACCTGATGATATCTATGAGATAACTCCGGCACATACTTTGTCATGATCAGTAGAGCATGATTACAAGGAGATGGTCTCATACTGATCGCTTCTAAAGAAGCTTAGCTGATCAGGGACTCTTTGAATGCAATTCTTTCTGATCTACAGTTCTACTATAAGTGGTTATACACATAATGACATAGATCAAATTACATTCGATATACTACTACAACACATTAGTAATATAATGCCTTTTTATTAGATCGAAAAATGATATACATTAGAATATAGATTGAGGAATTACATTGGACTAGGGCATAATCCTAACAATCTCCCACTTGCCCCTAGTTCCAATCTACCCCTATAGACTTCACATGTGCCTCATGCTTAGGCTCCGGTAAAGCCTTCGTCAAGGGATCAGCAACGTTATCATTAGTTGGTACATAAGTAATCTCCACATCACCATGATCGATATACTCCTTGATAATGTTATACTTCCTCTGTATGTGTTTAGTTCTGTTGTGGAATCTGGGCTCTTGAGCTAATGTTATGGCCCTCGTGTTGTCACACAACAAGCTTACCAGATCAGACGCTCATGGCATTACATCTAATCCGGTTAGAAAGCTTCTAACCCATACGGCTTTCTTAGCTACTTCTGCTGCAGCTATGTATTCACCCTTTATTGTAGAATCGGCAGTTGTGGCTTCCTTGAAGCTCTTCCAGCTGAATGCTCCACCATTTAACATGAATACAAATCCTGCCCGAGATTTGAAATCATCATGATCTGCCTGAAAACTAGCATCAACATATCCTTTGACTACTAGTTCACCATCTTTCCCACCATACACTAGAATGCGTCCTTAGTTCTCCTCAGATTCTTGAGGATACTCTTGAAAGCAATCCAATGCTCCTAGCCTGGGTTAGACTGATATATGCTGGTACAGCTTAGTGCAAACGAGACGTCCGGTCTCGTGCATATCATGGCATACCTGATGGATCCCACAGCCAAAGCATATGGGATCTTACTCATCCTGCTCAGCCCATCAGGAGTCTTAGGACTCTGTTGTTTGCTGAGCTTAATGTCATGCCGCATGGGTATGTATCCTTTCTTAGAATCAATCATTGAGAATCTTCTCAACACCTTATCTATGTAAGTCCTCTGACTTAGGCCCAATATTCTTTTGGAACGATCTCTGTAGACCTTGATGCTCAGAATGAAAGCAGCATCACCTAAGTCCTTCATCGAGAAGCATTTCCCTAACCAAGCTTTAACCTCAAGAAAGGTTGGGATGTCATTCCCGATGATCAATATGTCATCAACATATAGCACTAAGAATACAGTATTACTCCCACTCGCTTTCTTATATACGCAAGGTTCACTCTCGTTTTTGATAAAAACGAATTCACTTACAGCTTCATCAAAACGAAGGTTCCAACTCTGTGAAGCTTGCTTCAATCCATAAATGGATCTAAGAAGCTTACAATTCTTTCTGGGATTCTCTGGATCAACAAAACCCTCAGGCTGTGTCATATACACATCATCTTTTAAGTTCCCGTTAAGGAAGGCAGTTTTGACATTCATCTGTCATATCTCATAGTCGTAGTATGCTGCTATGGCTAGAATAATCCGGATAGATTTGACCATAGCTACTGGTGAGAAGTTTTCGTCATAATCGATACCTTCGACCTGGCTATAACCTTTCGCAACCAATCTAGCTTTATAGGTCGGAGGTTTTATCCCAGGGGTTTGATCCACCAAACACCAGACTTGGTTGTCATACATGGATTTCATTTCCTCACTCATGGCGTTCTGCCATTTTTCAGAGTCTGGACTGGCCAAAGCTTGTCTGTAGGTTTATGGATCATTCTAATCCACCAATATCAAGTCATTTCCCTCAGTGGCTAGAAAGCCATATCTGATGGGAACTTGACGAGATCTCTTAGATCTTCTTGGACCCTCTAGAATAGGTGTAGGGATTGGTTCTTGATTAATGACCTCTTCTGGCTCCTGTATTTCTACATCTGGCATAGTGGGTTGTTCCGTATCATCCTGAATTTCTTCAAGATGCACGGCACTCCCACTAGAACTTTTGGAAATAAATTCCTTTTTCCAAAAATACCCTTCCTCGAGCAACAAAAAGTTTGTTCTCGCTGGGTTTGTAGAAATAGTACTCCCTTGTTTCCTTGGGGTACCCCACAAAGACACACTTATCTGATTTGGGTTCGAGCTTATCGCCTAACAAACTCTTGACATAAGCTTCACATCCCCAAATCGTATGGAGTGCTTTCCACTGCCTTTGTAGGAGCCTGATTCAAAATGAATGTGGTTGTCTAAGGGCATAGCTCCAGAAGGAGATAGGGAGGTCAGCCTGACTCATCATTGACCGAACCATGTCAAGCAAGGTTTGATTTCTCCGTTCAGATACACCATTCATCTGAGGTGTTTCAGGCGGAGTCAATTCAGAGAGTATCCCACACTCCTTTATATGAATGTGAAACTCTTGGTCCAAGTACTCACCGCCTCGGTCAGATCGAAGCGCTTTTATACTTTTTGCAATCTTGTTTTGTGCTTCGTTCTGGAACTCTTTGAACTTGTCAAAAGTTTCCGACTTATGTCTCATAAGATAGACATATTTGTATCTACTGAAGTCATCGTTAAATGTAACGAAGTAGTGAAAACCCCTTCTGGCCTGAGTGCTCATAGGTCCACACACATCGGAATGTATGAGACCTAATAAGTCACTAGCACTTTTCACCTACACCGGCAAAAGGTGCCTTTGTCATTTTGCCCATAAGGCATGACTCGCATCTCTCAATTGAAGTGAATTCAAACGGACTTAGAAGTCCACACTTGTGAAGTGTTGAGATGCGTTTCTGGCCTATATGGCCTAAACGACAGTCCCATATCACAGTCTGGTTTAAATCATCGGATTTAACCCTTTTATTGCTCATGTTATAAATTGAGCTAGTGTCGATGTTTTGAATATTAAGAATATATAAACCACCAACCAATGATGCATTGCAATAAAATATATTATTCTTGAAAATATTGAATACTCCATTATCAATAGAAAAACAATATCCTTCCTTTTCAAGCAAGGAAACAGAAATAATATTCCTGCGAAACACATGTACACGATGAACATTGTTTAATAACAAAACAAGCCCACTAGGCAAACTGAGACTAATGTTTCCTACTGCAGTTGTTAAGACTTGATTGCCATCACCAACTCGTAGGTCCGGCTTGCCCCTGCCCACATCTCTTCTACTTTCCAGAGCCTGCACATTAACACAAATGTGAGATTCTGCACCAGTATCAAGTACCCAAGAATCTGAAGTAGATAAACTGATATTGAGCTCAATAAAAAATATACCTGATCCTAAAGATGTGGAAGCTCCACCCTTCCTAAGAAACTGATTGTGTTTCTTCTTCCAGTGCCCATGTCCTTGGCAATAGAAGCAGATGACATCCTTCTCAGGATTCTCAATAGTCTTGGGAGCTGCTGGACCCTTAGGTTGTCGAATCTTCCCCTCTAGGTGCATAGGGGCCTTATCCTTGCCCAGGCTGGCTTTCTTGAAGCTCACTTTCTTGTTGACCATAAGAACCTCCTTGGACTTGCCCTTGAGATTCTTTTCAGCAGTCACGAGCATACCATGAAGCTCTGACACAGTCTTATCCATGTCATGCATATTGTAATTTCCAACGAAATCACGATATGTCTCTGGAAGTGAATGCAGCACAAAGTCTGCAGACATTTCCTTATCCACAGGATGACCGAGTCTGGTCAAGTGTTCTAAAAGACGTTTCATCTTAAGGACATGTGGACTGACTGGAGCTCCAGCCTTCAGCTTGCAAGACATCAGTTCACTAAAAGTGTCGTATCTTTCGACACGCGCTTTCTCTTTGAACATTTTCTCGATCTCTGCCATTAAGGCCTTGAGATCATCGGAAATGTCCAAGAACTGTTTCTGCAAGTCAGGCATCATACTGCCCATCATGATGCACTGCACGTCGATCCGGTCGCTAAGGAACTTCTGGTAGGTATCCCTTAACGCCCTTGCGGCGTTCAGTAGTGGCTCAGCAGATGGTTCCTGGGTAAGGATATAATCCTTACATTCATGCTTGAGAACAAGTCTCAAGTTCTGGTCCGAATCGAGGAAGTTTACGCCATTAAGCTTATCCTGCTCGATTGGCGACCTAAGCGCGCTGTTACCAGAATGATTCGTGTTTGCCATTTAATCTACACACTAAACAAAATTTTAATCAGTTTTAATTCAAATTGAAGTTAGAGATTTATTTATAGAACACTTTTCTGATTCTAACATTAGAATTTGAACCAGGATCCTATCATACCCTTAATTGAAGTGAACGAAGGCTCACTGCTCCATATGAGAGCATCAAGGTAGGATTACATCCATCTACAAGACCATGCAGTTCCTGGCTAGGGTTTGTACTTAAAAGTACATGGCACACCCTATACTGATACCCTAGGTCAGCCCTAGCTGACAATCGTAGACAAGTCTAACAAGCTTGAACTATGGATAGAACTAATGTGGCTACTACACGGAGGCGCACGCAACCACACAGAACTACCCATCTCATCCAGACTTCTCCCCTATGAATGTTACGTGGAGGCGTACCGACATCCATAGGCTCAAAGTCCTTTTGAGTGCCCAAACTTGGATGGTATCACGCTTGACCTGTAATTATTTGCGTTTAAGTGAATTATTACAGTCTGATTGTATATCGATACAATCTTAACCTGAAATCATCAATTGCAAATCCATGCAAAAAGGATCCCTTATCAGGTTACATGCAAATCTGATTAAATACCGGTTTTTTAATTTTTGCATGTGGGTGATAGATAATCATACATAAATTTGTATATAAAAACTATCATACAGTCATATATATATACAACATACAAATGTAACGGTAAATTATGCATAGTTAAGCCCATCTTAGGTTCCTAAGAATCTAGCAAAACTGATCCTAAAGACTTGGTCTTCAAGGTACAGACTTGCTCCATTCTTGTGGACTCCCACTGGCTTCGAGCCTCTTCCAAACTTCGAGTCTTCCTCTTGACTTGTATCTTGTGTCGGTCTTCGTGATTACAAATTTAATTAAAAAAAAATAAATACAAATCACAACACGCATGCCGTATTTACTACAGCCCAAAGCTTAGCAACACGTAGGTTGCAAATCCGAAATTGAAACATACAAGTCTAGAGGGCTTAGCTATACATCATGTTATCAAAGATCATGTGATCACTCATCATGCTTATCAAACAACAAATTTTCCAAATTTTATCTTTCTTAAGTGTGGAAAAATTCCGATTTATCGAAACCAGACGGTTTAATTAATTAATTGAATTTTGAACCAGTTCACGCTGGTTTATCGAAAACGAACCAAATCTGAAAATTAAAAATTTTATGGCTTTAAATGTTCTCGCGTGAACCTCGGCCTTAAGTCGAGCCTCGACCTCGGCCTTAATTCGAGCGTCCATCTGAGCCTGTTGATCGTCGAAACGACGTTTCAGCCCAGCTATCTCCCCCTCCATAGCAAAATCTCTAGCTGCCCTTTCTGCCTCTCTCTCTCGTGAGCCTCTCCTCGATTTTGGGCGTTCTGGCAGCGACTGCAGCATCTATCTGCTCAGCTGACACCACGGATTTACGGGCACCACCTCTCGGTTTCGGCGGTCGAAGGAATTCGTCGCCCATGCCAGGGAACAATGCACCCCTATTTCTTCTCTGTGCCCGTCAACCGCTGAAGGATTTCGGCCTCTACATGCTTCAGGACCGAATATTGTTGTCCGGCGGTAGCCGCTTCTACGGAAAGTGTTTTGTGTCGCTCGATCTCGTCCTTCACTTTTTAGACCTTCAAATGAAAGTATTGCAATTGAGCATGTATGTCGAAGGTCCGGGAAGCGCCACTATGCTTTTTCTGATTCTCGATGAGGCCTTTAATTTTTGCAGAAAATTCCTGCACACAGACAATAAAGGATTCTCATGGGTTCCATAGATTAATTCCATGCAGCGGACTTGGAATAACCATGGGAATCAAATATTAACAAGGATCTTATTGTTAAAATTCAGCATTCATATTATTTTTGAGATCTGAAAATTTACCTTTTGAATCGATCTAAAAAGACAAAGTTATGTGTTTCTCTAGCAAGTCCACACAAGCACAATACCTAGACAAGGTTTCTTCACACTCTCTTGCTAATGATTTTGTGAAGAATTGGACAAAACAATGGAGGATAGTAAAAGAGAGGGTTCGGCCGAATGTGGGAGAGGGATTGAGGGTGATTGCCGAAAATCAGATTAGAAATTAGGGAAAGAATATTGTGTAATAAATAAAATCTGATTTTTGAATATATTTTATTAATTACACAATAAACTTCATTATTCCCATAATCATATTTAAGCCCCCATTCTCAAATAAAACCCTAAATGGGCTTTAAGCCCACTTAGCCAAATCTAAATTAAAAGCCATTTAATTATGTTCTAATTATGGTTTAGCTAAACCGGTCAAATCTCTCTAACTTAATTTTTTCAACCGTCTGGTTAATAAACCTAGGCCATAAATCCACCGAATTGTTTTCAATTTGACTAAATTGAAAATCGGATTCTCCCAATTACCATCCACGGTTGTTTGTCACATATCGTACTTAAACTGTGTGACCCTCTAGGCTCACGACCCGCTGACAGACTGGTAAAATAACTATTTTACCCTTTCCATCATAAGTGGTCTCTAACAAGACATTATGATTTCCCAACGTTCGTGATTATCGATTATTCGACTTAACCTGTTATCGTACATGTCATTGTCCTTTAATCAAACCGATATCCAGATTGATCAATACGCATAGAACCGTCACCCTAATTTATCAATCATTGTTTCTTGATATCTGAGATGAATGAAAACTAATACTAAGGTATCACCTGCACGGCCGTGCTATTCCTTCAGTCATACTCATCAAGTGGCCTAAACGGATATCTTTCTTATACCGGAGTATGAGTGATAAATCCCTCAGACGTCTTTCGAGTTCACAAATGCAATTAATAACCAAGTCAATAAAAGCCATTATGGCTACCCTTTTACAAGTAACGTTAGATTAGGTTAAACTCAGGTATTCGCTACACAGTGCACACAAAGGCTCCTTGGTCTTAGGATATAATGACAAGTTACGATCTGTGAGTATCTTATGACAGTATCTATGTTGCATACTCACAATCGGGTTGTCCGATATCATCGACCTGATGATATCTATGATTTAACTCCGGCACATACTTTGTCATGATCAGTAGAGCATGATCACAAGGAGTTGGTCTCATACTGGATCGCTTCTGAAGAAGCTTAGATGATCAGGAACTCATCGAATGCAATTCTTTATGATCTACAGTTCTACTATAAGTGGTTATACACATAATGACATAGATCAAATTACATTCGATATACTACTACAACACAATAGTAATATAATGCATTTTTATTAGATCGAAAAATGATATACATTACAATATAGATTGAAGAATTACATTGGACTAGGGCATAATCCTAACAGACAAATATCGAGCGTAAAGAAATTTTATTAAGTATTTGAAAGACTTAAAAATTTTTTTACATATTTGTACTTACCTTATATTCTAGAAGACTTGATTTGGCGCTACTTGGTAGCGTAGCGCTCTCTTCAATGAAAAGAAAAATATGTTATCAAAACGGTTGGAAATGAAATAATTAATAAAAAAAGGTTAGAAACTTAATGTGAGAGCTCCCCCATATTTTACACTGCTCATCGAATTCCAGCTTCTGAAACGTCGGAGCGCGCGGTAATATACTCGTCCTGATGTGACCGCCGATGAATCGGATAATCTGGGACAAGTCAAATTCTGGGTCGTTGTTGATGAAGATGTGATTTTTTTCGAAATCCCACGTGATCGACAGGGTCCCTTTCTCTATCATATCTTAGAGCTTCTTGCAATTTGGAAGCCCACGCGAACATGTTTTCGGCTCCTATGGCCCACTCGTATATTCTTCTTCGTACGTGTTGTTCAACGATTGGTACCAGATGTGTCATCCGGAGCGCACAGTCGTACCGCACGTGTTCGATCCGTTAGACTCCACTGTAGGAATGCACGAGGGAATGATGCACTCAATCAGCTCATCCTCGTGTTCAGGCGCCTCCTCTGGAACTAAACCACCCCGCTCGGGTCTGTTGACCTCCTCGTGGGCCGGTGTACCCTGTTGGTGCCGTGTACCCTCCTCGGGTATAGTACCAGCCCGGGGCCCATTTTCTATCCCCGAGTCCTGGGGTCCACTTTCTACCCCCGAGCTCCCAAGCAGTGCCAAGGTTGTAGCATACCGGTAGATTTAGTTAAAATACTGCTCCTTGAGATTCTTCTGCCCCCTGTTCCTTCTAGGAGTCATTTCCTGCAATATCGACATTTGAAGTAAATGCACAAAGATAGGTCAAATCTTATCTCACTGGCTTTACAGTAGAAAACAAGACTAAAATAGCAGCTTCAGGTTATTTCAATGCATTGTGAATCCAAATTGCACAGAAAGCACATTTGCATAAAAAATTCAAATACTTTCATAAACAACAACACGTATCATACGAGACAATATTGTGTTGAGTCCCTATCTGTGTCTCTCATAAGAATACGTATACCACATCTTGGGCCGGCTTTTGCAAGTACAATAACAATGGTGATACAGTAACTTTAAAAACATCAGACAAGTACAATAACAATGGTGATACAGTAACTTTAAAAACATCAGACAAATATGAGTATGGCAGCTCATTATGATATATTTCAAGTACAAGAATTGAATTAATTCATTGAATGTGTTAAGGCTCAGATTGATGACAAAACAAATTACATTTGAAAACGTATGTATTTTGCTAGTTTATTACAAGTATCTGAAATATATTGGTATATTCACTAAGCAAATATATAATTAGCTGTGATCGATTTGAAAACACTAATTTATATGTAAGACAAAACATATTTATCA
This sequence comes from Geranium rotundifolium, assembly GCA_963920655.1. Taxonomy (NCBI): domain Eukaryota; kingdom Viridiplantae; phylum Streptophyta; class Magnoliopsida; order Geraniales; family Geraniaceae; genus Geranium; species Geranium rotundifolium. Next base: position 6,394,745 of record OY987320.1, read on the forward strand.
AATAGTGCGGACAAAGACAATACAGATACGTACGTGTGGAAACTTCAAATTCACTTAAAAAAACTTAGACTTGAACCCTCATTATGTGGCATGTTCTCAAAGACCATTGTTATGTAATGAGTGATGACACATCCACACGGCTACATAATTTATTGATGTATTAGGAAGTTCCAAGGGTTGAGTACTTTACTTAAATATCACTAAAGATTAATCGATACCAATTCAATCAAAAACTCACATATAACAGAGTTTTTGATGTACATAATTGGTAATATTAAAAATATTACCCCAGCTCATTATGCATATTTTTATTCAAAAATCAGTTCAAAATATTTCTGAAATGAACCAGCTCAATCATTAAGCAATTCATATACAAACTACCAAGAAATTGGATTTCAAAATCAGGAAATTTCAGCAAGAAATTGTAGCAATTCAATTGTAGGAAAATGAAACCCTAATTTCAAAATATAAAAACCCCAATTCACAAAATCCCAAACCTAAATTATGAAGATTGTGATATTGAGATAGTAAATGACATTAACAGTGTATTTAATTAAGTGATATTAGAAGCTCTTTGTAGCAGTTTGAACAAGCTTCAATTGTCAACATTTAATCTAACAATGTGCTCAACAAATCATAATGTTAAATGATAAAGCAACATCATACATATTCATACACAAGTTATGGCAGAATCCACACAAATTTGAAGAAATTGAACCCTAAACTCAAACAATAAATCAGTAAGTCAAATATTAAACCCAAAATCTTGAAATCAATCCAAAATTTGCACCCTATTTTCCTAAAACTGAACCACTAACCTGAAGTTCGGGAGGACGACGTGGTGACGGCGAGGTTCCGACGATGGCGACGGCGACGAGCTCCACAGAGGACAACGACGAGGAGGAGACGACGATGGCGGCGATGACAAACAGAGAAGTGCTTAGGCTTAGGCTCGGGCTCAGGCTCGAATTGGATGGCGGCGATGACAAACAGAGAAGTGCTTAGGCTTGGGCTCGGGCTCAGGCTCGAATTGGACGGCGATGGCGAGGCGAGCTGGTCGGCAACGGCGAAGCGAGCTGGTCGACGAGGCGAGCTGGTCGGCGACAACGAAGCAAATCGGCCGAGAGAGAGAGAGAGAGAGAGTTTGAGCGAGAGAGTGAATACAAATTTCACTAAGTGTTAATATGTACAACATAATTCATGGAGGGATTTTGTCAACATCTTGCAGGGTAGGTGGTCACGTGCAAATGAAAATTCCACGTGACCACTTACCCGGCAGAATTTTGTCAGATGAAGGTCGACTGATACTCATATCTGAGAGAGTTGCACGGGCATTTGCATCATCCTTGGTCTTTGACTTAAGGCCAAGTACGGTGCCCATGACATTATCGCATACATTGTTCTCGATATGCATGACATCAAGAGCATGCCTAACCCGAATTTACTTCCAGTACGGGAGCTGCCAGAAAATAGTTTCATGCATCCAGCAACACGGAGCCCTACTTCGTTTCGGCACTAACAACGGATGCAAACTCTGCAGTGAAAATTCATGAAGTCTTGTCTGTCTGAGAACTTTCTCCAATGAAGGTACCTGTAGGGGTGGTCGTTCTTCTGTTACCCCGTTAAACTCACGAGTATTGAATTGGTATGGATGACAGGCGTGTAACCATCTACAGTGTCCGAGGTATGGCATTCTACGACGACTGTAGGTAGCGTCGAGGTCGTCAAGGCAAATGGGGCATGCCTTGTACCCCTTTACCTGAATTCCGCCTATCATTCACAGCCCTAGATAGTCGCTGATTGTGTACATCACGGCTGCTCACAATACTTTCAGATCGTCTATTAATGTCTGCATGAACACGTTCAAACACTTACCCAGTGATTTTGGCCCAAAAACCAGTATCGATAGAATATTGTACTATGACCTCATACACATGGACAGGGGAAGTTGAGGGGAATCATCACCACTACTCAAATACCGTGAGGTGTATAAGTGGGCCCGAAAGGGTTAAAACTGTCGCTCGCTAGAGCAAGATGCACGTTCCGGAAGTCTACAACAAATGTTGGGTACAATTGATCAAACTCTTTCCAAGATACGTCGTTAACCAGATAACAAGCATTATTTCTTTCTCTGACTCTTTTCCCGTGCCAACGCATTTGGTCGGCAATCTTCGCTGACATGTACAAAAGCTGGAGCCGCGGAATAATAGGGAAGTACCAGACAATTTTCCTTTATTTCTTTTTTTTTTTTTCTGTTTCCCGTCTACCCATTTATATGTCCAACTAATAAGGCAGAAATTGGCAAATTCGTACTATTTATAGTACAAGATTCACCCGAACTCGCAAGCAGAGTACTTCATACAATCTATCTCTATCTTCTTCAACATCATCTTCGCTTCGGCATATGATCTAGGACAAAAATTTGGCGACGGGTGCAAATTTATATAAAAATCGCAATTCATGTCAAATGTTATGTTTGACGTTGCTGATTTTTCCTTAATGGTCATCAACTTCAAAACGCCTTCAGACAGGAAAAGTTAGAACCTGAAAACAGTGGGGTGTTCGCAAGGCGCATTAGTTCGTCATAAGCGTCGATCGCTGCTTTTGTCGTACGGTGCTCACCCTCCACTATATCTTCACCAAATTTTTCTACCTGCTAGAATAAATCCTCTACAAGCTCTAAAACAAGATTGACATTTTGTCTACTTGAAGCTCGTTCCATCGAGATTTTTGTCCCGCACTTAAAACGAATTTGCATTATGCACTTCACCGTGGCGGATCCACACAGTGTTTGTCGAAACCATACCGTATTGCAATTAGTGGGTACGTATTGTATTCTCCTGTTGGACAATCATATTGTGACAGGTTTTGCACGGGCATAGATATCGGCCACGACCGTGTTGAAACACATTTTTTTGGATAAACTTTATAAAATTTTCGACACCGTCCATATACGCTTGTGACCTTCTATTTTCTATATCCATCTACCTACGGCGGTCCATAATTGACAGATCTACATACAATACATTATGTGATAGTTATTATATACATATGTATTACAACACATAATTAAAGCTAAATATCCACAAACAAAAGTACGATTTTGAACCACGCGGTCATAATTGATAGTCTAGTTCACCAAAATTTCATTAATTCATAGCCTAGTTCACCAAAATTTCATCAACTCATAGCCTAGTTCACCAAAATTTCACTAATTCATACCCTAGTTCACCGAAATTTCACAAATTCATAGTTTAGTTCACCAAAATTTCACTAATTCATAGCCTAACTCACAAAAATTCATAGCAATGTCATAGCTAAATCGAAATATCACAGCAAAATTAAAATTTCAAAGCAAATCGAAAACCCAAACTAACCTGCAAATCTTGAGATCGACCAACAGGGACGACAAGATTAGAGACGACGAGGGGAACTCGAGAACCGGACTAGTAGTCTTCGACTTTGTATGCACTCGAAATCTTCACCTCTATCAATAGATCCAAATGATCCTCCACAAATCAAATTTTTACAAATGAAGTCATGCATGGACCTTTTATATAATTTTTAGAAGCTTTTCCTGACGAGATATTGCGCAATATCTCGTCGGGAAAGGTTATGACCGTTGATGGTCAACATCCTACCGTTGACGGTCAACAAACTCTTTCCCGGTGAAATATTGCAACATCTCGTCGGGTTGGAGTTGTTTACTGTGTCAACATTCGACTGTTGACGTGTGTAATCAGCCCAACGAGATTTTGAATATTTCCCCGGTTTGGTGAATCAAACCCGGCGATATATTGCATATCTTGCCGGGTAGGGTTTTACCTTTCCCGGCGATATATTGCGCAATATCTCGCATTGAAAAGATATGACAGTTGTGGTCGTAATCCGCTCGTTGACTGGTGAAACCAACCCGGCGATATTTTGAATATCTCGCCGAAAATAAGCAAATTTTCAGTAGTGTTTGTGTTAAATTGTTATTAAACTAGCTTAAACTTAGACTTACTGCAAAAAAAAAATGTATTTATGTCTGATGCGTCAGGAAAATCAAGTCTTGAAGACAAAAGAATCATGCATAAGTAGGCCACTATATCTGGGTAAAGATGTATATCACACTTGCTCTTTCTCTTTTGGAAAAATTTCACTTACGTCCACCTAGGTTTTCAAAAATCTCACTTACCTTCACCGGAAAAAAAAATGCTAACTCACATCCTCCTAGGTTTCCTAAAGTACCACTTATCCTAACTTTGTTAACTTTTCTGTTAACTTTTTTGGAAATGACGAAAATACTCCTAAATTTAAAAAATTATTAAAACTTTTAATTGACATAACTCTCTCATACGAGCTCCATTTCGGGCTCATAATATATCAAATCGAAGATAGGGGAAAGATCAACAACCAACTCCGTTAAATGATTTTGAAAATTCTGTTATTTTTTTGGAAATGACGAAAGTGCCCCTGTATTTAAAAAATTATTGAAACTTTCAAATGACTAACTCTCTCATACAAACTTCATTTCGGGCTCATAGTACATCAAATCGAAGAGAACCGAAAGATCAACAGCTTTGAAGAAAGATTTTTGTATTAATAATTAACATTATTTTAATAATTAATAATTAAAATAACGGGAAATTGATGATCACTACCCACTACTATGCAACTTTTGCATGTCACTACCCTCTGCTTTTTTTAATTGCATGTCACCACTGTAAGGTTTCATTTAATTGCACCGTCTATCACAGAATTAATTTTGATGTACAATGTCCATAATACCCCTATACTAAAAAAATTCAAAAATTAAAATAAATATCTTTTGAACTTTTTTCTTAAAAATATTTTTATCAGATAAATAATAAAGCACTGATTACAAAATTATTTTTTTTAAAAATGGGTTTTTCAAAAGAATATTAAAAATAAAAAACCACTTTTTAACAACGTTTTTTTTATTTTTAATATATATGTTATGGAATAAATAATAAAAAACTGATTTGAATATTTTTTAAAATAATTTTCTTCAGAATATATTAAAAATAATTTTTTTTGTTAAAAGTGGTTTTTATTTTTAATATTATTTTGAAAAAACCATCTTTTTGAAAAAAAAGATTTTTTTTTGAAAAAATAATTTTGAAATCATTGTTTTACTATTTATCTAATAAAAAATATTTTTTAAAAAACGTTTAAAAGATATATTTTTTGAATTTTTGATTTTTTTCAATATAAGGGTATTATGGACATTTTACATCAAACTTAACTTCGTGATGAACGGTGGAATTAAATGAAACCTTAAAATAAGTAGAGGGTAGTGATCAGCAATATCCACTTAAAATAATAATTATTATTATTAATATATTTAATTATTAGTAATATATCAAAACTTCCGAATGACATAACTCTATCATACGAGCTCCATTTCTTATCTATGTATTATTAATAATTGATTTCATTTTACTTGATAAATAATTATTAACAAAAATATTAATAATATAAATGATTAATTATTATTTTAAATATTATAAAAAATTTGTTGTCGTTGGATGATATTTTGGATAAAAACTTCTTTCTTCGGAATTGTTGATCTTATTATTCTCTTCGACGTGATATACTATGAGTCCGAAACAGAGCTCGTATGAGAGAGTTATGTCATTCAGAAGTTTTGATATATTATTAATGATTATTATTATTTTAATTATTAATTATTGAAACAATGTTAATTATTAATAAAAAATATTTCTTCAAAATCGTTGATCTTTCGTTTCTATTATATTTGATATACTATGAGCCCGAAATAAAGTTCGTATAGAGGCCTGTGAATTAGCATTTTTTTCGAAAAATGTAACTGGGATTTCTGAAAACCGAGTTAAGTAGAATTTTCCTTTCTTTATTTTAATTTTTTGTGCGATGAAATCATTGTGTCAAAATCATAATTACAGAGCAATTCACATCAATCATTCTATATTACTAGAATTTTTTTGTATAATCCACTTAACGTGTAATATTAATTAGTATAATAATTAACACACTTATTTACCGATGTATAATTACATACACAAATTAACCTCCGTTGATAGATGTAAATTAAATTATATACATTGGGTTTGATAAGCCCAAATCTTGTAAATTAAATTATATATACCAGGTTGACTTTGACAACTAGCACATCAATTTTATTAATTAAATTCCATAATTTTCTTTATTATATAACACATCATTTGTATATTCTTCTCATTCTCAAGTGGGTTTCATATTTCTCAACATACTATATGATTCGACTAATTTGTTAATAAAATCATACTTCAATTAATCTATCTATGATTTTAAAGTTCTAACACGACACACCACATATACTCATCATATGACAATTGTGACCCATAATTAAATACAATTTACACACAAACGAGGATTTCGAACTATTGACGTGATTAAGCACTTCCCTTGTCGGCACCAATCTCAAATAATTGAGACCGTTTTTCTGAAAAATAATAGCGAATAAATTTTATCTACAAATCAAAATACATTTTTTCCATTATTTGGCTGTAACGTTAATCACTACCCTCTATTATGCCAGTTAAGTAGGCGTGTTCATATATAGTCGAAAACAGAAAAATCGACCGAAACCGGGTCAAAACGGACCGATTAAAACTGAACCAGAAAGAACTGGAAAAGATTTGGTTTTGATTTGTCAAAACCGATAAGAGCCGGTCTGTTCATCAGCTCTGAATTTTGATAACCGCGGTTAACCGGCATCGACCGATAATCCAATTATTACAAATAATTTTCAACCCACCCTTTCATCTTCTTGAATCATTAGTCAAAATTCAGTCACTTGGCTCTCTCTCCTCCATACATTTTATAAATGAGTTGTACACAACCCACTTGATCTTCTCATCGTTTCAGTTTTCCAACACGCCTCTTCTTATCCTTATCTTCCTCACACTTTCTCTCCTCTTCTCTTCTTGACCGACTCTCTCTTCTCTTATATCTTCTCTTCTCCACACACTCTCTCTTCTCTTCTCTTCCTCACCATCCATACACTCTCTCGACAAGTCTGCTGCCCCCAGTCTCTCTTGATCTACTCTCTTTCTTCTGTGCACAAACCGATTTCTCCTCTCATTTGCATAAAACTTCCGAACTTTTATGCAAGCATTTGTAAACATATTTCATTTTTTTGTTTATCAATCATGGAGGTGGCGGAGCAGGGCGGCGAGGAGAAGAAGCAAAAACTAAGGTTTAAATGATATTTTTTCAGTTAATTTTATCTTTTTCTAAATACGATCCGGTTCTGGTATAACCGGAATAACCGACTGGAATATGCGGTTAATCGGATGGCCGGTCATATCCTGATTTCGGTCGGTTTTAGTTATGAAGATTGGAAACCAAACACGACCGGTCTGGTTTGCAGTTCTGGCCACCGGTTCCGGTTAACCGTATATGGACACCCCTAGAGTTAAGTTTGATGTAAAATGTCCATAATACCCCTATATTAAAAAAAACTAAAAATTAAAAAAAAATATCTTTTGAATTTTTTTGAAAAAAAAATATCTTTTATCAGATAAATAATAAAACACCAATTTCAAAATTATTTTTTTTAAATGTTTTTTTTGAAAAATAATAAAAATAAAAAAACCACTTTTAACAACGTTTTTTATAATATTTTTTAAAAAATATTATATTTATTTAAAAAAAATATTCAAATCAGTTTTTACCATGTACTATACCAGTTCTTCACTTAACTACCCCAGAAGATGAAATTGGCTTATGAACCCCCTGAACTTCCGTAACGTGCTACTTAGACCTAACTGTGTTATTTTATGGTCATGTGACAAGCACATGAGTGTTCTTTTTTGTAGAAATGCCAGAAATACCCTTCTCCCATCTTTGCCCGTTTCTGATTTGAACATCTATAGCTAAGCCCATCTTTAATCACCAAATCAACCACCTCTTTGTCCACCAAATCAACAACCCCGAATTTTGAATTTTCCTCCACCTATTTGGTTGCCGAGAAAAAGGAAGGCATAAATTTATCGTCGTGGTTTCTGTTGATTTAATTTTTGAGAAACCTTTATTTGTTTTTCATTATTTTTCTTGATTTACATAAGTTTGAGACCGTTCGTTTGCTTTCCCGATTTTCCTTTTAATGTTTCTCGGTTTTCTCGGCTGCCAAACAAGATTAATTTCAATGTATTCCATTTTGTATGTGAAAGTAAATTAGATAATATAAAATAAAAATTGAGAGAACAAAAAATGACCTGAATTGATTTTGCAAACCCATCAGTCATTGTTGTTCGAATTGGTTACCTGATTTGTTGTTAACTGAGTTGTTGTTAAGATATGCTCAACAACAAAGATCTGTCCCAAATGCTATAGAGACATTTGTCTTGAGGAGCGACAATAAGCCTCCATCAAATCCACAGTCAAGGACTCTCTCTCCTTCCTCTTCCTCCGTGGTGGAGACAAACGCCATGCTCATGTGTAATTGTGAGGAAGGAAGGGAGAGGCTTGAATAGAGAAAAAAAAAATCTGAAATGGCTAGAGAAAGTGTCAAAATTTTGAAAACTTAATTGTTAGTTGAGGGCATTTTAGACTTTTTGTCATCAGCTTAATATCGTTAGGGATAAGTGACAGGTTATGGAAGTTCAGGGGGTTCACAAGCCAATTTTATCTTTTAGGGTAGTTAAGTGAAAAGTTTGTATAATACAGGGTAGCTCAGTGAAATTTTCCCTTTATTCCATAAAAAAATATTTAAAAAATAAATTGAGAAAATAATTTTTTGTTCATTTCTTAAATACAATGGTATTTAAGTCATTTAATAAAATTTTAAAGTGAAATATTTAAATGATTAAAATATCCTTGTATTTAAAAATGAAATTTTTTTTATTTATTTAACTTATTTTTTATGAAATAAATAATAAAGAACTGATTTGATTATTATTATTTTTAAATAATAATTTAAAAAACATATTAAAAATAAAAATCCTTGTTAAAAGTGGTTTTCTATTTTTAATATTTTTTATTGAAAACCCCATTTTAAAAAAAAATAATTTTAAAATCAGTGTTTTATTATTCATCTGATAAAAACTATTTTTTTTAAAAATGTTCAAAAGATATATTTTTTAATTTTTTTTAATATAGGGATATTATGAACGTTTTACATCAAACTTAACTATGTATGGACGGTGCAACTAAATGAAATCTTATAGTGGTGATATACGACTAAAAAAGTAGAGGGTAATAAGTATTGACATGTAAAAATTGCATAATAAATGATAATAATCAGCAATTTCCCAATAAATATATTTAACTTAGGCTATTCTCACGTAACTCTACTCAATATTTAATCTTTTTTAAAAATACGTCAAAAGTTATTGTCATATAAGATAATTATTGTTAATTCTAACAAAGATTTTATGTAAAACATCAAAAATATTATCCAGCATATCTAGTTTTAAAAGGCAATTTTGTCATTTTATATTAAAGTTTTGCTGAAATTTATGAAGAATATTAACAGTAACAAGATAGAGCTTAGTGTACCTATGAAAGAGATTAAAAGGTTGAGTAGAGATAAATGAGAAATAAAAGTATTTTATCTATGATTATTTTTTTTAAGTCTTATATTATTTAAATTTATAATTTAATCTCTTACATATTTTATTTTATTTTATTTTCATCTTTCGGATTGGACAATACTGTATAAACTAAACTATAACTATTATGGTTAATTAGTTGAGCTCTAGCAGATTAGAACAAAATATTATATAAACTGGAAATATAATCTGATTTTAGATATTAAAATTGAAACTAAATTATAATAAAATGTACACTAAAAACTATAATGAAATATTCGGTGTCTTATCTCATTTGTAATTATTACTTTTAGGACGCAGGAGCATCCGAACCATTACTTCATGAGAATGGTTGTAATCCAAATGATAGAAAAATACTGGGTCCGAACATTTACATTTTCTTTGTTACAAGCAACCATGTTTTGGATGCTAAACAAATAAGGATGGCAAAGTATTTCGTCTCCGACGGTGACTCGATGCTACCGATAGAGGCAGAGATGGTGTAATTAGAAAATAAATTCATATTTAATGAAATCTCGTTAAGTGCGGAGGGATGAGAACAAATCTAGTGTGATCTCTCAACCTCGTGCGAACGTGTGAACTACCTTGCATTTGGTTGATAAGATGATCAGAATAAAATAGATTTACCAAGTTCTATGTCAGCAATCGACATTCCTATTGTGTGGATGCACGTAGTTCGTAGGTTCCATACTTTTATGAGTTTATAGCCTGCTGCATCCCTCTACATATACCAAAAATTGGCAGCTACTAAGAATAGCGACGGGACATCTCCCGCTACTATGACATGGGCTAAATCATGGCTCTCATAGTTAAATTTTGCTTACACATTTCTTATTTAGAGAATATATTGCCCCGTTCACCCATGTGAGACAATTACTTTCACCCATGTTTAGGCCAACGTACTGCGAGTATGGAGTTAAGAAGCCCTTCTTCTTCCTCAGCTTCCTGTGACAGTTCAGAAGGTTCTTCGATTACTTAGAGAATACCTTAAATAAATCATTATCTTCTTCGTTATCGGTCTAATTAAAACCATGCATACACCTTGATGATATCAAATACACTACTCTGGAATTGGAGTATTGGGCATGTGGATGTCTACAGGCCCACAAACAAGCCTGAGTGCACGCGGTTGTTACAACTAATAATTCCAATAAGTATGGGGTCGAATTTATAAGGACCAAATAAGGGTGAATATTGAACTCAGTTCACGTTATCTATTCAAAATTAAAGTATGTGGTATAAGATTATTGATTATATAGAGTTGTAATAAAAATAGCAGTGTAAAATAAGAGCAAACTTAAGAAGAAATAAATTCATATATCTATACATAAGTCACACCCAGGTAGGGGTGAGCAAATTTATTCGAGAACCAGCAAACTGACCGAAACTGTACATAACCGACCGGTCAAAACCAAAACCGAGATGATTATGTACAGTTTCGGTTATGATTTCTCATAATCGGAGTAGACCAGTCCGGTCTTCGGTTTTAGAATTCAATAATCGCGGTTAAACCAAAACTGACCGGTCAATATCTAATTTGAATATCAGCCCTTGATTTTTACACATCATGAGGTCAGTGGTTCATATGTTTCCACATGGCTCCTTATGCTCCACACTTCTATCCCTCTCTCTCTTATCATCGATTGATTTTCCCAACAACAATTTTCTGATTTCTCTACTTCCCAACAACACCACAGCACCACACCACTTCACACTCATTCTCGATCTGCTGTCCCTCTCTCTCTTCTCTTGTTCTTCCTCACCGCACCATCAACATCTGTATTCTCTCTCTTCTGATTCACATTTTCTCACCATCTCCCTCTCTCTTTTCTTGTTCTTCCTCACCACACCATCAACATCTATTTTCCTCTCAACATAACTCGGTTTTCTCTCTTACATCATCAATAAAGTGTCGATCTGGCCAACCTCACATAGGGAATAAAATTTCAACCATTAGACCAAGTATCAAGTTGTGATTATGTTCTGAATTTATTTTCGTTCATCAAGGTGGTAGCTAGGAAGGCGGCGACACCGGAGCAGGGTAACGGCGACGCGGAGGAGAGAAACTAGGGTTTGGGAAAAAAAAAATTTTGTTTTTTTATTTCGAGCCGATTTCAGTTTAACCGTAATAATCGACCGAAATTTACGGTTAACCGGATTTCCAATCTCAACTATTCCCGGTTGGCTTCGGTTTTGAAATCTAATAATCGGACAAGACCGGTTTGGTTAACGGTTCCGGCAACCGGTTAACCGTGAATGCCCACCCTTACACCCAAGAGATTTTTCTCTTAAAACTCTACCCACATATGACTTGTGCACTCCTTCCCTCGTGAGCTGGCCTCCCTCCCCCTCTCATGTAGATAACACTCGTCTTTACAGGATGCGTTCAAAATCCTAGCAACCGAGGCTCACAAGACCTACTTGTAGTAACTTTAGGGCTATCAAGAACTCATATGGAAGCGGAAGCAACATATATAAACCCCAAGAACTGTGCAAGAACATCAAACCATTAAATCCCAAGGGAAAAACAAAATCACAAGTTTACCTTCTGTTTGTTCGAATCGGTTTCAAGAACGCTTCGAATCTTCAACTCTAGCCAAGTTCACACGGATAGGATGATCCCTTGAGGATCCTACACTCCTCTACTTTACTAAAATAGAAGAATGAGTAAGAGAGAGCAAGAGGAGGGGAGGAGGAGCTCTCGGCCAAGCTTGAAGAGAGAGAGAGAAATGAACACCAACTTGTGATATTTTTGGTGTGTGTTGGTGAGTGTAATGTGAATTGATGTGTGTTGGGTTAAGAGAAGATGATGATGGACATTGGGTAGCCACCTTTAATCACACTTACCCAACATAGATTAAGTTTAGTGTGTATCTAGTCATCATCCACTTAACCAAAGTTAGTGGAGAAAGGGACCCACCCTTTACTCCACTATTAGGCCTTGGTTGGGCCGGCCACTAGGGCCTCGTGGCACGAAACCCAATGCTTTGTCCATGAGATCTCGTGTCTCGTCCAACTTACCCCCGAACTTATCGTAAAAAGTCGGACGCGACATCGACGAAAGACTTAGTCTTTCTCGATTTGCGTGTCACATCCAATTACACATATTCATGGCCCAAAACGTCCAGTTTTGCCCATGCCTCCCTCTCGAGTATTGCCGACCTTTCCTTGTCTCTCATAATTCATATCCTATGTGTGTGAGCCTCTAGGCTCATGGCGACGTCGGCGGATCGGCGTAAAATTTCATTTTACCCGATCCATCATAAGTGGCCTCTATTAAGACGTTATGATTACCCGACGCGCATGATGATCGATGATTCGATTCAACCTCATGTAGTACGTGTCGCTGTCCCTTTATCGCCCGGTATCTAGATTTACCATAAGGCATAGAGACGTCACCCTTATTTAATCAATCTCTGTTTCTCGATCTGTGAGATTACTGAATACTGATACCCTGTATCGTTAGCATGGCCATGCTCTCCCTTCATTTAATCTCTATCGAGTGGCCTAAACAGATACCTATCTCATACCGTAGTATGAGGGATAAATCCCTTAGCCACCTTTCGTATCACTCATACAATATGTCCCCGTGCCAATCTTGTCCGTTATGGTAGTCTTGTTACGGACAACGTTAGGAGTAAGTCAAACACGGTTCTTTACTGTATAGCGATCACAAACACTCCTTGGTCTAAGGATACTCCGACAAGCTACCAAAATTGAATGTGTTCATGACTTTATCTATGCAACACAATTCAGTGCGGGTCGTACAATATCACTCACCCGAATAATATGTATGATCTGATTCCGGGAACCCTCCCAATGGTAAATAGAACTATACCATAAAGAATCATCCTCATACTTGGTCACTTCATTAGACCATATTTGACCAGGGACCCGTTAAGTGTGATCCGTACAGATATATGGTTCTACTACTTTGGTGGTCATATATCAGATCAGACTTAACCTATTACTTCAACACATAAGTAATATAATGCCAATTTTATATATTTCAAACGATGATTAATATATACAGACATTTACAGACTAATACAATTGGACTAAGGCACAAAAAATCTTACACTACTGTCCGACGGCGAGAAGTAAGATATCGACCGTCCGACCTGTCTCCGTGTCGAAGGTCATTCCGACACCCCATCCCGGCTTCCCTTGCTAAGTTCCTATGAGTAGAATCTCGACTCCGACAGGTACAAAGTTCCTACGGGATGGGACCCCACCATCTCCCGGCTCCATACGAGAGCTCCCATGGGAAACCCCCACCTCTGCTTTGCAATGAGAAGTTCCTACGAGCACACTAAATCAGCTCCTCCAGAATTTCCTACGAGTTGGGATTCCTCGGCTTCTCCAGATTAGTTCCTACGAAGTACGCCTCGGCCCCGCTAGATACCTTCCGACGAGAAAGAGTCTCTGATCTGATAGAAAAGAGTTCGAACGAGAAACACGACTCGTCTCATCCGGAGAAGAACCCGAAAACTGGTAAAACCAACCCAGGCCAACTAGTAGATTCACGGTGAATGAATCAGAGCGAAAATCCGCTTAAACCAAACCTCAACTTTCCGTTGCCGCCGTCCGCCACTCCCTCCACCGTACAGGTGACGTCCCGACCAGAAAATGTCGGCCAGCCCAAGTGCATGAACGTGAATCCTAATGGGCCGGTCCATGTATGGGCCATACAGGCCCAAAACAGCACAAGCCGCATAAGTGCCCTCCAAAACCCTAGGAGGCGCGCGCCTCCCTTACTTCATGCGTAAGCCGCCACGAGCCGCCACCTCGCCGCCTTGTCCTCCAAGCAATCTTTCTTGTAGAGATTTTCTTTCCTTTTCGTACTAGATCTCTTGTATAGAATTAGTATAAATAGAGGTTCTCTCTACCATTGTAAGCTATCGAAACCAAGCCAGTAGTAATTTTCGATCACTTCGTCGCCACTTGCGACGCTGGAAGGATTTCTCGGCTAATAAAATAATCTTGGGTGCACAATCCTTAATATGTAAGGGCTTACATACATCTCTCTTTCTACCTCTTGTTTCGATCGGCTACGAATCCCAATTGACCGCCTCTCTCTCCCTCTTTATTACTCACTCGGTCACGAACCCCATATCGACCCCCTATCGATTTGATTATAGTTAGTACATAATTATAATCAATCCCCTATCACACTACCTACACAGATTTTCTAGACGATCCCCTTGCCGTTCTAGACCCCACACGACCACCGATACTATCTTGAATCTCTCAAGTTATGATAGGTGGTATCAGAGGTAGGTTCATTACTGTCATTACCCTCACACGATCCTAGAGATCCCCCAGAGCATACAACTCCAAACAACTTGCTTCCACCAACACTCGCTCCAAAAGCGAGCTACATGGCCGAGCCACCCCAAGCTCCCGCGCACCGCTCCTAAGGTTAGCGACGGGCCGTCCGGCAACACCAAGGACCCTGAGGTCCCTATTGACGAGGCTCAATTCGAAGAGAAAGGACGAATCCCGACTCGATCAACCTTGGTCCCTGCAACCATGACCCGTGAAACATCCCTTGTCGATCGAACGGATGCCCTAGAAGGGAAAATTGGCTAGGTAGGGGAACAAATCGCCCTCCTCGCCAATCAACTCGAGACTGTCGCAACGCAAGTAGCGAATACCCATGTGCAACTAGCCAAAGCCCTCGAGGTCTTACGCGATTAGGGCCGAATTCTTGACAATGCCCTCAATCGCATATCTCGAGAGCGCAATTAGCGATGCGGTGGAGCACCGCCTTGAGGAAGCCCATAATCAAAGGCTTACGACCTTAGACATCGAATTACATGCTTACAAGGGTGACCTACCCCTCTACACACCTTCGCATCCTGGACAGAGGAAGTCACCCCGCGAAAACAACCTTCCCACGTCAAGGCCTCTAAACCTTGACCTTATTTGCGCCAGCGGGACTCGAGGTCCTTAAAAGCTTCATCTGGCAGATGGAGCAGTACCTCAAGTCCCAAAACCTCCAAGGTAACCTTCTCCACCTTAATGCCTCCTCGTTCTTCCTTGAAGAGATCGCCGGAGTATTGTGGAGAAGGAAGCATATCGCGATATCTCAGGAGACGTGCAACATCAACTCATGGGAGAACCTACGAGACTCCCTCAAGGACCAATTCAACCCGAAAGACGCCCTAATGGACATGTGACGATGTATGAAGGAGGTTTGACACGAGGGAAAAAATCGTGAACACGTCAAAGAGTTCTTCACCCTCATGCTCCAAACAACGGACATAAATGAGACTAATCTCATCTTCAACTTCATGGAAAACTTGCAACCCTTGGCCAGACGAAATCTCAAAACCCAGGATGTCAATGACATCTCCACTGCCCTCACCTTACTGGATAAGATGAAGGGGAACCGGAAGACCTGCTCCACACTAAGCCAAGGGAAGTCCAGGGACGGCGGAGGAGACCGATCTCAACCATCCCAACGTTCGGGTGGCTGCAACCACTCCCCAAAGGGTCGCTGAACATCCACAAATCAAGGCGACCGAAGCCGCTCCGACGCAAGCCACCCAACCCTACTACCTTTAAGAAGGGATTACGTGGGTCCGAGAGTGTCCTCAACGAAAGCATCTAACAATACTGCTACAACTTGATCCAAACCTCGACGAGAGCCAAAACGAGGAAGAGACCCACATGGCATGTGCCTTCCTTAGCACCGCCAGCTCTACCGCCCCTACTACCCCCTAACGAGGGAGCACCCTGTTAGAACCGCGATCCCTCCTCTACCTCAAATGAGTGATCAACTCCGTATCCATCACCATCATGGTCGGCACCAAAGCCATCCATTGCTTCATCCAATAGAAGGAAACCCTACAGCTTGAATTACGTATTGACGGATCCAAGTAAATCTGAAGACCATGAACTCCAAGTCGATTCCCGTTGATGGAGTCCTAAAAGGAGTCACCATGAACCTCATGTCATAGAATGGTTGATGTCACTAAGGCAACATGACACAGAAGATTGGCCTACACTCCAGATGTTATTCATGGGATAATAGTTTCTACCAATAAAGATTGTTAAGCTAGGAAAGGAGATTTATGGCTTTCAGTAATTTTACAATGAGAATTTGGACAATGTCTTGCAAACTTACAGGGCTCTACAAAGAGAGAAGAGCAACAACATGAGGGGTAAGATACATTAATGACAACGATGTCATCTCTTTTTTAGTAAAGAAGTTTGATAAGATGTTGAATTTCATTAAATGCGGGTTACAAAACAAAGCTCAAGTTGTTATGAAAGTTGAATTGCTAGAAGATGGAACTTACGAAATCTTTCAAGCATGCGGCCAAGACAGTGATAGTTGTGGGTATAGCACATCATGAGTAGCAAACGTGAACAACTAGATACCACAGAAGTAGATATTCGTGTAAGACCACAGGCACAAAATCATGGAGTAGGCTTGAGCAACAACAGAGGTGACTCAAAGGCAATAAAAGTAACTAGGGAAATAATTTTCCCGGAAGAAGACAATATGGTTGGAATCAGGGTTATCATGGACATGGTCAGATTTCTAATGGAGGAACAAAACAGCTAGGGAAATTCAATTCCAACAAACTGCTTGAATTTTATAAAACACAACAAGAAAATGAAGTTTCACTAACTTCTAAAAAGTTAGTTGAAGAGATGCACTTAAGTTACATGAAGAATCGGGACATGATTAATAAGAACCATAATACTCAATCGGGGTAGTTGAGGAGTGAGGTGAGTAGTATGAGAGCCTCTATGAGGAATATTAAAACTCAACTTGCTCAAATGAACACTCAAATGCTGGTTGGCTGGCATTACTTAGTGTCATTGAGAATCTCATGGCTCAAATAAATTTCATATCAGTAGTGTGGGGTAGACCACAATCTAGTTATAAGCATGTAAAACGGATTGATGAAAAATGGTTGGTCAAGCCTCGTGAACTCCAAGTCAATCCTTCTTTCCCACGAATAGTAAGAGAAAAAAACAACAAAAAAGTAGTACAAATTCATGGCAATACACCTGTAACCAATGTTAGTGTTTAACTGATAATGAAGAGAAACTAGTGGTGATGGGTGCAGACACAAGCACTATCTTGCAAAATTAACTCCCACCAAAGCTTATAGATACCGGAAGTTTCATCATATTGATAGGTGTTGGAAGGAACCTTTGGAACTCTCTCTATGATTCGAGTGTTGGGGTGAACATCATGCCCCTCTCGATATACAAATAGTTGGGGCTCAACATTATGAAGACAACTAATGTCGATATGCACTTGGCATAATTAACCATACTACCCAGAGAAAATGGTGGAGGACGTGGTTGTATAAAAGTTGGCATCTTCTTAGTTACAACGGAGTTTGCGATGCACGAATCGATTGAGAACAAGGGCACATCATTCGATCAAGGAAGAATATTCTTAGCATTTACTAATACAGAGATCGGTGCAAAATGTGACGTATTGAAGATGTTGGTGGGATGTGACTCTATTCCATTATGAATGGGTGATTCTAAAATTGAATTAGGATTTGTAGAAAGTGGAATTTATGATGCATATTCTCCCTAGAGATAGCTAAGTTATTTTGATGACGAAGGTATCAGCCCTCAAAATTGAAGTGCAATTGAGGAGATTTGAACTTGAGTTTGAGGCATGACAACTGAAGCACATTACAACTGAGCCAACAACCTTGTTGTGGTGTATTACACACATGTTTATATATATCATAGTCCACCTCGCACTCATACCCTCGCCCAAAACCCTAATCTCAGTTCTTTATAAATACTTCTCTTCATCACTTCACGCCTCTTCATTCTTATAATCTTTTCTCATCTTCAAACCTTACCTCCATGAAAAGCCTCACCTCTGCGTAACCGCCGACCTTGCCACCCTCTGCTCTTTGCATTATTCGTCGTCACGTAGCCAGATTTGTTGATGGCAGAGTACACGACGTCGATTAGAAACTCGGATCCGATTATGGAGTGGAAATTGGTGATTTGAGTGACGCGTCTGACTAGATCTCACTGGAAATCGATGTTGGTGGTCTTGATCTAGGTAGCTTTCGATTCTTTTTCAATTTTTATGCTCAGGTCAATTTCTACATGCACAGGTCTTTGTTTTGATGTTTCGAAGCCTGTAACTTGGTCTTCATTATCGATTGCTCAGTTTATTGTTGTTTCATGAATCTGCATTTACATGTATTAAATCTATAACTGCGTTTACATGAGCATGTAACTTGTTCTAGGAATTTTGTTGTTTACATGTATTAAATCTATGGATTGCATATGATATGATAATTGCATTCACGGACTCAAATAATGATATGTGTGAATTGCATGTTTAACCTAGAATGTATCTGTAAATTTGACCTCCTTTCGTGTGGTTTACTAAAATTAGATTTATCTTCTTCGGTTTTTCTTTTTCTTTTTCAGAGAGCTTCCATGAGTTGAGTTGCTTAAAGAAATTAAGAACCTCTTAACCGAAGCGGGATCCTAACCCAATTAGAGTGTAAGTGATTTTCTTTCATATACATGTTTTCTAAAGCTATGTGATGTGTCCTTTTTGTTTCCAGTTGATACTATGTAATTTTTTTATTGTTTTGTTTTGCAGGCTCCAGTAGTTGATCTACATTAGGCAGTCCAATAGCGATGTAAGATGTACTCACCTTTCTCTTTACATATTGTTCATTGTTGGTGTTGGTTTAGGTAATTACATGGACAAGTTAAACAACTGAAATTATCTGTGGGTTGGGTGGTTTCAAAATTACAATACTGTCATTTGTTATGTAATTTTTGTGCTTGTTACTTCTATCATGACTGATTAGGGCATCTGATATTAGTAAGTTGCTGGTTTGTTTTCTTCAAGTGTGTTTTTGGCACATAAATATCATGCAATCTATGTCAACCATAATACTTATGTATAATAACTATATATACGTTGTTTATATTTATATATATGTTGCTACGTTCAGTGTTGGCAAATTTTTTAAGCACAAGCTAAGATGTCAGTCAACATATCGCAACATATGTAGTATGACATTATGTGCGCAGAATTAATCAAGTACCGCAGCGTTCCTGTTTAGACAAAGAACATCAGCATGCGTGAGTTTTAGGCAATGACTAAATAAGGCAATATCCATCCAGCATCAAGACACATCAACAATGTCTGTAGTCGGTAACGCCGACTTGCCAAACTTGCCAAGGACGGCAAGGATTTGGATTTCCTAATCGGTATTGGAAACCGATTAGGCTACACGAGTTGCTATAAAAGCAGGTGCTTTACCCCTTAGCAACTTGTCGGTTTTTACGTCCTTTCCTGTGCTAAATACTCAGAGCTCGTGACCATGTAAGACTAGAGGATCAGAGGCTGTTTTATTTAGAAGGACATTGTCGATCACAAACATCAACTCACAAGGATTTGAGTGTTTGTGATTTGAAGGTATTTGTTCGTGATTGAAGTCTCACGAAGAAGATTGTCGAAGACAATGCAATCGAGCAGAGGCTTGCTCGAAGGGTGGAATTGAGAGGATCTAAAAGACAGAGGGAGAGGCCCTTGGTCGAGGTTGTTCACGGTGAGATCTATAGTAGCTTACGACAATAGCTTGTGTGATAGCTAGTTGATGCTTGAAGTTGTACTATTGACTACCAAATAGTGAAAACCTTTCCACTGGCAGAGTGCCCCCAAACGTAGGTGCGGAGTCACCGAACTGGGTAAACATGTTGTGTGTCTTCTATTTATTGTTCCGTTATTTACTTATTTGTGATCAAAAAAGTTGTCCAACATATTATCACAACATTGTGTTCGACATCTTGTCCCTACAACAACTCAGAATTTCAATTGGTATTAGAGGAAGCACCTTATTTCTTAGGTGAGATTCTGCAAATATTATGAGTAGCTAAGATGGAGTCAAAGGAAGGAGGATCAATCAATTGACCCCCCGTACTCGACGGAACAAACTATGGGTATTGGAAAGCACGCATGTGTGCCTTCATGAAGTCCCTGGACAGCAAGACCTGGAAGGCAGTAATCAATGGCTGGGAAGAGCCCCAATACTCTGATGGATCTGGTAGCATTACGGGCCCTAAACCCGAAAAAGAGTGGAGCCTCGCTAAAGACGAAGCTGCCATAGGAAACTCCCGAGCACTAAATGCAATATTCAATGGAGTTGACAAAAACGTCTTCAGACTCATCAACACATGCACAAGTGCAAAGATAGCCTGGGATACCCTTGTCGCAACATATGAAGGAACCTCCAAGGTACGAGAGCAAAAACTACAATATCTCACCACTAACTTCAAAGCTCTCACCATGAAAGAGGATGAAACAATAGTAGAGTTCAACGTGCGAATTTGAGATATAGCAAATGAATCCTAATCACTTGGCAAACCTATAATTGATGAGAATCTGGTAAGAAAAACCCTAAGGGCTCTAAGCCCCAGATTCAAGATGAAGATCACTGCCATAGAAGAAGTGCATGATCTAAAATTCTTGAAATTTGATGAACTTATGGGATCCCTAATGACCTACAAGCTTTGTCTTCCAAGTTTGGAAAAGAAACACAAAGGCATAGCTTTTAAGAGCTCAAATCAAGGACAAAAGGAGCATATATTCTCTGACTCAGACAGGGAAGTCGATGAAGCAATTGCCATGTTGGCCAAAAACTACAATCGAGTTATGCGAAGGTTCAACCAGATGACAGGGAAGAATGTCTCTTGAGATGTCAGAGACAAGCCTTCACAAAGATTCCAGAAGATTGAGAACTCTCCTAAAGAAGGCAGAAAAGAACGACACAGAAAAGAAAAAGGAGTTCTGGTGCAGCAGAAGAGTGCTTCGAAACGAAGCAAAGATAAACCCTAACTTTAGGGAGAAAGCGGAATAAATCCAAGTAACTCAAATTGATAATTATGATAATGATAATAATCTCTACACAAGATAAGACTTATATAGGACTACTTCTCCAAAACTAACTCAAACTAGTAAACCCAAAACCAAAGAACTAACCAACCAAAACTAACTATAATTAGGAATAATAGGAGTCCTAAATTAACAGGAATCCTAAACTAATACTACTTAGAAGATGGTCCTGCATCAATCTCCTTCGCTTGAAAAAAACTCGACCTCGAGTTTGCAGGATCCAAAGAGAACTCATCTGGTGGGTGGTATTTGAATATATCGGCAATGTTGAAAGTGTTTGAGATATTCATGTGCGCGGGGAGGTCCACTTTATAGGCATTATCACCAATTTTCTAAAGAATGCGGTAAGGGCCTATCTTCTTGTCTTTGAGCTTGCCATACATGCCCACAGGAAACCTATGTTTGCGTAAATGCACCATCACTAGTTCCCCTTCTTTAAATATTTGTTCACGTCGGTGTTTGTCCGCAGCTGTTTTGTAGCGAGAGTTGGCATCTTCTAGGTTTTTCTTAACTTCATTGTGAATTCTTTGTGTACGTTCTGCAAATTCTTTGGCGTCCTCACTAAAATCTGTAGTAGGTGGGAGACGGACCAAGTCTAATGTGTGCATTGGGGGACTAGTATACACGATTTCAAAAGGTGTCTTCTTTGTAGAACGATTAGGGACGCTATTGAAAGCAAATTCGATTTGTGGCAAAACTATGTCCCATTGTTTTGGCTTATCACCGGACACAGCCCGAATCATGTTTCCAAGAGAACGATTGGCAACCTCTGTCTGTCCATCAGTTTGTGGGTGGCTAGTGCTGCTATATTTTAAGGATGTGTCGAATAACTTCCACAAGGTTCTCCAAAAATGACTAAGAAACTTTACGTCCCTATCATAAGTTATTGATCGAGGAACCCCATGTAGACGAACAACTTCTCAAAAGAATAAATGAGCCACATATGATGCATCAGAGGCTTTCTTACAAGGGAGGAAGTGAACCATCTTAGAAAATCGATCAACCACGACAAAAACTGAATCATTACCTCGTTGAGTTCGAGAAAGACCCAAAACGAAGTCCATGGTTAAATCCTGCCAAATTGTCTCAGGGATAGGCAATGGTGTATAGAGACCTTTATTTTGAGCTTGTCCTTTTGCCCTTTGACAAACTGGGCAGCGTTGTACAAATCGACCAACGTCTCTTTTCAATTGAGGCCAATAATATCTCTCCTCGACCAGATTAATTGTCTTGTCTCTGCCGACATGACCACCTAATCCTCCAGCATGTAACTCTCGAATTAAGTATGCACGTAAGGATGATCGAGGAATACAGAGTCGTGTACCGTAGAACATAAATCCATCCTGGATGAGAAAGTCGGCAACAAACTCATTATTGTGACACTTGTGCCATATACTACCAAAGTCTTCATCATATGCATAAGTATCTTTTAGAGATTCAAATGTCACTATTTCGGTGCTTATAGTAGCTAGTAAAGAGGCTCGTCGACTTAATGCATCAGCTACTCGATTAGTTTTCCCAGATTGATGTTTGATAACATAATTAAATCTTTGTAGAAAAGCGACCCATCGAGCATGCATTCGATTAGTAGATTTCTGGGAGTCAATATAGCGTAAAGCTTGATGATCGGTGAGTAAGACAAATTCTCTTTGGAACAGGTAGTGTTCCCAATGCTTTAAGGCACGATAGATAGCATAAAACTCGAGCTCGTAGGTGGTCCATTTACGTCGTGGTTCAGCAACCTTTTCGCTAAAATACTCTATTGGCCTACCTTCTTGGGACAATATTGCTCCAATACCGATAATTGAAGCATCACAAGTGACTTCAAATACCTTTTCGAAACTTGGAAGTGCTAGAACCGGTGCAGAGCACAATTTTTCTTTGATTAACTTGAAACTTTCATCCTGACGCTCTCCCCATAGGAACTTTCCTCTTTTCATACAATCGGTAATGGGTGCCATTATAGTGCTGAACCCATGAATGAATCGTCGATAGAATGTAGCCAACCCGTGAAAACTTTGAACCTCTCGCACTGTCTTTGGAACCGGCCAGTCCTTAATTGCTCTTACCTTTGATTTATCAACCTGAATTCCATCCTTGCCTACTATGAATCCGAGAAATAGGAGTTGTGGAGTCATGAAACTACACTTTTTGAGATTTAGGTACAATTTGTTAGTGCGTAGAGCAAGTAAGACCTTTCTAAGGTGATCTAGGTGTTGTTCTTCGCTGCGACTATAGATAAGGATATCATCAAAGTAGACTACCACAAATTTCCCTATGAAGGGTCGAAGAGTTTGATTCATCAACCGCATGAACGTGCTAGGGGCATTAGACATCCCAAATGGCATAACTAACCATTCATAAAGGCCATCTTTAGTCTTGAATGCCGTTTTCCACTCGTCCCCAGGACGGATACGAATTTGGTGGTAACCACTATGAATACTTTTGCTCCCTCTAGACTATCGAGCATTTCGTTAAGCCGAGGTATAGGAAATCGATACTTAACAGTAATTTTTTTGATAGCTCGACTATCGATACACATCCTCCAAGTGCCGTCTTTCTTAGGTGTAAGTAGGGCGGGAACCGCACATGGACTCATGCTATCTTGGATTAACCCCTTCTCAAGCAAATCGTTAACTTGCCTTTGTAATTCAGAATGTTCAGTCGGGCTCATACGATAATGTGGTAAATTGGGTAAGCTAGCCCCAGGTGCTAAATCAATGTGATGTTGTATATTGCGCATAGGTGGTAATTCGTTAGGCAATTCAGTGGGAGATAAATCAGGAAAGTCAGCTAATACCTGTTGAGCTAGTGGAGGCATTGCCACTTTTGTTTCAGATTGTCCCTTTACCACTAATGCCATCATAAGGTCATGGTCTTCAACCTCAGCACAAAAATCTGACCCGACAATGGTAGAGAACACCGGTTTGCCCTCATTAATAGCAGAGTTGGAGTCAAGTGAGCTTGACTGAGGGAGTAGTACAATCTTGTTGTTCGCCCACCAAAAGGTAAAGGTATTGGCACGAACCTTGTGAGTAGCATCAACGTCATAATACCATGGTCGCCCCAACAAAACGTGGCAAGCATCCATATCCACCACATCGCATAAGATCTCATCTTGATAATATTTTCCAATTGATAAAGGAACACGACAAATTTCATCTACCTTGATTCCAGTTCCACGCTTGATCCATTCAATCTTGTAAGGTGTAGGATGTGGTTCTGCTTTTAGGTTGAGTGTCTTCACCAATGCTCTGGAGACCACATTCTCGCTGCTACCATTATCAATAATTACTTTACACACCTTATTTTTTATAGTGCACCGAGTTCGAAATATTTTGTGTCGCTGAGAGTCGTCTTGACTTTTGGGGGCTAGCAAAAGACGTTGCACAATACACGCTACTTCTTCCCCTTTGTCCCCTTCTTCAAATTTAGCATCGTCATTCACATATTCTTCTTGTGAATATTCTTCGTTATCTGTCTCACCTTCTGCCAAGTTTATCGTGTGTCGAGGTTTGGTACAAGTGTTTGAGAGGTGTCCAGGTTGGCCGCAACGAAAACACTTTTGAAGGTTTGGCCGAGCATAAGGGTCGCCTGCATTTTGTTCTGTCGGTTGATTTCTACCCTGATAGTTTGGCCTACTTGAAGTTGTAACTTCTTTTTGAGCTTGTGTTGAGATTTGAGGGCCCTGAATACCTTTGTGGCTAGCATCTCGACTGGTCGAAGCTGTTGACCCCTTAGATTGGCAAGTATCAGATCGTCTAAAGTTACTTGGTGTGCGAAAGGAAACTCGATTTATTTGGTTCTCTACTTTTAATGCTAAGTTGACTGCCTCACTTAGAGTCCATACTCCTTGAAGAGCCAATTTGTCTTGGATAGCTAAGTTCAAACCCCCAATGTATCGGGCAGTTAATTGGTCTTCTGTTTCTGGTAAGTTAACCCGAGCATTTAATCGGTAGAATTCCTCTGTGTATTCGTTGACTGCACGATTTGCCTGTCGACAGTTTTGGTACTGCTGATACAAGAATTGTTCATAGTCGGGGGGTAGAAAACGTTGATGTAATAGTTTTTTTCATTTTGTGCCAAGTGCAGATGCGTTGCTTGCCTTGCCGGCATCGATTGTTTTGAAATTGTTCCCACCAGGCAGAAGCTCCTCCTTTTAACTTATAAGCAACTAGCTTCACTTTCCGGTCTTCCACGATATCCAGATAATCAAAAAAATTCTCAACGTTATGAATCCAATCAAGAAAGTCTTCGACATGTAAGCGTCCGTCAAAAGTTGGTAAATCCATCTTCATCTTGAATTCATGATTATTTTGTCCTCTATTATTTCCCTGGACGTTGGCCCGAAAATTATCTTCTTCCTCGGATGAATCATCCCATTCGCGTTGTTTCCATTGAGGAGTATTCCTCCGATTTTGTTGACGAACATGTGAAAGTTCACTTATACCGCTGACGTTTGTCGTAGCTAGAGGTTTGTGTTGGATGCCATCTTGTTGTTCATGTACACCCTGCTTTCCTTGTTCGGTGAATTCTAGTTGGCGAGTCACACCTTTATTTGTTGTGTTGATGCATGGTCGAATGTTTTCCCAAGAACCATTGTCTTTCTCCTTTTTTCCATCACGTTGTCCATTCCATCCGCCAATTGTGAATGCAACAATTTGATTCTTCAATTCGGTAAGTGCTTGTGTCATATTACGATTTGATTCTTCGATATTGTCGAGCCGTTGCTCGATTTATCCCATCCGTTGTTCGTTGTCGGTGGCTTGGGCTCTACTTGTGCCATCGTTAGTCATCACGTCCGGTCAAATCCGGGCTCTGATACCACTTTGGTGCAGCAAAAGAGTGCTTCGAAACGAAGCAAAGATAAACCCTAACTTTAGGGAGAAAGCGGAATAAATCCAAGTAACTCAAATTGATAATTATGATAATGATAATAATCTCTACACAAGATAAGACTTATATAGGACTACTTCTCCAAAACTAACTCAAACTAGTAAACCCAAAACCAAAGAACTAACCAACCAAAACTAACTATAATTAGGAATAATAGGAGTCCTAAATTAATAAGAATCCTAAACTAATACTACTTTAGAAGATGGTCCTGCATCAAGTTCGGTGCTTCGAGTGTGAAAGTTATGGACAGCCTCATTATCTGATGAAGAGGAAGACAGCGATAAAGAGCAAACAAGTAACTATGTGTGCTTTACTGCCTCCACATCCCCCGGAATCTCAAAGAAGGCTTTCTCGAATGATGAACTATCTGATAAGACTCTCAACAATGCCTACAATGAGTGGTATGTGATGTGACTCGAAGACTCCGAAGTATTGGGAAAAAAAACACAACCATTCTCGCTCTCAATGAAGATAAGACGAGACTTCTAGAAACCATCATTGACTTAAAGAAAGAAGTCACACGCCTGAACGGAGAACTGGAGCTCATGACCAAGTCAGTCAAGATGATGAATTCAAGCACTGACATTTTAGATCAAATTTTGTCAATTGGAAAGTCATCAAAGAACATGGAAGGTCTTGGTTACTCAAGAAAATGCTCAACTTCCAAGAGTGTTTTCGTCCCCCAAAAGGTTGCGTATGACACGTCACATCAGATGTCACAGACATCTGGCAACAGTCAGTCACAAAAGAAACACCATCATGGCAGCTCAAAGAAGAACAGACACAACTGTGTCTATCATCACTGTGGACGAAGAGGTCACATACGACCGTTCTGCTATCGCCTCTATGGAAAAAACTCGGTAAACCAAAGGATGTCTATCAAGAAAAAACGTCGACAAGAATGGCGAGTAAAAGAGGTACAATATCGAGCTAATATTGCGTATACCTCTTTAAAGGCGTCTACCAACAACGATTGGTATTTTGATAGTGGTTTGTCTCGTCATATGACTGGTAGTCGCTCATTCTTGACTACCATAACGCCATGCTCAAATTCCTATGTTACCTTTAGTGATGGTGTAAAAGCCAAAGTCTTGGGAAAAGGAAAGTTAAACTTCCCTAACTCACCCTGTCTAAAAGAGGCGTTACTGGTAGAAGGTCTTACAACTAACCTGATCAGCATCAGTCAACTCTGTGATCTGGATCTTTGTGTCAATTTCAATGTCGACAAGTGTGTGGTACTCGATCAACAAAAGGAATAACTGATGAAGGGTCTCAGGTCACAAGACAATTTTTATCTATGGTCTCCAAACTCAGCCCATGTACCAGACAAATGCTTTTTGTCTAAGGCACAAGAGACAAAAAACTGGCATCAAAAGCTTGGACACATCAACTTGAGGAGCATGCAGAAAATCTTTTCTGAACAAGTTGTCATTAGAGTCCCTAATATGAAGATCGTCGAAGGCAAGATCTGAGGGGAATGTCAGATAGGCAAACAAGTCAAAACATCACACAAAAACGTACAACATCTTACCACTACTCGAGTTCTAGAACCTCTACATGTTGACCTGATGGGACCAATGCAAGTTGAAAGCCTTGGAGGAAAGAGATATATCTTTGTATGTGTCGATGACTTCTCAAGGTACACCTGGGTAGACTTTGTTCGCGAAAAGTCAGATATCTTCTCCGTCTTTGAATTCTTATGTCGAAGAGTTCAACGAGAAAAGATTGGCAAGATTACCAGGCTAAGAAGTGACCATGGACGTGAGTTTGAGAACACCACCTTTTCCAACTTTTGTGATGGAGAAGAAATAGCCCATGAATTTTCTGCCCCCATCACTCCTCAATAGAATGGAGTAGTGGAAAGGAAGAATCACACTCTTCAAGAAATGGCTCGAGTCATGATGCTAGCCAAAGACATTTCTCCTCACTTCTGGGCTGAACCTCTAAACACAGCATGTCATATTCACAATAGGGTCACCCTCCGACCAGGCATAACAGTTACTCTATATGAGCTTTGGAAGGGGAAGGAAGCCTAACGTGAAGTACTTCCATGTCTTAGGCTCAGTGTACTATATCCTTGTTGATCAAGAGTCACGATCCAAGCTTGATCCTAAAAGTGACGAAGGGATCTTTCTTGGGTACTCTAGAAATAGCCGTGCTTTTCGGGTATTCAACAAACTCTACCAGATGGATGTTAAGAGCGCCTTTCTAAACGGATACTTAACCGAAGAAGTCTATGTCACTCAACCAAAAGGGTTTGAAGATCACATCTTTCCTCATCATGTCTATCAGCTTAAGAAAGCTCTCTACGGTCTCAAACAAGCACCTCGAGTCTGGTATGAATGTCTAACCCAGTTTCTAGTAAAGAACGAATACACGCGAGGGGAAGTTGACAAAACTTTGATTGTTAAGAAAGAAGGAAAGAACATCATGATTGTCCATATTTATGTAGACGACATTGTGTTTGGAGGAATGTTGGACAAGATGGTGCAACAATTTGTCCAACATATGCAGTCATAATTTGAGATGAGCATGGTTGGCGAACTGACTTACTTTCTTTGCTTTCAAATCAAGCAAATGAATAATGGCATATTTATATCTCCAAACAAGTATACCAAGACCATTGTGAAGAAGTTCGGTTTGGAGAAGTCTTCCCACAAGAAAATTCTGTTTGCTACACATGAAAAGCTCACCAAGGATGATCAAGTGGGAATTT
Source organism: Geranium rotundifolium (assembly GCA_963920655.1). Classification (NCBI taxonomy): domain Eukaryota; kingdom Viridiplantae; phylum Streptophyta; class Magnoliopsida; order Geraniales; family Geraniaceae; genus Geranium; species Geranium rotundifolium. The sequence continues at coordinate 6,423,855 of OY987320.1, forward strand.
GTCCTCGATATCAAGCCAATCTAAAGACAAGTCAGATAGCTCAAGCGAAAGAATTATGTGGTACATATCAGGAACAACTAAGCTAGGTCTATTTTTTTTTATGCATCATCTACACTTGTTGGATATTGCGACATCGACTGGGATGGAAGCACATCTGATCGAAAAAGCACCTCAGGTGGATGCTTTTACGATAATCTGGGTTCATAGTTCAGCAAGAAGCAAAACTGTGTTGCTCTATCTACTGCTGAGTCCAAATATATTGTCGCCGGGTGTAGCTGCACTCAACTATTATGGATGAAGCAGATTCTTGTAGAGTATAATGTCAAACAAAATGTCATGACATTGTTCTGTGACAACATCAGTGTCAACAACATCTCGAAGAATCTTGTGCAACATAGCAAAACCAAGCACATAGACATCAGGCACCAATTCATCCGAAAGCTTGTAGAGGGCAAGAAAATAAAGCTTGAGTATCTCCCCACAGGGAAACAACTGGCAGCATCTTCACAAAAGCGTTGGATGCAGATCGATTTGATAGTCTAAAGTCCTCCTTTGGACTTTGCTACCTTGAATAAGGCTCATCAAGGAAGAAAAAGGGAGAGTTTTTTTTATTTGTTTTTCTCTATCTCTCTAGAAGGACTATTAGGGTCCACAAAATCAAATACGGGCCCAATTATCCAAGCATGTTTCAGTTTGTTTCCAAAATAATAAAAAAAACGAAGAAGGAGGGGGGAAACAAAAATCTTTTGTCATCTGGTGACAAGACGTGCAACCAATCATGGCCCGACTCTTCAGCTACACGGCAGAGAAAACGCTGCCTCTTCCCTTAGTTCTCGGTCTCTCTCTCCCAACAAAACGCTTAGGGTTTACATTGCTCCTGATCCATCACACTCTACACCAAAAACTGATCTCTCATAAAATTCTCTGAAACCTCTCTACCAAAACAACAATGGTGAGGATCAAGCATGTCGCAAAAAGAATCATAACCCCTAAACCAGTTCGAAATCAATTTGGGGTCATGACGCGCGGAGCAAGGGTTTCGGAAGAAGGATCTCAAAATCCACAGAGCGAGCCATTGACTGGCAGAAACAAAAACACACCAGACTTGGGTAAGGAGCAGGATGCTCAAACACCTCTCGACTCCCCTGATAAGACTTTGGAACAGATTAATGAGGATTCATAAGAAGAAACTCACACGAAGAGTGAGGACAATATCACTCTCGGAAGTCTAATGGCTAGGAAAAAGGCTGAGAAAAGAAAGGAGCTGCAGGATGAGGAAGAAGAGAGTCCAGAAGAACCCCTGAAAAGGAAAAGGAGGGATCCTGAGATAGCTGAGGCACCTGTCCCAACGACAGAAAAAACCAAGAAGAAGAAGACCACACTGCCTACAGTAAAAGTTCCTTTTACACCAGAAGAGGAGGAAGAAGAAAACGAAGAGGAGAACTTGTCAGATTTCCTAAATCGAAGCAATAGAAAAAGGGTAGGAAGACAAAGAATTCCCAAAGACGTTCCGGATGTACCAATAGACAACATCTCGTTTCATTTTGTCGAAGGAGCCAACAAATGGAAATATGTGTGCAACCGCATCATATACCCATAAAGAGAGCTCTCTACCGAGGCCAAAAAGATGAAGATTATTATGGAGCTACTATGCGGGGCAAACCTCCTCAAAACCATGTGAGACATTGGCACCTATTATCCCTCTCTCGTAAAAGAATTCTATGTGAATCTCCCAGCCACGTTCAATAACCCGGATGATCCAGAGTATAGAAGGGTGTTTGTAAGGGGACAATGTTTTAAATTCACCCCTGAGGTAATCAATGCCCATCTAGGAAGAAGTGTTACAAATGTCACGACAAGGCTCCCACCTATGGACCGCATCACTCAAGAAATCTCTGGAAGAAGAAAGAAGGCTTGGCCAAGCAAAGGATCCATGACCTCATCGGAGCGCACGGTCGAGTACTCTATTCTATACCGTATTGGCATAGAAAATTGGGTACCATCCTCTCACGCCTCTAGCATCAACGCGGATCTGGCCAAACTTATCTACCAAATCGGTATGAATCTTCCTCTAGACTTTGGGTCACTTGTTGTTGATCATCTAACAAAACATGTGAGGTCATATGCTATCAAATTGCCCTTTGGATTTCCCTCTCTTATAACTGGCATACTTCTTCAACAATGTCCTACCATTATTCGTGACAATGATGTTGATGGCAAACACCCGTTAGTGCTTCATATTAGCCCAAAGTTGTTTGAAGATAAACATATCAAAGACCTTCCACGTCCGGCTACAAAAACCTTTGAAAGAGGAAGCAACACTAGTGCAACCGGGTCCATCAAAGATAGGACGGTACATGAGCTAATTGAGGGTATAGTTGATCTAGAGACTATCATCCACAGTTTAGCAAGCCGGAAGGCCACTTATGAGCAGCTCCTCCACGACATGTTAGTTATACCTGAGGAATCCCCTACTGCCGAAGAAGATGTTGCTAACTCCTCCTCCTGAAAAACACACCAGTTACTTATCTTATTCCTGAAAAACTCATTTACTTTTGAACTCTTGAATTCCCGGGGATTGTCCGGGTTACGTTTTGTGAACAATGTTTTTGCTCCTTGGTGGAGCTGGATATTTGTTCTCTTAGTTAGAGCTGGATATTTTAAGTGCCTTATTTTTTTTTGTGCTTACCCTTTGCCATTTTTAAGGCAATCAGGGGGAGACTATTTGGACCTTGCTGGTCAACCTATGGTCATCAAGATGTTGGTGACCTGTAATAGTGTTTGGTCTGGTCTATAACATGTGTAACTACATGTTAGAGACTTGTGTCATCTGTCACCTTTAAAGTGTGTAACTACATGTTAAAGTAATGTTGGCTGAAACATGCGTCACAAACATGTTCAACTTACTTTGTGACTTAAGAAATGACATGATTAGAACATGCGTAACAAACATGTTAATACTTGTCGGTACGTCATTGATTGGAACATGCGTCACAAACATGTTACAACATGATGAACACTCCTTACTACAAAGTGACAGAAGACGAAGACTTGCACTATGTACCTTGCTGATAAAGGACGAGAAGACTCAACAAGAAGACGTGATATGCTACAGCACACAGAAGTCAAACATGAAGATTGACAACGGCTGAAGAAGATCGTCATAGACGGGAGATAAATCTCGACCGGAGATTGCGAAGAACAGAAGACGTGTCATCAAGATGTGCTTGCCTAAAAAATTGCCAAATGGGGAGATTGTTGTTATGTTCAGTGTTGACGGATTTTTTAAGCACAAGGTAAGATGTAGTCAACATATCGCAACATATGTAGTATGACATTATGTGCGCAGAATTAGTCGAGCACCACGGCGTTCTTGTTTATACAGAGAACCTCAGCGAGCGTGAGTCTTAGGCAACGACTAAATAAGGCAATCTCCAGCTAGCATCAAGACACATCAGCAAGGCATGTAGACGGTAATGCCGACTTTCCAAACTTGCCAAGGATGGCAAGGGTTTGGATTTCCTAATCGGTATTGAAAACCGATTAGGCTACACGAGTTGCTATAAAAGCAGGTGCTTTACCCCTTAGCAACTTGTCGGTTTTTACGTCCTTTCATGTGCTAAATATTCAAAGCTCGTGACCGTGTAAGACTAGCGGATCAGAGGCTGTTTTATTTAGAAGGACATTGTCGATCACAAACATCAACTCACAAGGATTTAAGTGTTTGTGATTTGAAGGTATTTGTTCGTGATTGAAGTCTCACGAAGAAGATTGTCGAAGACAATGCAATCGAGCATAGGCTTGCTCGAAGGGTGGAATTGAGAGAATCTCAAAGACATGGGGAGAGGCCCTTGGTCGAGGTTGTTCACGGTGAGATCTATAGTAGCTTAGGACAATAGCTTGTGTGATAGCTAGTTGATGCTTGAAGTTGTACTATTGACTACCAAATAGTGAAAACCTTTCCACTAGCAGAGTGCCCCCAGGCCGTGCGGAGTCACCGAACTGGGTAAACATATTGTGTGTCTTCTATTTATTGTTCCGTTATTTACTTATTTGTGATCAAACAAGTTGTCGAACATATTGTCACAACATTGTGTTCGACATCCGATTAGGGCATCTGACATCAGTAAGTTGCTGGTTTGTTTTCTTCAAGTGTGTTTTTGGCACATAAATATCATGCAATCTATGTCAACCATAATAACTATGTATAATAACTATGTATACGTTGTTTTCATCTATGTGTGTGTGTGTATATATATATATATATATATATATATAACATGAGTGTAGATCATATTCTTGTTTAGAATTTTTGGGAAGTATTCTGTATCGCGATGTTCTCCAATTAAAGTTATGTATGCCATTTAATTCTCTGGTGTTCCTAAACTTAGGACTTTTTAGTATTCCTCAATTGTTTTGCAATGCTAGACATATCTCACTCATCCAATAAATAACTACATTGTCAATTCTAGCATGTTTTGATCGAAGTCAATTATGATTTATAAAGACTAGACTCCTTATGTCTGATACAATTTCTAAATAAGTGATACTTAAGTTGTACTATAATTTAGCATGAAAGTCTTAAAGATAAATTAGTTGCCCTCTTTACCTCTTTAGTAGTCACTAAAGATTGTTTCCATGCATATTTACTTTCAACAACTAATATTATTGTTTATTGCTTGTTTATTGTAGTTTAAAATAAGTGTTATAATCATTGTTAGTAGCATTTCAAGAATTGTTGAGTGATGAATTGATGGTGTTCACCTTTACATATTGTGGGCTGATTTCTTTGTTGTCTCTGTCATGCTTTTGCAAATGTAAATCTGATTGTTTCCATGCATGTTTTATTAGGTTTTAAGCTACTGTTTTATTAGGTTTTAACCTACTGTTTATGAATTTTAACCTACTATTTTAGCTACTGTTTTTAGTCACTGCCCTCTGCCCCTATTTTGATTTAATTGTGTTTTCTTAGAGGTTCATGAAATGTGAGAACAATTGTTGCTTGCTGCCCTCTGCCCCTATTTATTTGTAAACTTTTGGACTTAAATGTTAGATTTGAGACTATTTTGGGTTGTTACATTTGAATATTTTGCAATGTTATATTTATTATTTGGGATTGTTAAACTTTTGGACTTACAGTGTGTAGAAAATTAAGATTTCTCAAAAAATGTAGGAAATTAAGAATGTATGAATAGTCTAAATTGGTCCAAAAGAACCCAATTTTCTGGCTCTCTGTTGGGCCGAAAAGACCCAAAATCAGGCCCAATCACTTTCGGTCACTGCCAAAACCGACCAAATCGAACCGACTGTTTGGTCGGTTATAACCGAACCGACCGACCAGCCATCGGTTCGGTTTTCAGTTCTCAAGGCCGAATAAACGAGTCAATCGATTCGGTTCGGTTCGCTTAGGGAACCGTGAACACCCATACTAGGAGACACCCCAAATTTCCCACCTTAACATATATGAGTTTTAGTGTTTAAATTATGTTATTAGCCACATCACTACTCGGTGAATATCTCGTGTTTTGCAGGGAAATGTAAGCTTAATAGTTGAACCAGGGCAGACCTTCCATCGCTACGACCCTCTTTGTAGCGGTAACCCCTCTCCTCTGCTGCTACCACCCAAACCATGACGACACACCACACACCACATTTATTAAAAATAATATATATTTTAAATAATTTCTCGAGTTAGGGACGGAGGCAAGGCGGAGAAAAAAGTGCGCAGTTGCCATCACTATACAAAAATGAACTTATCCTACATATATTTTCGATATAAAATTAATAGTGAATATTTATTATAGATCACTTGTGACACACTTGTTGGATAAAAAGAATACACTTTTGAGTGAGGTTCAAACCTTACCTTTTTATGCGAACAAATCTAAATCAGTATAGACACACGTGAAAAGAACGCCAACCAAATATACATGCTATGATCAATTATCATAAACTTATGTATGGATAATTTGAAGATGAAGCATGTGGGTAAGATAGTGCATGTTTGTGCACTAAAGAAGGAAGAAGAGGTTGTCCAAATCTGTAAAAAGATTCATCACCAACAGTATGTAATTGCTTGTTGCTGGATTTGGGCATGAATTGTGACACCTCACCTTTATTTGTTTCCTTTTTGTTACTATATTATAGGTGTCATGTCATCTACTCATAAAGTGCACAATGCACTCACCCTAATTGCTCTTTCTATCCTTAATTTTAGCTTGCTTCACCAGACAACTTGTTCATCTTGGTGCTTGATGATGGACGAATAAAATTCAATTATAAATCCACTTAATCTTTTAATTAATCCATTCATAATTCATGTAGTTTAAATTATTTGTTATGGTTTGGTTGACAGATTAAAAAAAATGTGTCGCAAGTGATGAATTATATTTTAAGTTTGACCTCTCCCGACTCACATACGTAACCAAAATTATCACTTCGTATTGAATTTATAGCGATCATTTGAATTGGGCCTTTAAATAGTATTTTAGTGTAACATTTGGTATACATCTACTACTAGTAGTTGATTTAGAGTCCATATTGGGAGCATTGAAAAAATTATAGTTAAATTAGTAATTTTATGTATTAATTAAATATATAATTTTTATAAAAACTTTTTCTCTATTATTATAGAAATGCAAATACAAAAAAAAATTACAATTATATCCCTGAACGCAACCTTCCCTCAAGTGTACCCACAAAAATTCAAACTTATGACATCATTAAGGTAAATTTATTTGTTTTAAATAATATCATTATGGTTATTGTTACCCAATCCAACACTATTAGTTTTCTTTTATTAAACTATTTTTTTGAAAAAAACATCCAAATTTATTACGCAAACAAGATTCGCTACATGTCGAGTACAACGACAAGATTCAATAAGACAATACTCCCACCTAAACCTCCAAAACTAGGAAGTTAACAACAAACTTGGCTAACATCGATGAACCAATAAGATCACAGATCGGAGGAAAAACGACTTGACCCATTTAGCATCATGTAGAGTCACGGCCTTCATCTCGACTGGATGGAGAAACCCCGCTGCAGAAACTTTAAACAGGGTTCCTCGATAACCCCATAGACAAATCAACTCTAACCAGTTAGCATTATACAGCGCCACAACCTCCACCTAGATTGGATGGAGAGACTTCGTGATCCCACTGCATAACGCATTAAACAAGCTTCCTTGATCAACCCTCCTACTCCAACGATAGTGATGGACGTATCTAGTGAAATCATGAATCTTTAATAATTCAAGTCCTCCAAGTTCTCCATGTTTATCAGGATCGGCCCATCGATGTTAGAGAACCCCCGTCCCTCCTAGTACCGAGCCATCAAGCATGGATTGAACACCGAGAAAACAAACCAATTGAATTGGATGAAAAAACCATCCAGACATGGATCAAATTGTGATGTCCAAAATTGCTCCCCCGAGTCACTACGGTCGTCGACCACCGGCAGAACACCTTCCGCAGAGTCGCCCAGACTAGTGAAATTCTGCCACAACTCAAGAAAATCGTCCATCCCAACACCCGAAACCAGACAAAACTCACCTAAAAATGCCCACATCTACCAACACCGGTGCACACTAGAAAACAACGCCACAGAGGCGGACACTCTCAACTTGAGAGAAAAAACTCTACACAGTCATGCCGAAGACGCGCTAGAAAACAACTACACACAGCGAGAACAACCGCACACGACGGGAATGACCTCACGTGATTTAGGGTTAAACCCTAAATTGCTCGAAAAAGGTTCTTAAAGGTTTTGTTGCATGATACATTGTACATTATTTAAATTTAGATACCATTTACAAAAATAAAATCTACAAAACGGATATACATTATTATAAGTCATAATTATAAACCAAATTCTATAAACCTCAAAATTAATTTACATAGATATTTTAAGAAAATTCTAAAATTGATCTATTTCTTTTATAAAAAAAAATACATTTTCTCTAAACCATTTGAAAAAATTCTCCTCATTCTTTTCAATGATGTTTGATATTACAACCTGGTTTCTCTTTCAATTAGTTGATTTATCACGAGTTTATATAAGGAGGTGAAATCAAATACAAACCAGCCCCCATACATAAATCGTTCAAACTGGTGTAACCTGAGTTTGAAATGGTGTAAGCACACTATAACTTGTGTATAGAGAGTTTACTTATGGAATAACTTGGTATAAACACGATACACACATGGTATAAACATAGCGCGAACAGGGTATTAGCTAATTTTGAATTGTATGAACTGTGTACTCATGGTACGCACACGATAGCAACGATAGAGTATGAACATGGTAAAAAAAAGATTGTGAAATGGTATAAGTAGATTAGATACCCTTACGCACACGGAACGAACACTGTGTAAATTTGCTACCACGTGTCGCGCGCTGGTATTCTCTCCAGATGAACGACTCCCAGTCAGATTAGACGTTTCACACTCTAACCTGGTTTGTAGTCGAATGCATCCCTTGAATAAGTATAAATATTTTTCTTTGAATCATAGATACTTACTCCAATTTGTGGTCTAAACTATATATAATGGGCCTAATATTAAAAAAGATTCAAGGAGAGAGGAAAAATGATATGTTTCATATGAAAGGCGAGAGAGAAAAGAAAAAAAAATGAAAAGAAGATTAGATGTTTGATAGAGAATAAAAAATAAGATGAAATGAAGGTTTTTTGGTTATTTTAAGAAAAAAATAACACACTTGAAAATCGTAGACAAAAAGATAGTTGAATGAGGTGAAAAAAACGTTTTAAAATTAGAGATATTAATGCACAAAAGATATTAATGTAGCCCCTCCGGTCGATTCAAACCCACGAGAAATAGCGGAAGTTTCTTGAGAATATATCAAAATTATTGGTTTCACCGCCCTTGAAAATGAGGAAGACACTAATGTCGCGCTCAATCTCATGAGCAAGGAAGATGCACAAAAACTTGATTTGGTTCTTATGACTACTCCCTCGTAGGCTTGTTTATTACTTGTGTCTTTTTTTCTTGTTCCAACGATCTTGTAATCTTTGAGGCTGTTGCTTCTATTTGAGGATCACATCTATTCCTTATTAATATGCATCTCTATACCTGAAAAAAATTGTTTATCATTATCAATGACTATTTAAATGGTCTATAAAATTGTGATTAATGAAACATATTAGTGGTTCAAACTTGATGTAAATTCCAATTTCATTCAGTGGGCGGGAAATATTTAAAAGAAATTGAAAATATTCTTTTGAGATAAAAAAAAACTAGAGCAATAATATTTTAACAAAATTTGAAAATAATAAATGAAAAGGTTAAGGGTTATGCTAGTAATTTAATAGTCAAAATGTGTATTTAATATACATGAAAACTGTAAATATACAAAAATGGAATGTGTCAAATTCAGAATTTCAAAAAAGAAGAAAAAGAATCACTTTTGTTGACTGCTGCTTTCCGGAAAGAAAAAGACAGAACAGAAACGCAACCTGAGGCTGAACCAGCTCTTCCTTCCTTGCCTTCTTAGGTTTCAAAAAATCTCTTCTTTTTGTTTCTCTTCCCATATTTTGAAGATTTATTTTTCAGAACTCATTCCATGAACAGAAGAATCTTTCAAATCTCTCCAGTCTCTACACATTTCCAGTTTTTCTCCCTAACCTGTTTTAGCTTGTCTACTGTATGACCTGCGTCTGGTTCCTTGTTTTGTTTGGTGGGTAAGAAAAGGAAAGAAGGTTCATTTTCTGTGCTGAGAAAATGGGTTTTCTGAATTGGGCTCTATGCATGCGGCTTTTTGTTGGGTTTGTGATGATTTCTTCTCTTCCACTTAGTGTTGGCCTCACTGACCCTCGAGATGGTAATATCTCATTTCCCTCGTATTTTCTGTTCCTTTATATTTGTTTTTGCGTGTGTTAAATTTCTCTGTTTGGTTACCGAGAAAATGTGATGGAATGCGCAGGAAAATTATTTAAAGTTGCTTACTTTACCTTTCTCCTGCTTCCTTCTTGAAAACCCAATATGGAGCGTTTTTGTTTAAGTCATTTTTTCAATTATATTTAATGGGTAAAAACATTGATGTAGCTAAAGATTAATTCCAGTCTGATTACTTCTTGTGGAGTTGGTACTTGAGATTTACAGATATTTTCCAATATTAACACTCTGTTTCTCTTTAGTTGGAGCAATAAATAGTTTATATATATCTCTGGGGTATCCGCCTCTTCAAGGATGGCTTCTTGTTGGAGGAGATCCATGCGGGGATCTGTGGGAAGGTGTTAATTGTGTCTTCATGAACATTACTGATATGTAAGTATGTTTGGCTTTAAAATTGTTGTTTTCCGTCTTCTGTTGGTTATATTTCTTCTTATTCAACATGCTGATATGGCTAACAGAAACCTGAGTGGCATGAACTTGGGAGGAGTGCTGGGTGGTACCCTCGACTTCCCATCTATCATAACAATGTGAGCACCTTTGTCACTCATTTACATATTAAATGCATGTAACTGTTGCCTTCTGGCCTGTTAATGTCAAATGTTGAATTGTGAGCTATGTCGAATAGTTTGTGTCTAAATCTTGCATAGATGTTTAAAATGATGGGTATATCTAGATGATCAGAATCGTCTAGATGGTTCATGACTCTTGAATAACAAATAGTTTAGCCTACTAAAAAGTGATGTCTATGCATCATGTACGCAACCTTTCCCCTCTCTTGCAAATAGTCACTGGAAGCCGTGACTGTTAGGAACTCCACATGCAAGCCCATGTCCTACATCGAAATAGTATGGGTATAAGGAGAGTTTATATATATATATATTGGACTCAAGACCTTATAGATTAGTCTTTGGGTCGAAAGTGGGCTCTAATGTGTATATTAACTTCCTTGTGTTGTGCACCTCCTGGGTAAGGCCCGGTTCTCCCCAACAGTGACCTCCGGTCGCAAGTCAACAACCTTACCACTGATGAAACAATTTCCATATCGGACCGATTTGAGAAAGACTGATCATATTTCATAATACATTTTGAACCACTGCATTGATGCAAGCCATTCCTTTTTATGGTGTGCTTGGTAATATATGGAGCAGGGATTTGAGCAATAACCATATTGGAGGAACTATTCCACCAAATCTGCCTTCAACGCTCAGGAACGTGTATGTTTCTTTAAATCTTGTCCTTTTTGTGTCTTTTATTAGGTAGACAAACTACTATTAGCCGAGTAATACGCATATTTCCTTGGTTAAATATTGTTTTGCACCCTGGGCTAGTTCTCTTTCAGGTAACCTGATCACAGGAAGCATCCCTGAAACCCTGTCCTCATTGACTCAGCTGCTACAGTTGTAAGTTACTAAGTGTCCGTTGGACGTGGCTCATCTTTATATAACTTTTATCTGGTTGTTAGTATCTTATCTTTTATTAAAAAAATTATTTGGTCTCTACCTTTGTTCTGCTTAGATCATTGAAGAATAATCTTTTAAGTGGAGGGATACCAGATTCCTTTCAACAGCTAACTGGATTGACTTACTTGTAAGTGTTTATGTTTATTATCATATTCATCATTTTATTGGTCATAGTTGAAGGTTTTGATTTGAATGTGATGAATTTACATGATGCTCCAGGGATTTGTCAGATAATAATTTGACTGGTCAATTGCCTCCCTCGATGGGGAATTTGTCATCTCTTTCAGCATTGTGAGTAATTTTGTCTTTCCACAACAAGTGATTCTAGTCTCAATGAAAATTAATCCTCGATATTTCAATTACAGGCAACTGCAGAACAATAAACTTTCGGGAACCCTTGATGTATTGCGGGATCTTCACCTAATGGATCTGTACCCTCTTACATCCTCTGACTTTGTTTTTTGTTCTGTTCATGTCCTTCTTAATATATTTTAGTGTTATGTAGTTAACCAAGAATTTACTTCTTGTAGCAACTAACAACTTATCACTCTTTTGCTTAGGAACATAGAGAACAATGTTTTCTCTGGGCCTATACCTCCTCAGTTGCTCAGCATTCCAAATTTCAGGTGAAGCTATCACATATTACTTATGTATCCATATTATCTAACATGCTCTCCTCTTTGTGCTTTTCTTAGATTTACTTGTCCCAAATAATGTGAAGCTTCTTTAGTTCATGTGAAATGGAGACATTTTTAGTTGGAAATCAAAGTAGAGACCGTACTTCATTTTCATACGACAATAGTTTAAAACACCATCATCGCTATGCCATAATAAAAATTGAAATATTGTTCACTAGGTGGATGTAATTTTCATTATGTTTATCGTTTTATGTATCCTAATATCTGAACAAAATCAGCCGGATGGCTGTGCAGTATAAATATAATGATGCAGCAATTCACAATGTTGTTATTTTTAGTGCCTTTGCTCATCTTCACAACTGTAATTTGTATGCAGAAACGTTGGGAATCCTTTCAACACTACAGTTATTGAATCTCCATCCCCAGCTCCCGTGTCTCCAGCCAGGGCGCCGTATTCCGAAGCACCCGCATATGGACCTTTTGCCCCACAGCCCCAAAATTCTCAAACATCTAGAAAAGGTTTAACACCCAAAACAGTATTGTGGATTGCTGTTATAGGGGTTCTGCTATTTGTAGCATTTGCATTAGGGTTGTGCCTCTTCTTGTCCAAGTGCTGTAAAGGAAGGAAAATGCACGAAACTGACGAGAAGCATGATATGGATATGTATACGGAGAGGCCTAAACACAATGAGTCTTTGTTACAACCAAATTATGAAGTGGGAAAAGGTGATTGTATCCTTGTATATTATATTTTCTTCTACTTTTCCTTTGTTCTCATTTAGCCTAGTTTTGTTAGCAGTTCCAAGGGAAGCTGTTGTGAAACCTCTAAATGGATATGGAGTAGATAATAGAACAGGTTTGAGACGGCGACCACTGGATGAAGAGGAGACTGATGTAAAGAAAGTGGCAGCAAGCTTGAGGCACACAAAAGACCACTCAATAGACATGAGCGGGACAGATGCGAGTTCCATGGGATTCCATTTACCTCCTCCTCCTCCCTCTCTCCTTTCTGCTGCCAAGGCTGTCGAAATTACAGCGTCTGATGGTCCCGCTAAGAGTGCAAACTCATGTTCTGTAAAGGCCTTCACCATTGCTTCACTTCAGCAATACACGAATAGCTTTTCTGAAGAAAATTTTATTGGACAAGGCACGCTTGGCAGTTTCTATAGGGCTGAGCTACCCAATAGAAATGTAAGTTTATTTTGACATCATATGGACTATTTTTTTAGGGACCACATAGCAGATGTGATGTTTGGTGCATGAATTGTCTTCAAATTCTCTCTCTTGTTATTTATTTTTTGTTTGTTCTTTACATGCATATGTTGCTCCTGACGTCTTATGTCTTGTCACTTGGATTGTTTTTAAAGGTAGTGGCAGTTAAGAAACTAGACAGTTTGGCTTGTAGCCAGCAGAGTGGTGAGGAATTCCTTGGGCTGGTATCTACCATCTCCAAACTTAAACACGATAATGTTGTGGAGCTCTTGGGTTACTGTGCGGAGCACGGTCAGCGCCTACTTGTTTACGAGTATTGTCAAAACGGTACGCTAGATGATGCACTGCAGGTGGATGATGAGATGCACAAGAAACTTACATGGAATGCACGGATCCTGGTAGCTCTTGGTGCTGCAAGGGCTCTACAGTAAGCAGTCCTAAAACCAATGTTGTAAAAATCCCCAACTTGTCTGTTTAATCCCCTGACTAGTCCCTGATTAATCCGATTTATGTTCCAATTAATCCCTGACTAGTCCCCGATTAATCTGATTTATGTTCTAATTAATCCCGACTAGTCCCCTATTAGTCCCCGATTAATCCTCTATAATTTTTTATTAGTCCTTTAATCTGGTTTGTCCCTAGAAGGTCCTCTCTGTCCGATTAGAGCCTAGTGTTTTTTACAATACTGCCAAAAACTCATCTATATTTCATGGAAATTTGATAGTCTAAATTTGCTGTGGCATTCTTCTCTTTTTTATGTTAAAAGGTATCTGCACGAGGACTGTCGCCCGCCCGTCGTACATCAGAATTTCAAATCAGCCAATATTCTTCTTGATGACAAGCTTGTGGTACGAGTTTCGGACTGTGGGTTGTCTCCTCTTTTATCAGCTGGCTCTGCAAGTCAGGTAATTAATTCAATGTTAGACGACATTTCCAGTACTTACCCAAGTTGGCTGCAATAGATGGAATGTGATGAATGTTTCTCAGTTAGAACATATAATTTAAGAGAAGCAAAGGAAAAGTAGCGCTCAAGGAGCATTTTGTCAGAATCTAAAGCAGTCATTCAAATATTCATAGTCCGGACCAATGTTAGGTTAGGTACAACATAATTTATCATATTGAATTTAATGTAAATAGCACAAAATATAGTTGGAGTAGGAGAGAACACCTTGTGTGTATCATTAGATTTATCGGATATGATATGAGATGAGCTACGTATAAAGGTATTTCCTGTATTTATTTTCTGATATTTGTGAATATAGTTGTCAGGGCACCTCCTCAGCGCGTACGGTTATGGTGCCTTAGAATTCGAGTCGGGGAGTTACACCTACCAGAGTGATGTATACAGCTTTGGAGTTGTAATGTTAGAACTCCTGACAGGGAGAAGGTCGTATGAGAGGTATGTTTCAAAGCTGGATGTTGTGAGCGATTCTTTTTGTACCAGAAAATTAACGCATTAAAAACAATTCAATTGTGTAGGTCATGGCCTAGAGGGGAACAATTTCTGGTTCGGTGGGCAGTGCCTCAACTTCACGATATTAATGCGCTGTCAAGGATGGCAGATCCTTGTCTGAACGGAGCATATCCTATTAAGGCGCTGTCACGGTTTGCTGACATTATATCGCTCTGTCTACAGGTGAGTATTGTTGCTTGCTTCACTGTAACATTTATTATGTTTCCTCCAAAAAAACGTCAAATGAAGAGTTTCTTTGTCTTTATATTTGACTGTATATGATATGATGTGTATGTGCAGAGGGAACCAGAATTTCGGCCACCAATGTCCGAAATCGTTCAAGGGCTCTTAAACATGGTTCACCCAACAAAACTCCATGGAGCTTCATCCCATGCTTAGATATGAATGTAGCCTTGGAGACTTCTTTGTTTATTCAACAACTTTGTTTTTCTGACTTGTATATTATTACTTGTTTTTTCATTCATTGTATTCAATGCTTCTGCTGTGGTTTGTTCTTTTACTTTCAAAATGTATTATCATTCATTTAGGGGAAATTTATGTACTATGCCGTTTTTTATAAAATTTATTACCCTAAATATTTGCAGTTCATTGTTATGTACTTAACTAACTCTTTGCCCATATTTAATTTAAAAAGAGAAAAAATTACTCAAATTGAAGGTTGTGAATGAAGTAGATAGTGACATTAATTATAGGCAGTTAGGGAAGGGATAACAAAAATTTGTAATAAATAAGACAAATGACTGATTGATACACCCAAAAAATTATGTTTTTAACTTTAAGGTGCTTAATATTTTTTTGAGGGATTGATGTGTTTAGATATTAAATTATCTTTTTTTTTCTGTGCATCTAAATTTTTATTTTTACACATATAAATGTATGAAATAAGTGATAATTTGGTGTCGGAAACTTTAAGTTAACATCTGATCTATCAAAATTATAAAAAAAAATGGTGTATTAGTGTCATTTTATTTAATAAATACAATGTAATATAAGAGAATGACTAAATGATTTTATTTTATGTTGTTATAATTAACGGCATCTTATAGTTATAGTATTGTCCATATTATTATATGATATAGTTGTGCTCTTGTCCATACTTACAAAGGTCAACAACCTTACCATACAGATTGTTTTGGATCTTATTTTATTTTATTAAATTAAAGAGATACTATGCATCATTTGAACGTTAATGGGTGGCACGACCTGGCATGCTAGCTTGAGATGTTGGTCATTTATTTATATTTATAGTTATTATTGTTAATGTCAATTTTCTTAGCCTTTCTATTCTATTGCATTTTTTATGGATGTAATCAAGTAAGAACCAATAGCTTAAAAAAGAAGACGCGAACAATTTTCTACTGCCAGATTGGCCTGGATTTGTTACCAAAATGCGGTGGCATTACGGGTAAATGCATCGTCCATTGATGAAGATTTCCAATTAGGAGTCAATCTCTTTATTTTCAGAATAGCAATCCTATCAAGAGCATACATCATTTTTATGGCAGCAATATGTTGTTTGATCTTAATTTAGTTCGCATCGCAGACATGTCTAGTATGCATATATGATTCCAGAGCTGGTCATCAAGTTCTTTTTTAATGTGGTAGCTGATTCAATATTATTGACACAACAATATGACTTATTTGCAGCATGCATGTTGAATTCAGTGTGGTTCTTACTTTTTGATTGACATGTTTCCTAATATTGTTTTCATGAAAAATGATTCTTGAAACATGATTTAAATTTATTCAAAAAAATTCAATCATGGTATGTATGAAACATGATTCATCGTTTTATATCTTTCCTTGAAATAGGACTTGAAACAAGTTGAATGAGGTTACCATGAAACATGATTTTTTTTTCATTTATCAACCAGATCCTAATTGACCATGAAAAATTGTGCATATTTCATCTATATTTAGCATGAAACATGGTGCATATTTCATAGTAAACTAATGTCATCGACCAAGAACTTTGAATCTGTTTCATTGAACACAACACGCATGAAAGACTTTTATCAATGTGTGATAATGGGGTTGAATCAACCTGTATTTTCAATATACATTGTCTGTTTGCATGAAAACCCTATTTCATTATAGATATTCTTAACACTGTAGAGATATAATCAAGTCTCATTTATATCAGAAATTCAAATATCTAACGTCTAACTTGAAACACATAATAATTGTACAATTTCGTGACAATTATTTTTTTTCATGTAGCATCTCAAGCTAAGATAATGAAAAAGGTGGTAGACGATTCCGACGGTGATGACTTTGTCACTTTGGGTAACTTGATGCATATGAGGATGGAGAATGTGTCAAGGATCAAACCAAGAAGTAGATTAGCCCAACTATCAGCAAATGTAGTGATGTTGCTGATAGCTCAAACTCGACAGGATTCCTATAGGATCTCAATCATGCTGATGTTCATAACACAATCCAACCGACATCCAAAATGACATCCACACCAAAGAAAAGCCATGAAACCAAAAGAAACGTACATCCGAATCATTTGAGCGAATAATGTTGAGGACTCTCGGGTTCTAGGCGCAGCGGAAAAACAATAATCTAATAAAAAATCCCTTGCAAGGATCTATTGCATGCTCTAGATGAATCATTAGGAGAGATAGATCGAGAACATCTACCTCTTGTAGCGTGAATCAATCTGAATCGGAAACGCGTCCTCGGGTCCATCCTCTACGAGCACACACACGCAGAAGCTTGAAGGCGAAACTTGAATCCTCTCAGTGGCTACTAGACCGCCGAACAACCGTTCCTCTCAATTTCTCTAACCCTCAATGCAAGAACTAGAGAGAGTTTAGTGAATAGCTAATGTTGCCTCTTGGCATGAATGACTCTCACCCAAAGCTTGTATTTATAGGCTTTGGGTAGTGCCTAGGGTTGTGAGCCCGTCAGACGTAGGTTTCGATCGACACCCCACACGTGAACAACATTCCTATTCCACCCTTAACCCATCTTGGACCTCTTGAGTCCCATCGAGTTGTTTCGGTTCTCGCTCTTGGCGTGTGACCCTGTAGGCCCGTGACCCATTAGCAAATCGGCGTGAACTATCATTTCACCCAATCCATCACGAGTGGTCTCTAGTAAGACGTAGTGATTACCCAATGTCCACGAGAAATTGATCGGTTCAATATCTTCTCTCTATCATCTGTGTTACTAACCCTTTTGTTTGCTTTAAGGCGTATACGATCAAGATGAGGCATAAAGCCGTCATCCTCATCGATTCGATCGAGTTCCTTTAGTTAAAGATGACTGAGATGTATCTAGTGCGGCCGCACACTTCCTCAGTCAGCTCATCAAGGGGCCCAGAACTATACCTTTCACCAGGTCTCACCGTGGGGAAACAAATCTCTTCGTACGCAACGTGCGCTCCCACTACAGTCCGTCCAAGAGCCAACGATGTCCGTTATGACTACCTTGTTACAGGTAGCGTTATGACATGTCAAACTCATGGAGTGACGTGCATGTGAGCCACTTACTTTAAGGTATTAAAGATGTGATCACACAACGACGGAGTATGTGTTGGTGACTTAATCTATGTGCCATACTCCAAGTCGAGTCATCCAATACCATCTTCCAGATGATATCTGTGATATGACTTTGGTAATCTCATTACCTTCGATCATCAAAACTTGATCATAAGTCATTCTCACGCTAGTCACTAGTGAATAAGTATTTGACTAGGGATACGTCAAGCATAATTTCATAATATCTAAAGATTCTACTGTTACTGATGACACACTCAATGGCTTTTGATGAATCAAGTGAAAGCGTCGATGTACATGTTTGGATCTGGCATGCGCCCTGGGCTCCTTAGCATGTGCTATGGTGCAGTGTTGTCACAATACAAGTTCACCAGACTGGACGAGTTTTTAACTACGCCCAATCCGGCCATGAACTTCCGGATCCACACAGCCTCTTTTGTCGCCTCTCCATCAACCATGTACTTGGCCTCTATAGTAGAATCTGCAACGGTTGGCTGCTTGAAGCTCTTCCAGCTGAAAGCTCCACCGTTGAGCGTGAACACGTACCCAGACTAAGACCGCGAGTCATCCAGATCAGTCTTGAAACTGGCGTCGACGTATCCCGTCACCTCTATCTCCTCATTTTACCCTCGTAGACCAGGAAAGCATCATTTGTCCTCTTGAGGTACTTCAGGATCGTCTTGACTGCTATCCAGTGGTCCTCACCGGGGTTAGACTGGATTATGATAACGCATGATAGGGCGTAAGAGACATCAGGTCTCGTGTAGATCATGGCGTACATGATGGATCCAACTGCGGATGCATAGGGGATTCCACTCATGTGTTTCAGCTCATCAGGTGTTGTAGGACAATGAGTCTTGCTGAGCTTTACTCCATGTATAATGGGGAGGAATCCTTTCTTGGATTCGTGCATCGAAAATCTCTTCAAATTCTTGTCGGTATAAGTGCTCTAACTCAGCCTAAGGATTCTCCTCGAACGATCTCGATAAATCTTGATCCCCAGGTTATACGCTGCTTTGCCTAAGTCCTTCATCTCGAAACACTTCCCCAATCAAGCTTTTGTGGCTTGCATGGTGGGGATGTAGTTTTCGATAAGGAGTATGTCATCGACATATAGCACTAAAAATATGACTGCACTCCCATTTTCCCTCTTGTACACGCAAGGTTCGTCTTCATTTTGCATGAAACCAAATTCTTTTATGGCTTCATCGAAATGACGATTCCAACTCCGAGAAGCCTACTTTAATCCATTAATGGACCTCTGCATCTTACAAATCTTTCCAACATTCTCTGGATCGACAAAACCCTGAGGTTGTGTCATATACACGTCCTCAGTTAGCTTCCCATTGAGAAAAGCAGTCTTGACATCCATCTGCCATATCTCGTAGTCATGATATGCAGCTAAGGCGAATAGAATGTGAATTGATTTGACCATGGCCACTGGCAAGAAAGTTTCATCAGAATCTATCCCTTGTATAATCCTGAAACCTTTCACAACCAGTCGGGCTTTATAGGTCCGAGGATCTCCATCCATGTCATGCTTGATCTCCTCCATACTTGGTTGTCATGCATAGATTTCATCTCCTCCTTCATGGCTCTTAACCAATTCTCGGAATCAGAACTCCCCATGACTTCTTGAAAAGTATTCAGATCATCAAAATCCACTATCTCCAAATCACCATCCTCGGTCACCATGAATCTGTATCTGACGGGTGACTAACGTGGCTTTTCAGAACGTCGTGGTGCTTTATGAACTATGCTGGGCATCGCGCCTCTTGGTCTAGCTCAGGCTCCACCTCTATATTGTCTAAGTGGGGATCCCGAATTTCTTCAAGATTCTCAATACTCGTGCCATCTCGGATTTCTTCAAGATGCACAGTTCTCCCACTTTCTATTTTGGAGAGGAATTCCGTCTCCAAAAAGACATCTTTCAGGGCAACAAATACTTTGTTCTCGTCGGGTTTGTAGAAGTATTATCCAAAAGTCTATTTCAGATATCCTACGAAGACACACTTGTCTGATCGTGGTTCGATCTTTTCCGCCATGAGGCGCTTGACATAAGCCTCGCAACCCCAAATCTTCATGAACGACAACTTGAGACGTTTCCCACTCCATAATTCGTATGGTGTTGTCTCCATGACCTTCGTAGGTGCCTGGTTCAAAATGAACGTAATTGTCTCAAGAGCGTATCCCCAAAAAGGATACGGGGAGATCTGTCTGACTCATCATAGAGCGAACCATGTCTAGTAAGGTTCGGTTCCTCTGCTCAGACACACCATTCAACTAAGATGTTCCAGGCGGAGTCCCATAAGACAATATCCCACACTCTCCTAGATGGTCGATGAAGTCTTGGGTCAAGTATTTGCCACCTCGGTCTGATCAAAGTGTTTTAACTTTCTTCCCAATTTGATTCTCAACTTCAGCCTTAAACTCTTTGAACTTGTCAAACGAGTCAGACTTATGTCTCATGAGATAGACATAACCATATCTACTATAATCATCAGTAAATGTGATAAAGTATCTGAATCCCCTTATGGCTTGTGCACTCATGGGCCGACATACGCGGTGTGTATCAGGCCCAATAAGTCACCTGCCCTCTTACCCCTGCCGGAGAAGGGCGACTTCGTCATCTTGCCCAATCAATTTGTCCGAATTCAAACGGACTTAACAGTCCACACTTGTGAAGTGTTGATAGTCGTCTCTCACTTATGTGGCCCAGACGGAAGTGCCATAACCGAGTTTCACTCGATTCATCAACCTTGAGCCTTTTGGTATTTACATTGTATACTTCACGCTTGTTGATGTCACTAGTTTTCAAAATATAGAGACCATTAACAAGTGTTGCTTGCCCATAACAAACATTCTTTCTATAAAGTTTAAATAGATCATTGTAAATGGTAAAATTAAAACCCTCAATGTCCAAAAATGAAATAGAAATAATGTCTTTACGGAAAGTCGGTACACAATAAACATTATTCAATATCAAAAGAAGTCCCGACTGGAGACTAAGATGAACGACCCCTACGGCTGTTGCCACGACACTCTTGCCATCTACAACCCGTATGTCTGCTTCATCCCCAGCCAAATCTCGCCTACTTCCCAACACATGCACATCAACACAAATGTGAGATTGCGATCCTGAATCTAGCCCCATCCAGAATTAGTAGACAGATTTAATTCAATGAAATAAATACCTGAAGCGTCGGTACCACCGGCTTTCTTCTGCTCCTCCATAAACTTCTTGCAGTCCCTCCTCCAGTGATCACGCTGATAGCAAAAGAAGCAAACGGCGTCCTTCACGTCCAACTTTTCTTTGCCTTTTCCCTTGGGCTTAGACTTTCCCTTTTGGACCATGGGATCCTTTCCTCTTCTCTCGTCCTGTGTGGAGGACTTGACTATCCTCCCACTAGCTTTCTTGAAGCTAATGCCCCCTTTTTCACCATCATCACTTCCTTGGTTTTACCCTTGAGGTTTATCTCAGGAGAGACGAGCATCCCGTGGAGCTCTGCGATGGTCTTGTCTGTGTCATGCATGTTGTAGTTCATGATGAACCCATCATACATTGAAGGGAGAGTTAACAGGACCATGTTGACTTTCAACTCATTTGTAAATTCGACACCGAGTCGGGCAAGGTGCTCGATTTGACCCTTTATTTTTCAGGACGTGACGACTGACTGACTCTCTAGATGACATCTTCGTGAACATCAAACCCTTAACAGACTTGAATCTTTTCAGTCCTAGCCTGCTCCTTCAACATCACTTTGAGTTGTTCCATGATGGCGAATGATTCTCCACTTATCTCCATCAACTATTTTTTTATGTCAGCCTCCATCGTGCTCAGCATGATGCGTCCCACGTCGAGCGAGTCGTTGAGGTGCTTTTGGTGAGCATTTACAACACTCCTCGTGGAGCCAGCAGTTGGCTCAAGGGGAATGGGCACGTCAAGCATATATTCCTTCCTCTTGTGTTTGATTACAATCCTCAAATTACGCTTCCCAGTCGAGAAAGTTCGCGCCACTAAGTTTCTCCATCTCCAAGATCGACCTTAGTGACACGACGTGTGCTTTGCTCGCTACCATAATCTACACAGATAAATAAATTCAAGTTAGATTCTGAATTTATATATGAAGATTTATTGCAAAACATTTTGACCATTTTGATTCTTCGCAAGAATCAAGAACCAAGACCCTTAATTCACCCGTTTTGAAGTGAGTTAATGCATCAACGCTTCAATTAGGCTATGTAGGTATGAGTACTTTCGAATCACATATAATGTGACTCTTGGCCAGAACATGTGTACAAAGTACATCGGCAATGTTGCGTCTGATGCTCTAGGTCGATGCAATCGTAAACATGTGGACCAGAACTTGGTTAGAAAGAGCTAATGCATCTACGCCCCAAACAAAACTCTCCACATCTTCTAGCTTTGCTTCTACGAACGCTCTGCTAACGCACACGACGTTCATGGCCTAGTTGAGTTAACTAAAACTTGACATGTGAACCAGAACTTGAACTGGAGAGAGCTAATGCATCTACGCCCCACACAAAACTGTCCACCTCTTCTAGCTTTGCTTCCACGAACACTCTCCTAACGCACACGACATTCGTGGTCGCGCAGTTTCGTTGAGTGTCAAAAATTGAAAAGTATCATTCCATGACTCAATTTTATTGCGATATGGTCTAGTTTTGCGAGACATGTACCAGGTACATTCTCCACATGACAACTCTTCATCCATACCGGGTACGATGATATGTTTCATGCTTCACATTATTTTGTATGTCAAATTTTACATTATCAACCATATTCAGACATGCAAAATATATGTACGTTTAAACTTCTCATGAACACATGCATATAAAATACACATACATCTCTTAATCATGCAATTCTAAACTATCATAATTAAACATGTATAGCCTAATCTCATATCTAGGTTTGATCTTTATGGGGCCGGTCC
The DNA here is from genome assembly GCA_963920655.1 of Geranium rotundifolium. NCBI lineage: Eukaryota > Viridiplantae > Streptophyta > Magnoliopsida > Geraniales > Geraniaceae > Geranium > Geranium rotundifolium. Next base: position 6,447,020 of record OY987320.1, read on the forward strand.
ATAAAGATCATGGTTTAATCCTAATGGTGAAGGTTACCATATTCAAATGCCTTCTTCATCCTTGGCAATTGATGCAGTGCGGTCGAAGAAGCCGGTATGTAGAATGTAGAACACGTACGCTGCATCAGCAATGCTCCCACTGGCTTCTTGACGTCTCCAAGACTCAATGCCTCCATCAAGACCTCCATCGTGCCATCCTCGGGATTTTTTTTACAAATTTATCATCAGCTCACAGGTCGAGTATAAATAGAATACAAGTAAAAGCTACGACGCATTTCATCGTGTATAGTATACAACCCAAGTCCATCTTTAAAATGGCACAAACCGCCACATATATAATTACAAACCAAATGAATGCAATTTAAACTGTGGTCTTGATGGGTTAGGCTATACATCATATGAACTAACTAAGCATGTTGCACACACATCATGTGATCAAACAACTTCATGTTTTCAAACACATATATTGTCACACAAGCAAGTTATCAATCACATAATAATCAAATTTTATCCTTGTGATTTTAGTGTATCTATCTCACTCGCACTCAAAAATCCCGATCTCAAAATCCTAAACCAAGACTCTCCAGTTTTCGAAATGAAAACTGAGAATCGGTTCTTCAAACCAATCGCAAGGACCCGGCCCCACCGCCGATCGATGTAATCACTTCATCGACCAGTATGTTGAAACTCTAGTGTATCAAGAAAAACCCGAAAGGTCGTTGGGAGATACAAAAAGTTCAACACAATGTGCCAACTATGTACCACGTACATCGAACGACACAACAATGCGGTCCTTCGGTTTCTCGGGTCATTAATCCCGTGGAAACTCGAGAACGTACTTTATCTCGACGGAAAAATAGATTTTTGAAATTTTATATACTCGATCAAAACCATTTGTCCATATCGAGGATCGAGCATATTCATGGCATTAATACAAATAAAATAATCCTATTCGAATTCTCGATTTGCCTTCGGGCAAAATTTCGACTTAAACCGAAAAAACCCTCACTGACAGGAGGTGTCAATCGCCACCTAAGTGGTGTCAATCGCAACCCTAGTGGTGTTGATCGACACCCCTTCAGATTGGCAGAGAAATCGAGGAGAGGTGTCGATCGACACCCTCCTCGACTAGACCCAATTTTTAGTTTTTCCCAAGCCCGATTCTCAAACTTGATTTCAGTCAGGTCGATTCGCAACCCCCGGGAATGAGTCGGTGCACCCAGTGCACCAATCTCACGCTGAAATAACACCCGAAAACAAATAAAAATCCCGCCTTTATCCGAAGAACGATCAAGAATGAATTTTTATCTTGTCATATGACCAAATCAAGGAACAAGTAGAGAGTCATGCATCATCTAAGTATAGCAAGAGTCATATATCATCAAGCATGCATTTTTACCACAAAATCATGCAAGAATCATGAATCTAGAGAGCAACCTAGGCTCTGATACCATTGTTGGGGATTCTCAGGTTCTAGGCGCAGCGAAAAAACAATAATCTAACCAAGAGTCCCTTGCAAGGATCTATTGCATGCTCTAGATGAATCATTAGGAGAGATAGATCGAGAACATCTACCTCTTGTAGCGTGAATTGATCCGAATTGAAGACCCTTCCTCGGACCTGTCCTCTACGAGCACACACACGCTGGAGCTTGAAGGAGAATCTTGAATCCTCTCGGTGACTACTAGACCGCCGAAGAACCCTTCCTCGCAATTTCTCTAGCCCTCAATGCAAGAGCTAGAGAGAGTTTAGTGAATAGCTAATGTTGCCTCTTGGCATGGATGACTCTCACCCAAAGCCTTGTATTTATAGGCTTTGGGTAGTACCTAGGGTTGTGAGCCCGTCAGACGTATGTGTCGATCGACACCACCAAGGTGTCGATCGACACCCCATATGCGACGTGTGTCGATCGACATCCCATAAGTGAACAACATTCCTATTCCACCCTTAACCCATCTTGGACTTCTTGAGTCCCATCGAGTTGTTTCGGTTCTCGCTCTTGGCGTGTGTCCCTGTAGGCCTGTGACCCAATGGCAGATCGGCGTGAAATATCATTTCACCCGAGTCATCACAAGTGGTCTCTAGTAAGACTTAGTGATTCCCCAATGTTCACGATGTATCGATTGGTTCGCTATCTCCTTTCTATCATGTGTGTCACTAACCCTTTTGTTTGCTTTAAGGCGTATACGATCGAGATGAGGCATAGAGCCGTCATCCTCATCGATTCAATCGAGTTTCTTGAGCTAGAGATGACTGAAACATATCTGGTGCAACCACACACTTCTTTAGTCATGCTCATCAAGGGGCCTAGAACTATACCCTTCACCACGTCTCACCATGAGGAAACAAATCCCTTCGGAAGGCATGAGCGCTCCCACTGCAGTCCGTCCAAGAGCCAAAGATGTTTGTTATGACTACCTTGTTACATGTAGCGTTAGGACATGTCAAACTCATGGAGTGACGTGCATGTGAGCCACTCGCTTTAACGTGTCTGTTAGTGACTTAATCTATGCGTTATACTCCAAGTCGGGACATCCAATACCATCTTCCAGGTGATATTCGTGATATGACTTTGGTAATCCCATTACCTTCGATCAGCAGAACTTGATCATAAGTCATCCTTACGCTAATCACCTATGGATAAGTATTCGACTAGGGATACGTCAAGCATAATTTCATAGGATCTAAAGGTTCTACTATTAGTGATGACACACTCAATGGCTTTAGATGAAATTATCATTTGACTCATCATTACAACACAATAATAATGAAAATGTCTTTCATTGCATAACAGAAGAAGATTACATAGAAAAGACTTGGACTAGGGCACTAGCTCCTACAAATAAAATATACCAAACATGAAAATTAGTTTTGTACACTAGTTTTGCCATACATTACCATATTCATCATTGAGTTCGTCACCATCTGATCATCACCTGAAACATCGTAATAGAGAATGAAATAGAGAGTCAACAGACTAAAGTTACGGATGATGAACAAACTTGGAGACGTACAATTCGTGTGATTCATGAAAGGTGAAATTAAGTTGTTGTGCATAAATATAAAAAAAATCATACCATGCTCGTTATCGTGGCTAACCAAACCATGAATGATACTACCCTGACTGAAATAGTAGGAATAAAGAATTTACGAAATATATTCATAGGTTATTAGCAAACGTAGAGACAACTCGTGATATGCATGAAATATGAAGTAGAGTTGTTGGGTATAAATATCGGAAAACATACCGTGATCGTGATCGTGCTCAGACAAACCATGATTGCCAACTGAAACATGAATTTTCGTTTTTATGAGCAATGCAATATACATAGGCTTGAAACATAACATGAGCAATACATAATTGAACTGATCCACTTTCAAATTAAAATGGCGTCTTCTGAAACATACCGTGGTTCATGATTGCAGCTTCGTGATATATATGGTGATAAAAAGTTCCACTATAAAGGCTGATAATGTGATATACATTTCTTATAGATTATATGCGACCATTAATTACGTTATAGGGTTTTAAAATTTGAAATAGCTACATTGACCATTCTACCCTTTTCAGTATTAAACTAATTTATTTTATGATAATTATTGTAATAATCATAACCGTAGATCATTACCATCCTATGGATGTTAATAGTTCCTAAATTTTTTTATAAGTTATGGTTTTTACTATAATGCTTCCCGCATTTCTTATGGTTAGTTTGTTTCACTTATTAAGAACTAGTCAACTTTTCCATGGGATGTATTCGGGTGAAATTCATAGGTTCAGGTGCAAAATTAAGAACTAATCTTGACCATTAGATGTATAATAAGAAGGTTAAGATGTTTGCTGACTCATCAATGACATAGTATGTAAATATGAATTAGATGTGTATTTCATTTTGTCATTTAACATTGATGAAAGAATAAATTTGTATTTTTAAACTATTTTCCTTAATTTACCTCATTTAATTCATATTTAATACCTTTTTAAATCGTATCTAATTGCTTATTTTTATACCGGTTTTCTTATTATTTTTGTGTTGACTATGAACACGCGTTTTGTTAAACTATTATGGTCTTACAATTGTTTCATGGTTTCATTAAGATCTCGCGAACGGTTTCATTGTTTCATGAGTTAATTCGTCACGATTTCATCGTTTCATGGGTTAATTCGTCACGATTTTATTGTTTTAGTACTCATATTCCATAATTTTATATATTAATTAACCAGTCTCATGATTTTATTAATCAAATTTCATGGTTTCATTATTTGAAATTCATAATTTTATTCATCAATTTTCATAATCTCATGTTATAGATGTTTGCTTCTTTTTTCTAAAAATGGTGCATAAAAATATTTAATGAACTTCAAATTTACCACTAAAAATACAACTTAGAACAACATTTTAAGACATAAATAAGAACTTTACTAACTTACATGACAAGAACACCAATCGAAGTAAAAATTAAAATTCAAACGAAAAATGCAGGATTTCTTGGCACAAATGAAAAATGCAATTTTGCCCAAATTTTTGTTTGGCATTGTTCGATGATAAGCGTCGACGCAGGCTGTCCAACCGTCGTGCGGTCTCGTATTTTGGAAACCAGGTTTTCCAGTCCGAGCCTGCTCTAGTTTTGGCTCTCTTTCTCCGCTTCAGCTAAAATCGTTCTTTCCACTTCAAAATCAAACTGGAAATTGCTTCACGGAATATCTTCCACTTGTGGCAGCATAGGAAGCTAGAATCTGATTAAAAAAATTCTACCTTATCAAACTCAATAAACATTATGAAACTTGAACACATTTTCATAACCCATAACTCTCTTATCCAAATATCAAATTCTAATCGACGCAATAGGAAGAAGAAAAGCAAAGAGCATCATATATTATATTAAATAACACAAACATTTAATTTAGGGATAATTTCAGGTGGCTACACCTAGATATTGCGGTTTTTGAGATGACACCCCTAGAACTTTTTTTCCAGAAAACTACGCCTAAGATGTGCTACACCTAGTTTTTAACATTTTTTACATGTGAAATGACTAAAATGCCCTTAACTATTCATTTAGTTTTCAAACATATGCCTAACATATGCCTCCACAACATTGTCTTGTTATTGAAAATTGGGTGGCACGTTCGCGAGACCACTGCAGGTTATGATGTTATTGTGTTAGTTTTGTGGTGATTGGTCCACCTATTGGTAGATGTTATTTGAAATCTCATAATTTCAATTCTCAAGATTCAACATAAGCTAAGTTTACAAATAAATTAAAGGGATAATTCAAGGTGGCTACACCTAGATATTGCTGTTTTTCATATGACACCCCTGAAATTTATTTTCCAGAAGGCTACGTCTAAGATGTGCAAAATTTTCACTTTACACTTTCCATCTAATTGTGTTAGTTTTAAACATTTTACATGTGAAATGACTTAAATGCCCTTAATTATTAATTTAATTTTCAAACATATGCCCTTAACTAAAATGCCTATATTTTGTCATACTCATATATACATCAGCTTTTACTCGATTTAATTTGACAATAAGAGAATGATTAACTCAGCATTGACCTTTGTGTAGGCATTAATATTTAGTAGAAGAAATATGGAGCAACCTAATATAATTACTTTCCCCATAATAATGGATAAAGTTAATAAATAGAAGTTAAGAAAAAGCCTGACAATAGCAGCAACGCGATAGCGAAGCAGCTGTTGTCCACCAATATCCTTGCCTTAGACTTGGTCGTGACCGTGAGCGCAAAAGTGGCCGCCGCTTGCAACGACCATCTCTTGGTCGACGTTGTCGTCATCGAGGGCGGGGATGTCAGCCACGTCGTTGTTGGCGCTGCCCTTGCGGCTGTAAAGTGAGGATGGTAGCGAGCATGGCAACGAAGCTGGAGAATGGGAACTTGTGCCATGGGAAATATGGGATTGAGGGAGCCTACTATATGATTCCTACGAAATGGAGTCACTTGGTCATCTTCTCACATGATTTGTTTCTATGGCGGCGGAGGACAGGAACGGCGCCAGAGACGGTGACGGAGAAGGAGGCTTCGGCGGATTGGTGGGGGTAGAAACGATGGTGGTCTTGTGCATGATGGTGGAAAGAAGGGATGAGGTGGCGCGAGGAGGAGGTGGAGAGAGAGGAAGAGAGTGTGTGTGAAGAGGACATATGTTTGAAAATTAAATGAATAGTTAAATGCATTTAAGTCATTTCACATGTAAAAAAATGTTTAAAACTAACACAATTAGATGGAAAGTGTAAAGTGAAAATTTTGCACATCTTATGCGTAGCCTTCTGAAAAAAAAATTCAGGGGTGTCATATGAAAAACAGCAATATCTAGGTGTAGCCACCTGGAATAATCCCTTTAATTTATTTGTAAACTTAGCTTATGTTGAATCTCAAGAATTGAAATTATGAGATTTCAAATAACATCTACCAATAGGTGGACCAATCACCACAAAACTAACACAATAACATCATAACCTGCAATGCTCTCGCGAACGTGCCACCCAATTTTCAATAACAAGACGATGTTGTGGAGATCAGTCATTAAGGAGAAGTGGCATGGAGGCAGAAGCGCCGCAATCGAGGTGGGTTTGCAAGAAGTGGAGGCGTTGCAATCGAGGTTGGACCACATGGAGCAAAGGCGTGGCATGGAGGCGTAGAGTGGAGGCACGGCATGGAAGTGCGGAGCGGAGGGCGACATTAAGGTACGAAGTAGAGGCGCGACACTGAGTCGCCATACTCTTACAAATGGTTAATGGAAACAATATGTAGTGTTTATTGTACATAAGTTAATTTTAGTCTAATGCCCTTATGGATTTATTTCTATTTAATTCACCATAAAATCAACTAATTAATATGATGCATAGATTTGAAACCATCCAATGGATGGTATATGTTTCTAATTTTGTATCTAAGAAATGGGTTGTCAAGGAATGCATCCCCTTTTCATATGTAATCGAGTTGAGGGTTGTAATCAGTAACAAACCCCATCAATTCACTACAAATCTTAGCACTTGTGGTACATTGCATAAGATAATTAATGGTCAGATTTAATGTTGAGTCATCAATGGTATACTAACGTAAATATAAATTAATTGTAAACTTCTTTTGGTCATTTTATACCATCAAAGAGGTATAAACATATTATTATACCCCTATTTCTTTAGAATATTACTTCCTTAGTTGAATATCTTGTCATATCATTTTATTGCAATGGTTTGATCAGTTCACTTGCAAACCATTTCATCGGTTCACGTGAAATTCATTCATCGGCTCATTTACAACAATTTAATTATTTCATTTGCAATTGTTTCATCGGTTCGCCTAAAACTATTTATTGTTTCACTTGAATTGTTTTATTCATTCTACGAGAATTGTTTCATTCGCTTATTTGAAACGGTTCAACTGTTTCATCCATTTTATTAAGTTGGTTTCATCAAATCAGTTTCATCAATTTTCATAAATTTGTTTCCTCAAACTGGTTTCATCGCATTCATCTTTTTCTTTATAAGTTGAGACATATTATTGCACTAAAAGAAACAATAACAAAGATGATAAAGAAGGAGAATGAAAGAAAGAAAAGCAAGAACAAAAACAGAGAGCCAGAACATTATAAAAAGAGTACAAAACGAAGCCAGTTAGAGAACCGCGGATTAAGTCCAGCTAACAAAATGATGAGAGCCTCAGGCCGGTGGGCGTCCGAACAAAATGTCTGGATCTTGTCCGAACAGGGAGAGGTTCCATGTAGCGTCCAAACAAAATATCACTATCAGAGCACCTAGTGAGATGAATGGAGATTCCTAAATTATTTATTTTTAGGAAATTGACCAGCGGAGATGCACATGTACCCTCAAATATCAGAGTGTTCTAAGCGAGCCAAATATGCCATAAAGTGATACCAAACAAAGGGCTCCAGAATTTTCTGTGTCTCTTAGAGTGCACCAGGAAAGGCCATAAGATTTAAAGGCAAGAGATATCCCTTGGTAAGACCACCAAAAGACCCTAACAGCGAAAAATAGTATTCCAGATGATTCGCGCCCAACGGTAATGTAATAGAAGATGTTCGGAATCCTCAAAGAATTTCTTACAGGGGCATAAGCAGTCCAACAGTGAAACTTGAACCCCTCTTTCTTCCAAAAAACACCGGGTGGGAATGGCTCTGTGAATCGTTAACCAAGTGAAACACTGAATTTTTGGAGGAGACTTAGCTTTCCAAAGAGTCGTGGCCCAAAGTTCTGAATCTCCTCCCCTTGATAGTAAAGAGTACATTCTCTAGACCGAGAAGCCCTCATGATCCCCTCTCCACACAAGAGCTTCCTCTTCATTTAATCGTGGGTGCGTGGCTGTAATCAGAGACATCAGTGCCTTCCTATCTGCCAAGTTACTCGGTCCTAGGTGGCCATCAAAATCAACCTGCCAGCCATCGCCCCTCCAAAACGCATCCATGGGTTCATCTAGGAGGCAAGCACGAGCATATAACCTTTGGTATAGTGTTGCAAATGGGTTCTAGTATAATCCACGGATCTTCCTAAAAGAGGATACAAGCACCCGAACCGAGTCTCCACCGGATTCCATCAGAACTGAAGAGATAAAAAATGCTCATCCCTGAAAAGGGAGAATAGGTACTTGAGAAATAAGGAGGCAGTAGGGCAATCCCTTCAGCTGATGTCCCAGTCAGTCAGTTCCCATCCGTACTTAGCACAAACGACTTTCTTCCAAAGAGAATCACGCTTTGTAGCAAACAGCTACCACCATTTAGCTAATAGTGCTTGACCCATCGAAGATAATCTTCTAATCCCCAAGCCACCTTGATCCTTTGAGAGACAATCCACGCTCCACTTAAGCTTCGGCATCGATCTCTTATCAGGATCCGAGGCCCACAAAAAGTTTCGCTGGATCGCTTAGAGGGCTTTAAGCACTAAAACCGACACTTTAAAAAGGAAATGTAATGGAGAGGGAGGGTGACAAGAATGGATTCGATAAGTGTCACCCCCCCCCCCCAAGCTAAGGAACCTCACTTGCCATAGCGAGAGCCGCCTTTCATATGAATCCAAGACTTTTTCCCAAGAGCTAACTCGCGCTGAAGTTTCCCCTAAATTAAAACCCATATAAGGAATTGAAAATGTGCCCGCCGAACAACCAAAAACTTGCGTCAGGTCATGCGCCCTCTCAGGACTAAAATTGACATCAATCAATTAGGATTTCTAGAAATTAATCTTTAGTCCTGAGGCATATTAGAAGCCTTAGAGAAGCATTTTTCATGTTTTCTAAACCCGAATGGTCTGTGGGAGGAAAATTATGGTTTCATACGCGAATTGTTGATGAGATACTGCTAAACCATTATGAATTTTCACTCCGCAAAATTCGCCAGCTCAGACGCCCCTCTCTATGAGTAAATATAGCTCTTCGGTGGCGAGGATGAATAAGAAATGAGACAAGGGGCACCTCTGACGGACACCCTGAGCAACCAAAAATTCCTCTGTTGGAGATCTGTTTACCAAGACTGAGGTGTTTGCTCTAAGGCAGGCCCCAATCAATCCCACCCAACAAGATCTAAAGCCCATGCTTTTGAGTACCCCACAAACGTAATTCCAATCAACTTTGTCGAAGGCCTTCTCAAAGTCGAACTTGATAACCACTGCCTCCCTGCGTCATCATTTCAAAAGATCCAGAACTTCGCTCGCTATTAGAACCCTATCTAAAATTTGGCGGCCTTTGACAAATGCGGATTGTACGTCACTGACAAGAAGGTGTAAAACCTTTTTCAGTCTACGAGATAGAGCTTTTGCCAGGATTTTGTATGAAGTAGACACCAAACTGAAAGGTTTGAAGTCATTAAAAACTTGTTTTTGGCATGAGGCACAAAAAGGTTGCATTGATCCCACGACCCAATCTCCACGAGCGGTGAAATTCATCAATGAAAGCCATGAATTCAGGCCTTATAACATCCCACATTTTCTGAAAGAAGAGAACAATGTAACTATCGGGACCCGGTGCTTTATTCCCGTTGCAAGTCTTAATGGATGCGAGAATTTTCTCCTCGCTAAATGGCTCTTCCAAAAATGAAGCATGATCAAAGGGACGTGAGCGAAATGGTAGGGTCGGTAGGTCTAGCCTTGATATTCCAGGAGCTGAAAACCGTTGAGCAAAGTGCTCAAGAGCTAGTCTACGGACAGTAGCAACATCAGTAACCCATTCCTCATTCAAAGTTGTGCCAGAGACCCTGTTCATAGCTCGTCGATAGTTCGTAACCCGATGGAAATAACATGTATTTCCATCCCCCTCCGATAACCACAAGTTTCTTGATTTTTGTTTCCATATGGAAGTTTGATGGAAAAGTTTATTAAGTTGAGCTTGAGTAAGCAAGCGCTCGGTATGTTCCAGATCCGTGAGGGCACGAAGTTTGGCAAGGCTGTCATACTTCCCCAATTTTTTTGTTAGTTCTTTAATGGTGGTATCCACATTCTAAAAAGTATCTTTGTTCCACTGCTTAATGATCTAAAGCACAGACTTGAGCTTTAACCACAAGGTGATATGGGGGAGTTCCTGGACCTTGATTGCTTTCCACGCAGCCGACACCATGGGTTTAAAAGAGTCTTCTTTGAGCCATCTATTAAAGAACCAAAAAGGTTTCAGACCCTATTCCGAGAGCGGGTTGTGGAGGAGGATTGGGCAGTGGTCCGAGATTGTTCTCGGCAATGCCTCCTGGGTTGGGTTTTCCAAATGATCCATCGTGGAGTCTGAGAGAAGAAACATGTCTAAGCAGCTCGATCTCGAGCAGGGTCCGTACCAAGTGTACTTTCTGCCAGCCAGCGGGATATTTAATAGAGCAGCCTCCGAGATAAATCTGTTGAATTCTCTAGAATCTACAATGGAGTAAAAGATTCCCGACCTCTCAGAGGGGTCACAAACCGCGTTGAAGTCTCCTGCTAAAAGAACGTTTGGGCCTAACTAATTCAAGGATTGAAGAAGTTCGCCTCAGAGTTGAATCCTGCCATATGAGGTACATGGAGCGTAGACATTTAGGATAGAGCATGGGAAACTAGAGGGTAGTATGGTACCTGATACAGAGATCGTATTTCCATTATGGGATGTTCTTGTCATTTGGAAAGATGGTTTGACCCAAGATATTAGCGTGCCTCCAGAGTTGCCAACGGATGGTGCAAAAAAGAAATCTTAATCCATATAGAACCCAGCTTGGCCGGAATAGTATAGGGAGAATGACCTCGCATTTGGTTTCTTGGATCAGGACAAAAGTAGGTCGGTGACTGGCGATTAGGCTGGCGATGACTCTCTATAAGAAGGTTATGCCTCTAGCATTGCCCGTGATGATCCTCATAAGTAAGATCCTATCGACGGGGGGTGGTTTGATTCACATAATTTAATCGCTTATGGATTTGCTCGTTTAGGTGTTCTAGATGGCTAATGACTACTTCCTCCGTATCCCGTCCTTTAAATCCTAAATTCTTGCAAAAAGCCCAAGGTTTTTGTGCTTGGCGTCTCGATTCTGAGGAGACGTAGGATCCAGAATCAATCGCCTGCTTTAGTTTTCTTAGCTTCTGCCTGATGGCCCTAGAGGCGGTTTCGCGGACAAGCAGTTATGGGAAGCACATCTATTTATGTTCGTCGGTGATGAATTAGAAGAAGTAGATGAAGTTGGTTTGGAGGCTTTTAAGGTTGGCAATGGCCCAAAATGACCTGATTTGGGCTCGTTAAGTAGCTCAATGACTGCAAGCCTGTGAGGAACGGGTCCCTCCACATTCTGGTGTGTTATAGAGACACCACTCTTGTCATTCTTGTCGCCAGTTTCAAGTTCGGTCGGTCCAACTTCTCCTCGGAGGGAGCTTCCTCATTATAGGGGGTGTTGCTATCTACCCCCGTCGCTCTCACCATCCGAGCTAGAATTCTCGTCTTCATTCTCAGAGTTTGAGTTCGGCGAGTCCGAGTCTGAATCATAGTTGTAAATGAGTGATAGTCATCGGCTTCGTCAAATCAGCTTCATCTAATCAGTTTTGTAGGACATTATTTTGTTTGTTTCACCAGTTATCTTATCACAGAAGCTCCCATGGAAAGTGCACCAAGTGCACATGAACATAACAAAATTGTTCGGATCACCGATAAAATTCAGAGCTATTAATTCAGAAACAAAGACCCTATAAGCAAAAGGATTGAATTGCACCAAACCATATTCATTGCTCAGCAAATTCGAATCCAAATAAAAAAATCGAAATTACATACACATAACACACACACAAACAGAGAATTAAAATACATTTTCTCATGGAATCAAATCTCATTGATGAAGAAATTCACGAATTCGAATTCAACCAAAACGAGAAACAAGAATCTGAAATGAAACCGAAAATCGAAAACACATAATTTGCGAAATTTGGTGAAGGAGGGAGGAGACGACGACGAATAATAGGCGGTGGCGGGATGCGTCAATCGTCGTCGCCACCGTCTGGGATGTGTCGAGCTAGAGTTGTCATCATGGGGAAGGAGCCGTGTCGCTGGTTGTAGCCGTAGATCGTTTCCGCCGTGGAGATCCCCGTCGTGGGGACAAAACCGAGTCGTCGTTTCCACCATTAATCGTCACTTTCGTCGTCATTTGGGATGCATCGGGATGGAGCCGAACTGCCGGTTATCACTAAAGATCGAAGCCCCTGTGAAAGAATCAGCTGAATCGCCGTTTACACCGTTAAAGTTACCGCCGTTGTCGTCTAGAGCTGTCACCGTCATGTGGACCAGTCGACACGACTTCGAAGCTTAAGCAGCGCTCAATTCTAAAATGAGGGGAGGAGTGTTGTAGGTTTTTTTTATGATATATATATATATATATATACTACAAACCATATTTGAGCGTCCAAACGTCCGAACCATCTCCCAACCGTCTGATTTGCACAGAGCGAAGGGGATGATGACACGTGTAACCACGCGAATTGGGAGGGAGATAACGGTCGCTGGCGGAGCCATTAGGGTGTTGGTGTGTAACATACTTGTTTCGCGTGTGTAACTATTGTTATACAATTCAGCACTTACACGGGTCAATTATGATTTTACGTTATACGTGAATGGTTATACAATTATATTGTAGGTGTTATACACTACCAAGTAACCGGTTACACGTTCATAAAACTGAACACATGTATGCACTATTTGAAAGTGTTACACAGTAACAACTGGTCAGTTACACACACACAATGGTTACACACACGGAATAAGTATGTTACACACCAACACCCTAACGGCTTCGTCAGCGCCCGTTATCTCCCTCCCAATCCGCGTGATTACACGTGTCATCATCTGCTTCGCTCCGCGCAAATCAGACGGTTGGGAGATGGTTTGGACATTTTGACACCAAATGAGAGGTTTGTAGCTAATATAAGCCCGAAATGGAGCTCGTATAAGAGAATTATGACATTCGAAAGTTTCATTATATTATTAATAATTATTTAATAATATTATTTTAGTTGTTACTATTTTGTAATAATTATTTATTAAATTAAATTAAATCAATTTTTAATTTAAACCGGTTATACCAGCTTCATTTCAAATTATAACTATTTAGACTTTTTAAAAACCAATTCTATCATATTTAACATAAGTTACGTTAAGTTTCGCTTAAAATACTTGGGATATTTGTAAAACAAATTTAAGTTGGGGTACTGATTTTAAAAAGGATATTGCTAGATTTAATTTCATTAGAGTTAAAAATAAATGAGTGATAGTTGAGGGTAGTGATGTGTAATTTTTTTGTTTGTTTAGAACAGTGAAATGAAAATTAATGATAGTTGGGGTAATACTTTGTAATTTTCCCTTAAAATTGATATTCATTTAAATGGATCATAGTTATAAGATTAAATGAACAAAAGATTAAATAAATATAATCTTACATTCTCCCACTTGACTCATTAAATATGATTTAATGATATAAATGTAACATGTACATCATAAGTTAAATTTGTTTATTATATTAGTCAAAAAGAAATTACTAAGTAATAAACTAAAAAGAATTATGTCGGTTATACGTAGGTACTTAACATATTCTCTTCCATGTATAACAATATTATATTTCAAACTTAATAAAATTGGTAATGTCCAGTTCCTAAAACTCAGAACTGAAACCGGTCGAAAATTGGTTGAGACCGGACTTTTGGTTAACCATAAAATTAGACTCACTTTTCTAATTTAACCGAAATTTGTCACGATTTAAATTATTTTTAAATGAACTGAATAAAAAACTATTGCAAAACCTTAGTTTCTCCTCTCTGTCGTCGCCTTCTCCGTAACCACCACCTTCTTTACATTAATGATTAAAAAGACAGAAATAGTCAGATGTAGATCCAAAAAAATTATCTGATCAAGTGTTCTACGGTGATGTCTCTAAATCATAAGATAGTTGAGTTTTTTTTATGTGGGGAGAGGATCGAGGGTAAGAGGAGAAAGGAAGAGGGGATTAAAAGGAAAAGAGATGAATCAGTGAAGGGAGAGAGAGAAAGGAGATATAAAGAGAGAGAGGGTAAGTTCCTATTAAAGAGAGAAAGAAAAGACCAGAGAAGGTCGGTGAGTAAGGGGAGAGAACTAAGAAAAGAGAAAGATCTGATGCAAAAAGGAAGGATGTAATGGCACGGTAAAGACGGGTCATTGCGGCGCAGAGGTGAATGGACGTCGCAATGTCCGAGGAGATGATCATCTTTGAGGTCATGAAATGGAGGCGTAGAATAGAGTTTGGAGATAAAGAGAAAGATAAATAGTGAAATTGAGGGTTATAGTATTTAGGGTTGTTGACATCTTTACCCTTTTAATGATTTTTTTTAAGGTAAAACGAATTTTCTTAATTAAATAGCAACTAACCCGACATCAAGCCGGACAACTGAAGCTACAGATGACAGAACAAACCCCTCACCATAAACCCAGCTACTGTCAGTTAAAACAAACTTGGCCAATTCGTGAACCATTTGAGTACGAGCAAAGTAAATAACAAAAACAATTTCGCTAATGATTCCTCCAACGTTCTTCAGCTCGACCTGTTTAACATTATGTAGATTCACGGCCTCCACCTCATACAAATAGAGAAATCCTATAATCTCGCTGCAGAATAATTTTAATAGGCATCCATGATAACCCCGGAGACAAATCGACTCGAGCCGGTTAACATTATGCAGAGTCACGACCTCCACCTCATACAGATGGAGAAACCCCGTAATCTTGCTGCGGACTGCCTGAAACCAGCTTCCTCGATCAACCCTGCGATCAATATGTGAATCACGAACCTTTAAAAATTTGAAACCTCTCAACTCATTGGGCTTAACAGGACCAACCCATCGATACCAGAGACCGCCTGTTTCCTCCTAGTACCGATCCCAATGGGACACCCAGGTGACGTATTAAAGTTTAAGAAAGTCAATACCCCCTAATTCGGTATGCTTGCATGAATCTGCCCATCGACATAAAAGAACTCTGGTTCCCTCCCAGTACCGAGCCCCGACCTCGCCAGCCTCTGCGCGGCCCTGCCCCCCGTCCCTGTCCCTTGACCACTTCCCCAATCGCTCCCTCCTTGGACCCAAATCCTCCGACTTCGATCTACCTCTTACTGCTTCCTCACGCCGAGACTCCTCCATCCTTACCCGCAGACTGAATACGTTGCGCACCTCGTCAGGCTGACGAGACTTCACTAATATTGGTGAGACAAAGAAATCCTAGAGTTCAAGGGACAGGTTTCTGAATACCCATTTTAATGATTTATTGATTTGCTTAAACATTAATAACATTAATTAATAAAATAACTCAAACCATTGTAATGACATCAAACGACTTACAATGATTATTAAATTTGCATACATTACGTGATTTTTCAACGATTTCTATTAAAATATTATATATAATTTTAAGAGGTTAGTAGATATGAAATTGTGTAATTTATTTTATTTCAAAATTATTCCAATTTGGACCTGTATGCTTGTATTTAAGAGTACCTCAATCCAAAAATTCAACCACTCACTCATATTTACTTTAAACCTTTGAACTGAATCACGATTTATTTATGATTTGAATTATGAAAATTCCAGTTTGAAGTGATTAAGCTTATCTGCAGTGCAAATTTATTCATCTATACCTATATGTGGCAATTTGGGTTGTTCATCGAAAATTGACGATGTCTCACGGCGACACGGTTCTGCATGTGAGGGCTTCTAGTACGGCGACGATTTCGGGTCTTGTGCTGGTAGCTGCGACGGCAGCTGGCGGTGAAGGAGGTAGACCTAAGGAGATGGCAGGAACATGGTCGAGGGCAGTGGGGTTGAGGCCGGAGTTGAGGACGGAATTACAGGTGGGGCGAGCTTGGGTTGCGACGGTAGATCGATATTGGGAGGGAACTGGGGTTATCTGGCGTCGGTGGGCAGACTCATGCAAGCATACCGATTTAGGGGGCATCGGATTGCTTAAGCTTCAATACGTGGGAACCAACGATTTTGGTTGGTTGATAGGTCGGTACTGGGAGGGAACCCGAGTTATCTGGCGTCGGTGAGCAGACTCATGCAAGCATACCGAACTAGGGGCCCTCGGTTTACTTAAGATTCAATACGTCACTTGGGTGTTCTATGTCGATGGGTTGATCCAGTTAAACCCAATGAGCTGGGAGAATTTGAACTTTGCGATGCCCATATTGATCACAGGGTTAATCGAAGAAGCTTGTTTAAGGCGGTCTGCAGCAAGATCACGGGGTTTCTCCATCCGTATGAGTTGGAGGTCGTGGCTCTGCATGATACTAAACGGGTCGAGCTGAACAACTTTGGGGGAATCATTAGCAAACGGTGTTGCGTACTACACACTATCAGAACATGTGTTCTTTGTTTTGCTTGTAATCAAATGGTTCACGAATTGACCATATTTGCTTTAACTAATAATAGCTGAAATTATGGTGAAAGTTCTGCCCCACCGACTATAGTTTCAGTTGTCCTTCTTGATGTCGGGTTAGTTATTATTTAATTAATAAAATTCTCTTTCACCTTAAAAAAAAAAAGTTATACATTAAATTGTTTGTTTGGGGAAAGTAGTTAAGCAAATGATTGCCACTGAGTTTTGTGAATGGAGTGGTTGGGAATATGATGCAAAAATAATTGGCCATTTATTAAGAGCCCACCTCACTTAACTATTTCCATTCCATTAATTACTTATTTTCACCCAACTTGGTGCCTACTTATATTTTCTTCATTTAACTCAAATATTTAATCATCTATAATTAATCTTTTAAAATACCATAACACAAAATTTAAATAGACAATTAAAATCCGAAACTATTCACATGAAAATTGTACTCATGGCATGGACAAAGAATCAAGTTATTGCTTATCATTTCATAACAAAAATAGCAATCATGTACAAATATCCGAAATTAAAATGTATTACTTAAAATGACCATTATCCATATCACCCAACAAAATTAATTGAATAGAGAAATTATTTATAAATAAAAATGACTCAACCTATACTAACTAACTAATAATTACTCCTTTAATGTTAATATATGCACCTTCTTGTCAAAATCAACATTTTGCTGTTTTAGTCTTCAAAAAAAACATTTTGCTATTTCTCACATTCATTATGTTAAAAAGTACACTTTTTTCATCAAATTTTCATTGGATTAATCCGTACATGAATCTTTGACTTGGTAGTAGAGTTTCAACGAACTCATTGATTAGAAAGAATACTTTAAAAGATATTTTATAATTTTGTCAAGTGTAACGATTTTACGATATTAGTAAAATACGATCAGACTTTCACAATATTTAACGGAAAACAAAACATAGAAAACAAAAATCCTAAATATACAATAACATTTAAGCATAGAATGCAAAATACGTGCTGACTTCTAAAATAATTAGGCACAAAGCATTTACAAGTAGAATTCCATAAATGCGTGATGCTTCCCGAATGGACAATGAAAACAACCAAGTTAAAATGCGACACTGTTAAAAATAAACATAATAAATGTATCTTTCTTCCCATGTTTTAAGTTTAACGGGTCATTTTCTAGTAACAAAAAATCACTATTGGTGTGTAAATCACCTCTTATGATAATGTAAACTAACAACTCGTCAAGGCTATTGAATTTATGAAATAAAAAGCTGAAACTAAAATAAAATGAAATAAAATAATATATTTTTATTAAATTCAAGCTCAATTAAATTATTATATATTTTATTTGTATTTGTATTTCATTAAGATTAATGATTCTTATTTGAGTATTCATTTGATAACAAATGAAAATATTCCACATATATGTTTGCACAACCAACGTGCCTTTTAATTATAAAAATAAAAAAAGGGGAAGGGACCAGAAGATCCAACACCATGTTCCACAAGCCACACAAAAAGATCGATCAAATGGGTATTATGGTAATTTCAAAGCAAAAGACCGCTTCCCGACAAGGGCAGTTTAGTCATTACGTATAAAATCCGAGAGAGAAGTGGCTTGGCTCGGTCGCTCAATCATGGTTCCCAAGTCTCTCTCTCTCTCTCTCTCTGTCTCTTTAGTCAGAAATCAAAATAGAAAAAATAATCATTTTGATTTTCCAATCTGAATCCAATTCCTATCTTTCGCTGTGGATTTCCGTTTCCTTCCAATATCTGGAATTCCATTTCCATCTCCATCGTCGTCGGCTCTGAATTCCCGTCCGGCGACTCCGTTGCCGAGAAAATGGCGAAGCGTGGATACAAGCTACGTATCCTCTTCATGCTGCTGTTTTTTCTTATTTTCATGGTTCAAATTGAAATGATGACGAGCTTGGATGTAGCAGAGATATATTTTTTGGATATTGTCGGTTAGGGTTTTATGCAGGAGCTTGGTTTGGAGATGGGGAATGGGAGGTGGAATGTTGCTTTTTTTATTTGGTTGGTGTTTTTATCTGTTTGTTTGAGGAATTTTGTTTTCCTGGGAAAGATGTGGGGGAAAAGGAAAGAAGTTTGAATTGATTTTTTTAATTTCCTCTTTGGGTGGTTAGTGCAAGTTTTGGTTCTTGATTATATTTTTATATGACACTTCACATCCATATTCATGGCAACAAAACAGGGAGTTTTTTTGAAATGTTTCCTTTTTTCACTATGGAAACAAAATTTGAAATTTCTATTGTAGTGATCCAGAAAATGATGCTGTCATTCTTCAAGTGTTTGTTTCCTTGACCCAAATGAATGCAGAGGAGTTTGAAGCTCATTCAGCTAATGTCAATTGTGTCAAAATTGGGAAGAAAGGGGGTCGACTTCTCATCACCGGGGGTGATGATAACAAAGTCAATCTTTGGTCCATTGGCAAGCCTACTTCTCTAATGGTCAGTCTGATATTTGGTCTCAAAACTCATTCATGATTAACATAGGTTTGCTAAATTTTGTTTTTGTGATGGTTGATGAGCTTTTTTGTTGGAATAATTTATTTCCTGTTGTTATTTAAGTGTACATGTGATCATCAATGATAGCCATTGAATTTGAACACGATTTTAATTTATTGAACTTTAGATACCCTTTTACTTGACTGCATTTCAAACGATGCACTTATTTACTAATTTGTATCAGTTTTATCCTTCTTCTTATTTTAGTTTTTGTCCTATTTGTTTGGAAACTAGTTCCACTATCATTACCTTGTTTGACGGAATGAAGCCGTGTACATGCAGAGTCTGTGTGGCCATACAACTCCAATTGAGTCTGTGGCCTTTGATTCGTCTGAAGTTTTGGTTGTTGCTGGAGCTTCTACTGGTGTCATAAAGCTGTGGGATTTGGAAGAAGCAAAGAGTAAGTCTGTTACTTTGTTGGTTCCTTAAATGAAATAAAAGTTAGACTTGTTTATAGGATTTGTATTGTCTTTCTATTTCTGACGTGCCGAATGAGGATAAACAAAACTTTTATTCTTGAAATTTGAAGTGTTTCTTGTGGAATCACCTTGATATTGGCCTTTGTTGGACATGAAATTGTAGGAATGTAGTTTTCCCTATGCAAATTTACCCCTGGTGTAGAAGAATTTGCAGACTTACCCCTGTATATGGATGTCACAGTTGTAATCTTCTAATCTATATGTTATTGTTCTTGAAGTGTAGTTGTTCGCACTCTTACTGGACACAGATCCTATTGCACTGCGCTGGAGTTTCACCCTTTTGGTGAGTTTTTTGCATCTGGTTCCATGGACACCAATCTAAAGATCTGGGATATCAGAAAGAAAGGATGTATTCATACGTACAAGGGCCATACTCGAGGCATTAGCAATATTCGGTTCACACCTGATGGCCGCTGGGTAGTTTCTGGTGGACTGGATAATGTTGTAAAGGTTAGAAGGTTACAGTATAAGCTTGTGATTTTATGAGTTTACATTATTCTCTTTGTATCAGTGAGCATTTCTATTGTGGAATAGGTGTGGGATCTAACTGCTGGAAAGCTCCTGCATGACTTTAAGTTCCATGAAGGACACATTCGGTCTATAGACTTCCATCCTCTTGAGTTTCTTCTGGCTACAGGTTAGGTTTTACTACTGAGTTGGCAGGTTCTCCATGGATTCTGTATGCACATTGTACAAAGTTTGTATTTTTTAGCTTAATCATTGGTCTTGTTCATTTGATGTCTTTATACCTTTTCAAGATAGCAAGGTCAGTGCAATGCCAATAAGTTTATATAATTATTTTTTCACCGAACTTTGATTACTTGATCTTCATCTAGCGGTGCATATACAAGTGATCTTGCAAAAGACATTGCAGTATTTTTGGTCTACCGACATTGATCTCCAACTTAAGTGCCATGCCAGAACTGTTTTGCTGGACCAGCTTTGCCATGCATTCCTTTTCAGTTTTATTCTTAAAGCTGTGAAAAATGTACCTAATATAGTACTTTTAAGCTAGTTTTCTTTGTTGCATAGAATTCTTCATCTAAAGAGTTTTCTTAAACTCTAACTAGATATTGGAGCATTCTGAAATGCCTGTTAATCAGGTATTTTGGCAGCGAGGACAACTCGGGTGGTGTGGAATTAATGTTATAATTAACCATTCATGACTAACATTGTCGGGAAATCGATAAACATGATCCCAGTGTAGCATCTCTTCCCCATTTTAACAGCCTAGTACTTAGAGCTTGATTGATTATCGAACAATTTTCTGTTGTTGGAACTCATGTTGGGATGTTATTATCATGTCTTTTCTTTTCATTTTCTCCTTACTAAAGTAAGAGTTGAGTGGTGGTTAGTTCTGTATCATTGGGTTGATCAATGGTTCCCATTCATTGCTACTAATTCTTGATAGGATGGTAAACTAGTTTAATCATTCATTTGCGTTTACATTTCTATATCTTTTCCTTTTGAATTTTGTTCATTCTTGCTAGTTACTTTAAGCTGTAACTATTTTTATAACATGGAAATTGTTCTCCAGGTTCAGCAGATAAGACCGTGAAGTTTTGGGATTTGGAAACATTTGAGTTGATTGGATCTACTAGACCCGAGGTATTTGGGGTTTTTGTTTCATAATATGTGAACTAGCCTAAATATGAACTTAATTTACATCTACGAACCATTTTCCGTTTCTTCAGAATTTTGTGTTGGGGCATTTATATTCAAATTCTCGGTCATGCAAAGTCTCTTTAGGTGATGCCTTCTTAGCTATCCAACCTCAATACTGCTTTGCTTCTGACTTTATGAGCTGACTTGAAAAATAACATTTTAAACCACCTCTACCATACCTGGCTGAGCCAGTTCTGTGACTGGCAACATTTCTCTTTAGAATTTTTTCATTCTTGTGAGATAAGTGTTTCTATGCTTTTTCTTCTTTTTCTTATTGTTATGTTGGTTTCTTTGTTAGGCGACAGGAGTTCGTGCAGTTACCTTTCACCCTGATGGGAAAACGTTATTTTGTGGTTTGGATGACAGTTTGAAGGTACTTGTTTCCAGCTCAATATTTTAAATTATATTTTTCCAAATGAATATCGAATTTTCTCCCTCTAAATTTTAGGTTTATTCATGGGAGCCTGTAATCTGTCACGATGCCATTGACATTGGGTGGTCAACACTGGGAGACATTTGCACTCACGAAGGGAAGCTTTTGGGTTGTTCACACTACCAAAACTCAGTTGCAGTGTGGGTAGCAGATATCAGGGTATTTCACAATACAACTTTCCTTTTATCCTTCTGGCTGGCTGGTTAGGAAGTGTTCTTATGCTTTTTTCCTTAGCCTCAGTTTGATAATCTTCTTGTGTCTGTATTCATCATCCCAGCTTATTGATCAATATGGATCTGGTTTGGGACTGGAAGAAACTGTCAGTGGAGACCAGAAATTTAATCTACAAGGAAGTCGTTCCTTGGAGAAAACAGGGGATGCTGTAAGATCTTCAATGGGCTTGCACTCCTTGTCTGCAGAATGTGATCCGAAGGATATAAAAACCATATATGTGGATTGTAAGTTACTCTGAATTGACTTGTTATAGATTTCAAGTGAAATGAAATAAGGAACAATGGGCAAATAGTTATAGACATGGACCTAGACAATCTTTTGGCAAAGTTATACCCTGTGTAATCTTTTGCTCCGTAATTTTTAAAATTAAAAATCAAGTACACAATGAAATATGTAAGACAGAGCTTCTTGAAAGAAATAACTTTGTAGGCAATGTGAAGTTCAACGTGGATGTTAGAGAATGTTGATTTCTTATCAACTTTTCAGAATATATCCCCTACTATTGTGAAATTAGGATTGAATGTTGCATGTATTTGGTCCACTTGGATCAATATGAATTGATGGCTGTTCTTTTTATTCCTGATTGAATGACTTCTGATGCAGACGGGGTAAGTTTTGGCAATTGCGTTAGGGTTTTCAGAGAACAATGTTCAAGAATGAGGAACCAGATCAGAGTTGAAGTAAAACGTTGGATAAATCTAAAAACCATTTGGTTCTCAAAGTATCAATAACTAAACAAATGCAAATGCATTGGATCTGTGTAAGAGCTATACAAAATCCATAATATGTGATCAGCTATGGATAATGATTTTGACAACTATTAGAATCCAAATTCAACCCAAGATGTTCTCTTTGCATTCTCAATTTTCTACTCTAGCCTGTGGAGTTTGGACTTAATAGATGTCAACTTTTATGTTGATCTTAGATCATTGAAGTGATTGCAGGCCTGCAACAAGTAAAAAGTTGGATAAATCTGAATAGTGTCTAGTTCTCAAATTATCAAAAGCTAAAACAAATGCAAATGCATTGGATCTGCTTAGGAACCGTACAAAATCCATAATATCTGATCATCCATAGATAATGATTTGAATAACTATTAGAACTACATTCAACCCAAGATGTTCCCTTTGCATTCTCAGAAGCATTGGTTTTTCTTTGCATATCTTTAAGTTTATCTGATTGTTCGTTCATTTTTAACACTTACATTTATCCGTATCCTTGATATGCTATATTATGTGCAGCTAGTGGTGAAAACCGTGCTACTCGAAAAAATGGGTCTTCCAATTCTCCACAGGCTGTATTCCCAGTGGAATCTATGGAATTGACTGATTTGCCAGTTCAGAAGCATGCTCCTCCAACAGTCATGCATACAAAAACTAATGGACAATCACTTGATAAGTCATTTACCATTCCGGGCATTGTACCTCGAGAAAGTACAGATGCAAAAGACTTGTCTGATAGTAAAAGAGAAACAATTCCTTTTGCAAGGACAACTTCAAGCATGTGTGTCCAGCCAGTTCATTTGCAGGAGATATTACCTCTCAAATATGACATTCAGAAGCTTTCAGTGTCTGTAGAATCTGGATCTATAACCAATATGGCAAATGGTAAGGAAAGTGCTACAGATCCAAACTTCAATGCTGGACCTGAGGTAAATGATGAAGCCAAAGACTCCTCTGAGGACAAACATTCAAGTATCAAAAGTGTAGTGGAGAAGTTCGATAGAGTTTTGTCTCCACAAACACCATCTAGTCAGGGAAAAGGTATGTCATTTTTATAATGATATTGTGATACTTATCCGTGTCATTGTAACTTGTATTACATTATTTTTATTTTGTCTTCTTTTGATTCTATTTTTTTTGTATTTTATCCTTTAGTTTAAAATTGTCAGTTGTTATATTCATTTCCAAGCATCAAAGTCTTACGTTGTAATTTGCATACTGGTAAATAAATCCAGGTTTCACCTTTTAGTGCTAGCTGTGCATCTCTAACAGGTCCTGCAAGATTTTTAACATGAATAACATCTCTTCTTACTTGTGCAAGTATTGGTCCTATTTGTAGTACTATATTTGCACATGCTCTTACACTTCTGTTTGTATAATGTTCTAGAAAGTGATACCCTCTTAAAGATTGAAGTCCCACATTCCTAGGGGATAAGAAGAAAAAAACTATGTATAGAGGCTGAGTCAAACCTAACTATTAAGATGAATATCTAAGTATATTAATATTACTTTTTTCTGAGATTACCATATTTCAATTCCAACATTTGTAATTAATTTTGTCATTTCTTGATTGGTGGTCTAGAACGTATTTATTTTTTCTTACAAATTGTTCAATATTTTTGTCGGTCATGTTTCACAGATAATGAGGAATCTCCAAATTCCAGCAAAGAAATAAGTACTGTTAAAGTTGTCAATGGAGGTTTGTAATTATACCTTCTGCTTGGTTTCGAGGGTTTAATTGAGTTGTAATCTGTTTACTTTATTATGGTTTGCCAGTTGCTGCCGTGCGAGGAAGGATACGTTCTCTGGTGGAGAGATTTGAAAGAAGAGAAAGTTGTAGTACCACTGAAGATCAAGCAACTAACATGTCTGTTACTGTGTCACCTGAAATAGACAAACCACAAACAGATAATAAACCAAGTGTGCTGGTATGGATTTAACATTCCCTTCTTGGGGCATTCGTTTGAATATAATACAAATTAATCAAATTACTGGGGATTGAAATATTGGGATACTTCACCAGAAATTGGAATAATGGTTTGCAGTATTTGGATAATTACGTTGATTTAAAATTTTAAGAAAGTGAAGCAGTTATATCAAATTGATTGTTAATGAATTTCTGAAAAAATATTTTTATAGTAAAATTTGTTAAATCACTCTTATGACCTTTATATTACCATGCCAATTTTGTAATGATATTAGGTCATAATTCACTACTCATTCCAGTTGTAGGATTGAAATTATGTCAGAACGACAGAACCCATTATTTCAAAGTAATGGTTTTTTTTGGATTAATTTAAAAACGAATGTAGTATTTAAAAATTTCAAATGCCAATCAATTCCACCTTTCCTGAGATTATAAAAAAATATTAATCACTTCTGATTTCAGTCTTTTAATAAAACCAAAGAATGATATGTCAATGTCTAGTTTATATTTTTCCACACCAAAGTTGTTATTTCAGAAAAAGATTGAAATTAGCAAGAAACAAAAGATGAACTCTCAAAATTGACAATCACTTCACTTTCCTACCATGCACATCATTATTTTATTCAGTAGACACAAACAATGTATTTTCTTAACACTGGATTTTTTGAATCATCTCATCTATTCAGAATCAGGTCTTTTTTTATAAGCATTACTCTAAAAGAATTTGAAGACTACCAGGAGTTATCAAATATTATAATATATGGTAGAGAACACGAATTCATACACTATCATGTTTACTGAACTGATTCTATTCAGTAATTATATTTCCATGTGGTGACAAACAGACAGGAGAAACCCAAATTTCTGGAAGAGAGCCAACCTCACCAAAGAACCAGGTTAAAACTAAAGTCACTCACATTGTAGCACTTCAACTGATAAAAATCGTTCCATACTTAATTTTTCCATTTGATGATAAATAGGGAGAGCTGCAAATTCCTGAAATGGAGCCAACTACTGCTAATGATCAGGTTAAATATAATTAGTTATATACAAAGTCATATTATTAAATTGAAATCATCTATTTATTTTACCTTTTGATGATAAACAGAGGGAATTCCAAATGTCAGAAAGGGATCCTGCCTCTGCCATTGATCAGGTTAAATATAACCAGGCATACGCAATTCTTTCTAATCAGTCAAAAATAGTTGATATATATTTTATCTTTTGGTTAAAAGCAGAGAAAACCGCAAATTACTGAGAGGGAGTCAATCTCTGCAAGTGATCAGGTAATACACAATATATTCAGGTTAATTATGACCAGAGTGCAGACACGCACTATGTCATGTTTAGTAATCAAAATCAATTCATAATTATATCATTGTTTGGTTACAAGGAGAAAGACCCTGAGATTACTGAAGAGGAGCCAACCTCTGCAAATGACCAGGTAAAACATGATTGCATTCACATTGAATAAGTTAAAATTGGCTATTATTTATTCTGTCTTGTGTTGACAGAGAAGAGAGGTCAGAACTTCTGAAAGTGAGCTAGCCTCTGGAAAAGATCAGGTTAAATATAGCCATACTCGGCATCGTCACATTTTGTCAACTAAGATTTGTAAGTAATTATTTTGTGGTTTGGTAACAAACAGAGAGGAGAACTCCAAATTTCCCAGGCAGAGCTTACCTCTGTAAATGAACAGGTTAAATATGACTACTCACTTTGTCATGGATGTTCAACTAAACTTGTTTAGTACTTAATTAATTGTTTATTGGCAAACAGAAAGGAAGACGTGGAATTTTTGGGAGGGTGCGACCTTCTGTAAATGACCAGGTTTAATAAAATCCCGTGCACGTCACATTTGATCAACTTAACTTTGTTAATACTGATTTTGTTTGTTTGATGACAGAGAGGACCCCGGATGTTTAGAAGGGAACCAGTCTCTGGAAATGACCAGGTTGAATAAATTACTCACATTGTAATATATTATCAGTTAAAATTGGTCAAGTTTCATTTTCTTATTTGCTGACAAGCAGAGAGGGCCACGATCTTCTGGAAGGGAACCTGTCTCTTTATATGACCAGGTTGAATAAAATCACTTGCAGAATCACTTTTGATCAATTAAACTTCTATTGGTATTTATTTTGTTGTTTGGTAACAGCGACGAGGACCTCGAAACTATGGAAGGGAGCCAGCCTCTCCAAATGATCAGGTTAAATATATTACTCTTGCTACATTTTAATCAATAAATGGCTAGAATGCCAGAAACCAACTTTAGTAAATATTTATTTAATTGTTTGGTGACAGAAAAGAGACCCCCGTATTTCTGGAAGGGAGTCAACGTCAGCAACTGATCAGGTTAATCAAATTGACATTTCATATTTGATTAGCTAAAATTAAAGTCTATCAATATTTATTTTGTTACTTGTGATGATTAGAGAGAACTCCGAATTGCTCGAAGGAGGTCAACCTTTACATCTGCGAATGATCAGGTTTAACAAATCACTCATGTACTTTTGTCAGTTTTAGCTGATAAAAAATGTAGTTTTTGTCAGTTTAGATTGTATTGATCTTTATTATGTTATTTGATGATAAACAGAGAGGGCGAAATTTTGTTAGGGAGCTGAGTCCTGCAAATGACCAGGTTAAATACTATTTTCTCATATTGTCAAATTTAGTTAACTAAATTCAAGGTCAAATCAAATGTTTACTTTGTGTTTGCTGACAATTTAGATTAGAGAAAGTCAGGAGTCTGAAAGGGAGCTGACCTCTGCAAATGATCAGGTATAATGTCATAGCTCATATATCTCAGGTTTGGTAAACTAAGGTAAACTATTTATATTGTGTGTGGTTACAAATAGATGAGAGGGACCAAATTGTTTGAGACGGAGCTGACTTCTCCAAATAACCAGGTTATATAAAATCCCTTTTACTTTCTTCGGAATGGCTAATTATATTTCTTCAATAGTTATATTACTGTTTTGTGAACGAACAGATTGGAGAACTTGAGATTTTTGTAAAGGAATCAACCTCTACGGATAATCAGGTAAAATAAAGTTGTTCGTGCACACACACATTGTCCGTTTGGTTAATCAAGCTCGCTGAATATTTATTTTGTGCTTGGTGATACAGAGAATAGCATACCAAATTTCTGAAAGAGAATCAACCTCTGCAACTGATCAGAATCTCACAGAGGACCTTCTGCAAACTCATGATGTTTTCCTAAGTACTCTTCGATCCCGGCTCACAAAATTACAGGTAAATTAAATTTAGTTGGGGAAGCATAATCTCTTAAGTGATAAGGCGCTAGCATTGCTTTGGAGTCAGTTACTAGGTTTTTTTCCTTAAACAATTTGTGCTCCTAAATTTTACCTTAAACAGTGGTCTACTTTGACTTCTTTATGCCTTATGCATTGCATTGCATTGCATTATGTAAGAACTTGAAGGTGTGTTGACAAATATGCTCATAGCTTGAAAAGGAAATATGTATTTGGCTCCGTAGAACATAATGCCTAAAAAATTATGTTAAGAAACAAGAATAAATTTTAAAAAATTCTGTTTAAAGTATTTAATTTACTTTTGGGTGAAGATGGGTTATTATATGGCCGAACTTACTGGTATACTGTGTAACATGCGTGCTTGCAGGTGGTGCGTCATTTTTGGGAAAGACGCGACGTCAAAGGAGCAATAAATGGCTTGAGGAAGCTGCCAGATCTTTCTGTATGCTTTTATTGGACAAGTTCATATCTGATTCTCAACTTGGAACCTTTCATTTTTTTATCTTTCTATAACCATTTGCTCTTGTGCAGGTGCAAGCAGATGTGATCAGCGTTCTCATGGAGAAAATGGAGATTCTGACTTTAGACTTGTTTTCTTGCTTGCTGCCTGTGCTTTTTGGTTTGCTGGATAGCAAAACAGAGAGGTAAATGACACCTTAACTATTGATGATAGTAAATACAAGAATTGTAATGTTATGTTTTCTTAATAACCTTTTACCATTTCTCAACTCATTCTAATTACTACACGTAGCAAACATTGACCTGTCCTATAAATCCACTCTCCAGTTGCTTAAATACTGTGATATATTTGTTTTTGAGAAATTACATACTGATGTTATACTCCTTTTACTTGTATAGACATGCAAGTATTTCACTGGAGATGTTGCTTAAGCTTGTTGCAGTTTTTGGCCCTGTAATAAGCTCAACAATATCTGCACCTCCAGCTGTTGGTGTTGATATTCAGGCTGAGCAAAGGTATACAGTCTTACAATTAATCATATAAATGCCCCTTCAGTTTCGTATAAATTACCATGGTTGAATTTTTCTGAAGTGTATGCAATGTTTAATGGAATATGAAATTGCAATCACAGGTTAGAATGCTGCAAGCTGTGTTTTGCCCAGCTCCAAAAGATCCAGAAAATACTTCCCTTGCTCATAAGGTATGCATATCACCTTACCTTGTCGGCTTAAAAGAGTCTGATGAGAAGAAAAGAGCATGCAATTGTGCATGTCTATCCCAGGAATTAACTGTCTGTTTGGATATAGATAGGGCAAAGGGTGGGTAAGGAGAGCCTAAACATAGGCAGGGGACAGGGACAGGAAGCTGAAGAGAAGAAACATATAAAAATTGAGTGATTTGAATGATTCGTTGATAGATAATTATCTGTCGTAAGGGACAAGAGTCATTTCAAGTTGTGATTATATATTTCTGGTCATGTTTTCAATTAGTATTTGGTTGGGAATTAGAAAGCAGCATGCCTTTTCTTAGTGAAAGTTGTTTACTAGCATGATTGTTCATTATATGTTAAAGGACTGATGATTGTTGTATGATGGGTCCAGGAGGGGTGGTTTGCTAACACGCTGTGCCCGGGAATTGGATTTAGTTCTTCAACAATTGTATAGCTAACTTTGGCGCTCAAGTTGCTTTGTTGTGGGAGTGGCTATCCACTGAAAGATGTGTAGATCCGAGTCTCTTCACAACTACTACTGGTTGTGCCTCTCACAATTTTGTCATGCTCCACGACCAACTTTGGTGCCATATTTGGTTTAGAGTATGTGAGGGAGTTGGTGCTACTAGAGGATCTGTAATTAGTTTGTTGGCGGTGATTGTTGAATAATACAATACGGTCAGTATTTGACTCAAATGGATGATGAATGGACAGACATAGTGGGTGTATACTGAGTGAGATGGTATTGTAGGATACAGTGAAATGTATATGACAAATTCATATTTGGTTACTGTACAGTGTGCACTGAGAAATTAGAATACGTTGGAATTAGAAGAAGACATTTTATTTGGTGGCACTAATACATATCTATGTATGTATGCCCACAGGCCATAGTCCAATTATGGTCTTGTTTTATTGTTTTCATAAATTACTTACTCTGTTTGCCTCCGTCGGTTTTCGAAGGTCCTCCTTAGTCGGTACTCTTCAATCTGTGCGCTTTTCTCCGATTGATTTGTGGGTTCTATTTTCGTTGTGGTTTGCCTTGTGGGAAGTGATATCAGAGTTTTTTTTTTCTCTTGAGTCTTGCTTTGTGTGATTTGTGTCTTTTTGTGGAATAGAGAGTGATTTTGAGTTTTGAGCAGTGTTTAGTCGGAAGATTGGACTTTAGCGTCGTGACGATAACCAGATGTCGACGTGGAAAGAACTTGTCGGATTTCAGATTCGGTGGATGAATTAGATCTATGAGTATCGGAGGAGGCGTAAGCCCGAGACCCATCTGGTGATTTTTTGGTAAGCGATTTGGGAAGATCTTATTTTGGAATTCAGAGAGATTTGCAAAGAAAGTGTGGTAATGTCTTGAGAAGAAAGGTTGAGATGGGCAGTGTAGTTGTTTCTCGGTCTCTGTTTAAGAAACAATTTCATATTGCTTTTTCTCCCCATATTTATTTTAGTTGTCGGGGGATTTGTTTCCTTTGTTGCTGTTGGCGGAGAGGATATTGTCGTTTCTCTCTGTCTTGGTTCCAGATATTGTTTTACCCTTTTGCATGTTGTCGGAGGAAGTGGTTCGGTTTTAGGAAGGCACTTAGTTGGATTGTTGAGTGTTTGCGTGTTGTTTTCGTTGCTTAGTCCGTATTGGAGGAGGGTTTAGGCAACATATCTTGGGAGGCTTTTTGGGCAATTTTCAGGTTGTTCTTTCATCTTGTGTGCGTCTTTTGAGTGTGGCTTGTTGGGGCGATTCTCGGTGTAAGAGATGGTGTACTTCCTATTGTGGGAGGTGCGATTCGACGATGGTGGAGACTATGATACTCTGTGAGGGTTTGCATGGGTTGTGAAGCTGGGTAAGGACCGGGTGCAATTGTTGTATTTGATTGTTTGTTAGTCGTGGATGGGATGTTAGGTTTAGCGATGGATCCCTCAGCTGTGGGTCGTGTCTTTTTTATTGTTAAGCTCATGTGATCAATTATGTAATTTATTGTAGTTTTGTTAGCGTTCGGGTTTAGAGAAGTTTCTTTAGTTGCATCAGCTGTTTGTAGGGTCCTAAATGGGACTATGCTCTCGGATTGTTTACATCGACTTCACTCTTGTGTACTTTCGAACATGTTTTAATAAAGTTACAAAAATTCAATAATTTGAACAACATACCCGCTGCAGTACATTTGGAAAGCTGTTCTTAGGTAATTCTCCAGGTTCAACTCCCGGTAGAGGAAAATCCCTCTTTTCAAAACATTTTGTTCAGTTCAATTGGCACACTAAAAAATAATGAGTTTAGATATTATATAATCATATTTTTTAGGGAAAATTGCAAAAATCTCCCTATGTTATTTAAGTTTTGCATAAAGTCTCCATCCGTTGTTTTTGTTGCAAAAACTCTCCGTCCACCTTGTATTTTTTTGCACCGTTAGTGTAATTTCGTTTAAATAGACGAAAATCTTGAAATATTTTCATAATTCAAAAAATACCCTCACAACTTATTATATAAAAGGGGTGATGACAGTTGACTACACTCAACTATGTCACGTTTCAAATTAATACCCCAACTTCCGGTTTTTCATTTAGGGTACCCCAAGTTTAAATAAGCGACACTTAGATCAACGTCTGTTAAATCTAACTGAATTGGTCTGTCAAAAAGTCTAAAGTGCCCTCAATAGTTTTGGTCTGTTAAACTGGTCTGATTGGTTTAATTGATATGATTATGAAATGACTATTTTACCCCTAATTGAACAACTCATTTAACTAATGAGTCAAGGGCAAATTTGACTTTTCAAATTAATATTCTTATTACTTTTATTTAATAATAAATAATAACAATTTTTTAATAATTCAAATGTTAATTAATTAAATATATTATTAATTAATTGATTATATTATTAATAATGATTAATTAATTAATTTATTTATTATATTATATTATATTAAACATTAATTGATTATAATTATTAATTAATTTATATAAAAAACTGAAAATCAAATTATTAATTTGAGAACCCAATCGACGTCGATGACCAATCGCCAACGCCTCCGACCTCTCTGCCTTCCCCGCCGACCCAGACCACCGGTCTCTCGGCATCGATGCCGACGCCGAGAAGATAAGCTCCATCTTCTTCCTCCAACCATCCCTGACCTCTTCCTCAACTGAAGGTGCTGGATTGGGGCTTTCTGGAGTCTGGGAGGCTGATTTCGAGGTTCCCGAATCTCAACCATGTTAATTTGGTTCGTGGGTGTGTGATTAGTCCTAGAATTCAGAGTCGAAGCCTCCACCCCTTCTCCGATCCAATTCGCGATCTGGGACGGGAATCGACCGATTCGGGGCTGAACTGGGTCGGGAGGATCTGCAGCTGAGACTTTGCAGATGGAGGGCGGAAGCGAGGACGGAGGATTCGACAGAAGAGAGGGAGAGAGAGAGAGGGCGGAGGGGAGGGTGGTGTTCAGGCGGGCGGCGACGCCGCAGGAGGCAGAGGAGGCCACGTCGGAGGGGAGGGTGGTGTTCGGCCATAGCGGCGACCTCCGGCGAGTGCCAAACCCAAACCCACACAGAACGGAGGTTGAAGATGATGATATTGATTTTTAATCAAAATTTTTTTAAATTTAATTATTATTTAATAGTTAAAAATAATATAATTTTATAATATAATTATTTTTAGTTTTTTAATTCTTTTATTCGTGTATTTGAAAAGTCAAATTTGCTCTTGACTCATTGGTTAAATGAGTTGTTCAATTAGGGGTAAAATAGTCATTTCATAATCATATCACTTAAACCAATCAGACCAGTTTAACAGACCAAAACTGTTGAGGGCATTTTAAACTTTTTGACATATCAATTCAGTTAGATTTAACAGACGTTGGGCTAAGTGTCGCTTATTTAAACTTGGGGTACCCTAAATGTAAAACCGTAAGTTGAGGTATTAAGTTTGAAACATGACATCGTTTGGTGTAGTCAACTATCATTACTCCTATATAAAATTGCAAAAAACTTTTCATATACTATTACACTTTTACAGGGAGTCTCGGTATACAGTACATATTTTTTTGCACAATCATAATAATATATATACAGTCAAAATATGAATTATCATATAAAAATAAAATGGGCGGGTTTTGACGATTTTTTTTAAATGTGATGTAATTTTCCTGATATATTTATATTTTAATTTTTATAAATGTAAAGCTATTAAAATATTTAAGTTGGTTTTGGCAATTGTTTATATATATATATATATAGTTTTAAGTATATAAATGTAAAAACTATTAAAATGTTTAGATTTTACTTTTAACTCATATGAACAAATAGTCGACTAACATTGTGTTTGTTGGCAATATTATATTATACCTGAACAATTCAATTAGAGTTGATCGGGTAAGACCAGAAATCCAGTAGTGGGAGGTAGGGATGGTAACGAACCGGGTTTAGGTCGGATTCGGCTCAACCCGCACCCGAACCCGCTCACTTTCAACGGGCCCCCGACTCGCAAGAAACCCGGCCAATTTGAGCGGGTGTCCGACCCGTAAAAAACCAGTCGGGTACGAGTTTTTCCCTAAACCCGAAAATCGACCTGAATATTCAAACAGTGGGAAGGAAGGTGAGGTAGACAGAACGTGATCGTAATCGAGAGTGGAATATTAATGAGTTGTTTGTGTATTAACTATATTGTGTTAATTAATTGCAAGAAATAAGAGGGAATGAAATTAAGTGTGGTGAATAGAATTTAATTAGAGTAGATAAATATTATATAATTTAATTAATAAATAATAATGAATATTGTGGGATTGAGTCTGGGTTGGCCTTAGATAGGAAAAAGGACAATCATTTAAATATTGAAATGATTAGTAGGTGGATGAAATTAATCCCAATGTTATGGATTGTCAACATATAGATAAATGAACATTAGTGAATGACATTTAGGGAGGGGACACATAATAATGGGAATCAAAGTAAAGAAAACAAATGTAAAAATGGAATGTGAGAAAGTGTTTTAGGCCCGGGAATTTATTAATAAAAGTTGCTGAAATTTTGGACTTCAAAACAATTGGGCCTATTTTGATATAATGATATTGGACCCAATTGTGGGGCCTCTCCTCTCCTCTCCATTTAATGATTAATGTTGCTGAGATTTTGGGTTTCAAAAAAAGTAGGTCTACTATAATATAATGATATTGGACTCATTTTTGGGGCCTCTCCATGGTTAGGGCCCAAGGAAAAAGTCTTTCTTGTCTTATGGGCAGGCCGGCCCTGCAAGACCCTGAGCTAAAGCTGAGAGTTTTGTCGCTGCCAGTGCTTGAACTGATGCAACAACAAAGAAAATTAGAAGAGGGCTTAAACGCTCTCGGGAAGAAATCGAAGTGGATATGTTGAGATTGGAGCCGAAACCCAGAACAAAAAAACTGGTATTGATTGTTTTCTTCAAATAACAAAATGGCTTGAATTGAGCAACCAGATTACTTGTGCTATAGACATCTCTGTCTCGCCTTGTGAATTATGAATCGCCGAGAGAGAGAGAGAGAGAGAGAGAGAGAGAGAGAGAGAGAGAGAGAGAGAGAGAGAGAGAGAGAGAGAGAGAGAGAGAGGTGTCGTGTTGGTGGGGCAACCGCTCCCTCCAAACCCTCTTTGCCGCCTTTAACCACCTCTCGACCTAAGATGGAGGTGGCTCTTGGAATCAATCGAGAAGATGGACTCAGATGAAAGAGAAGAAAACGCTTTTTTGGGTTTTTAAATTTTAGGGATTGTTGAGTGTTCTCAAAACTCTTTATTTATTAAAAAATTGTTGAAAGAGGGTAACTCAATAGAAATATGTGAAGAGAGATTGAAGAAAGAGATTAGAGGAGAGAGAAGGGTCAAATGACAAAATTTGAAAGTTAGAAGGATACATAAATTTAGTCTTTTAAAATATGTAATGATTATTTAAAATAAATAAATTAGTTTTAATTAGAACATATCAGACCAATTTTAAACTGCTCAGATCAATTTTAAACCGGTCAAACTAGTTTAATTTCAAATCAGAATATTGATGGTATTTTAGACATAAATGTCGGTCATTATATGATGTGGGTCCAACTTTTTGAGGATTAGAAAAATTATTATCTGTAAATGAAAAGAAGTGAGAAGTGAGAAGTGCGAAAGTTAAACACAGAGACTCGACCAGTCGTTGTTCTGAACGAGGTCGAAGCCGAATAGACAATGGTACTGAAGACGAGTCGTCGATGTGGAGAAACGAGGCGGCAACAGACCAACAAATCTGTGAAGAAGAATGAGGCAAATTATCCGTTGATTCCGTTCCTTCTCTTGTGTCCATTGATATAAGTTTCCTAAGAAACTCTAACCTCAAATTTTCTACAAATACATGAAATAATTAGATTTTATTCACTGCAATTTCATGAATTGTGTTCAAATATCATCTCAATTCTCATATCAAATTCGAGTTTTTCACTCACTCACTGGATGGATTTTGAAAATTTGAGATTAGGAACTGATTACGGGTGTAAATTTTTTAGGATTTCCGATTCATATTGAGGATTTCTAATTTCGGATGTAAATGTTTTAGGATTTTAGATTGGGGATTTTTTTTATTCTGATTGGGGATTTCCGAATAGAGAGTTCCAATTCATATTATGGATTTTTTTAGGTTATTGAAGATTTTCAATTCTTACTGATATTGATTGATTTGATAATTGATCTATGATATTTGTATAATTCTTGCTGATTCTTTTGTTATTCGGATTTCCTATTCATATTCATAATGATTTATATTTTTTCTGATCCATTTTCTTGTATAATTCTTACTGTTTTTTTGCATATGTAAGTATACATTTAGTCTACACATTCCTCCTCCATGATATCGTCAATCTCTTGAGAAGAGTTTACCACTTCTTCTGCCTCATTTCCTTTTGACTTCATCGGTCCTTCCAGCATCTTTCTACCTCAAAGGGTGATGGGTTTTTGTTTCTTTTATGAATATTTTTCCGTGTTGCTCGGGTGGGCTCCCAGTGCCATTGTTTTCATACCATAGGCTATTTTCTCATCTGCCTTCTAAGCTCTTGCATCTTAGTATCTCGCTGCTTATTTTGTTCTTATTGGTTTTTCAGATAAGCCAACATTTTTCCTCGAAACTTTGTGGCTTTTGAGGAATGTGTGGTGCCTAGTTTTGAGACTAATATGGTGGCCTCTGATCATTTTTTTTCCCTGCGACCTCTGACCTTGTTGATGGTTTTGGCATGGAGATGCCAAAATTTGGTTGTTGAGCTCTTGCATTCGTGTAGTAATGGTTTGATGATGGGTCATAAGGCTTCTTATAATAATTTGAAATGTAACCCACGTTCTCTGTCCCAGGAGCCTCTATCTGCACGTCCGGGTTGTAGATTATGCCTCCTCCACTAGGATCTTCCATATCATGATCATTCTCCATTGGTGAGCTCATAGTTTTGATCTTTTGGTTCAACACCTCCATCTGGGCCACCAGTTTTTCCATTGCGGTTGTATCTACTACATTCACTTTAGCGGTTTTCTTTGTTCATACTAGGGATGCCCATCGAGTCGGGTTGGGGAGACTCGACTCGGGTCGTACCCGACTCGGTTGGAGTTGTGTACCAAAATCCAGAACTGATACTCGACTCGGTTGAGAAGTCGGGTAGACTCGGGTGTCGGTTGAGTCGGGTATACCCAAGACACCCGATGGGCCTAAATACTCAAATTCAATTTAAAATCGAAATTCCTAAATGTTAAACAAAACCCTAACCCCCAATTTGAGATTGAAATTGAAATCCCCAAAATTTCAATTTAAATCAGAAAACCTAAACCCTAACCCCAAATTGTAAATTGAAATCAGAATTCGTAAGCTCTAACCCCCAATTTGGATTTTAAATCATAATCCCCAAATTTAAAATCGAAATCGAA
Source organism: Geranium rotundifolium (assembly GCA_963920655.1). Lineage (NCBI taxonomy): Eukaryota > Viridiplantae > Streptophyta > Magnoliopsida > Geraniales > Geraniaceae > Geranium > Geranium rotundifolium. The sequence goes on from OY987320.1 coordinate 6,484,194, forward strand.
AACCCTAACCCCAAATTCCAAATTGAAATAAGAAACCCCCAAATTTATTTCGAAATCATAAAAACCTAACCCCAAATTTTAAATTAAATACAGAAACCCTAATCTCCAATTTCATTTTCAAATCGAATTCCCCAAAAATTATATCGAAATCAGAAAACCTTAATTTTAATTTCAAATTGAAATCCAAACCCCCAATTGAAATTCAAGAAGCCCTAAATTTTAAACCCGTAATTGAAGATGGACACAGAAGAGAAGAGGACATGAAAACCTAGAATAGAGGAGGACATGCAATATTCGGTTTTGAAAACTTACCGTTACCGGAGTTCCAGACATCGTTGGCGAGTCTCCACTCCACCAGGGTCGCTTGAATCTCCACTTGAGAATCGAGTCGTTGGAAATTCTCCTCCCCACCATCGCTTGATTTATAGTGATTTGGTGGTGGAGAAGCACCTACAACGACTCGATTTGCATCAGTGACGGCGAGGAGATGAGAGGAAGGCGAGGACGAGTCGAGTCGAGAGAGAACGAGAGGGGCATTTTTTTGGGTAGGGTTTTCGTCTGACTCGAACGAGGAGAAACTCTGAAAGAAAAGAGAAGCGTGAGGTCGTGGGTGGAGGAGAAGAGCCCACGTCGACAGCAACGGACGGCTCAGATTAGCTCGCGCATTCGCGATGGATGGACAAGAAAGTGCCACGTATGCTGCTGAAGCCTCAACTCTCTTTGCGTCTTCACATCCCACATCGGAAGCGTATAAACGTTTTCTAACGTTTATAAGCTTCCATGTGGCTGAACCTTGCAAAACCAATAGTTGGGTTGGGCTTTGCGTGTAACTCTTCGTGGGCTGGCCCTTTGTGTTTGGGTTTGTGGGAACGCATCTGGGCTGGCCCTTTGTGTGAACTGTGAAGTGGTTTATTTGGGCTTGGTTGTGGGTTATATTATATATATATATATATATATATAAAGTTTTTATATATACTGTCGGGTACCCGGCGGGTTCAACAATGGTACCCAATACTCGACTCGGTTGGCTTGTCAGGTAGTCGGGTCAGTCGGGTAGGGTATCGGGTTACCGGGTAAAATGAACCTTTCTTGGCGATGAACTTCCTACAACTGCATCTTGGCGATGAACTTCCTACAACTGCATCTAAGGTCACTCGACCTTGATTTGTTAAACCTAAAAAGAAATGTTGCAGTTGCATCCAAAGAGGAACGTTATTATGTGAGAAGTTACTCACATACTCTTTGAATCTTTCCTATGCTTCATTAGTGGTTAATATCGTTTTTTTCTGAAATTTGTGATGGTCGTCCTCATGAGTATCGTCTTGGAGGCCGTGTAGAACTTCTGAAAAAGTTTATGGGTACACATCCCCCAGGTGGTGATTGACCCCTCATGAAATAATTTCAGCCATGACCTTGCTCACCCCTAAAGAGAGAAAGGGAAAAACCTAAGTATGACTGCATCCTTTGTTGCTCAGTTGATCTTGAATGTGAGGCGCATGTCATTGAACTCTTGAATGTACTAGTTTGGGTTCTCTTGAGTAAGACTGTGCAAAGAAGAGTTCTGCACCATGGTGATTATTCTTGGCTTAATCTCGAAGTTGTTGGTCGTCACTGGTGGTCTCAAAATTCCATACTGGACTCTCGTAGCATTGGGAGTTCTATAGTCTATCAATGATTTCGGGGATCTCCCCCTGGTTCACTTGATCCTCGTCTTCGTCTACTATTGGAATTGATTGAGTTGATTCCCTTCGACAACGTCTGAAAGTACCATCTAGTTCTACACCAAAAGGAAACAATTCAAGTGAGAAACGAGAGGGAGTTTGTGTGAAAAATAGTCTAGCTTGCATCAATTAAAAACCAAGTCTATATCTAAAACTCTACTTTAAACGTTAAAGTTAACAATAGTTGTCCCGATAACATCACCAAAAACTTTATGCGAGAAAAGTCGACGACAAAAATTTTACGACTTTTTGCTCAATCGGCCTCAAGTAATACGTGTAAGAATATTCAAGTCTTGGAGTATCGAACCCAAAGGACAACGACAACGTTAAGCATTCAAGTAAAATTTTGTGACTAATCTCAGCAAGTCGATGTCTTATAAAGGATGAAATCAGACAATTCTCTCTTGAAACTCTAGTTTTTTTCTCCATTCTTTTCCCGAATGGCATGCCCTTTCAAATGAATCATAAAGTATATTTATAGGGCTAGAATCTGTTGCGACCATGGGGTCGTGGTCATTCGTGCGCGTAGAAATTGATTCATCGTGTGCCCACGTTTAAACATGATATGGAATGGGAAGACACCATAAAGGGGCGATGAGCCCTTGTTCCTCGACCACTGGATAAGCTCGAGGGTAGCCCCGGGGTTGGCCACGAACTGTGGTCCATGACAACGGTGTGAGTCAAAGAGTGGCCCCCGGGGAGGGGGGGGGGCACGGGTCTGTAGTTCTAGACCGCGGGGTGAACCAGAGGCTAGTCCTGGGGTTGGTGATGGACTAGTGGTCTGTGTCATAGGTAGGCCCAAAGGATGGCCACTGACCAATAATCGTTGACCATTGAGTTTTCCGAAACTTCCCAAGAAATCGCTCATCATACTTGAAATCTACACATCACATATCAACATACATGTAAGGCAAAGAGAGGCAAAACATGAGAATTTTAATATCAATAAGATCGAAACAAAGGTAAAAGGGATAATGACATATGGCTCCACCTAATTATGTCACTTTTCAAAATCAGTACCCCAACTTCAAAATTTTCATTTGAGCTACCTCAAGATCAAATACACAACAGATAACCCAACTTATGTTAAATCTAACTGAATTGATTTGTTAAAAAGTCTAAAATGTCCTAAATAGTTCTGATTTGAAATCAAATTGGTCTGACCGCTTTAAAACCGATCTTATTGATTCAAAACCGGGTTGACCGTTTTTATTACTTTTATTCAATAAATATTAATTACAATGTTTTAAAAAATTAAATAATATAAAAAATCATTAATAATTGAAATTTATATTTATTAAAAATATAATTTAGACTTTTATTATTAAAAACATAATTAATAAATAAATTTGTATATTTATTAGAAAATATAATTTAGACTTTTATTATTAAAAAAATATAAATTAAAATTAAAATATTAATCATTATTGATATTATTAAATCAATTTAATTATAATTTATTGAAGAAAAGTAATAAAAAAATTAATTTGAACTGGTGGGCATTTGATTTCATATCAGAACTATTGTGGGCATTTTAGACTTTTTAACAAATCAATTCACTTAAATTTAACAGAAGTTGAGTTATCTGTCGCGTATTTGATCTTGAGGTAGTCCAAATGAAAATTTTGAGGTTGGGGTACTGATTTTGGAAAGTGGCATAGTTAAGTGTAGTCATTTGTCATTATTCCAAGCTAAAATGTCAGGGATAAGTAGAGAAATTTCAGTACAGAAGCTCGAGCATCAAAAAACCGGCATGAAAATAATCAAGTGTACATAAAAGGCACATAAACCCGAAAAGTCAATTAAATACCAAAATGTGGGAATAAGGATTGTTCTCTTTAGCTCAAAGTCTCAAAATTGTACATCATTCCTCATTCACACATACCCATCTCTTTTCACTTAGATTTTTGAGTTCATATGTTATTAGATGGATCCTCTCTCCACTAATCGTAGAAGACATAGTGCCTTGCGCGAATCCAATTGTAGGGCTTTAGTATGGCTTGTAACGTTAGGCTTAGGTTAAGGTGGGTAGTTTAGAGAAATAAAATGATCCAAGTAGTGCAACACTATCAAGTTGCTTCAACCTCACGAAACCCCAAGTACATATCTCTCTCCGTTAGCTTGTTCTTTCCAAAAATAACTCATTCTCCTCTCAAAAATATCCCCTTTTTGCATTTCAAGTATGGCTCATATTGTGCTCTTTTCAAATGTTTCAAAACTTGCAAAAATTTGATTTTTCTCAAATGTTCAAACTTTTTCTTTTCGTTTGCTCGAAGCTTTCACTTCTTTTTCACTTTTTTTTTCATTTCTTTTTCTTTTGCCCCGGGCATAATAATGAATAAGTATAGAGAAAAACAAGTTTTATGAAAACATTCATGAAATCTCTTTGGTTCAAATAAACTTAGACTAGACAAAACACATGTGCAAAACTCGAATAGAATCCATGTTGTCAATACCCATATTATGTTCCCCAACACTCATGGAGGAACTAAGATATGATGCGAAGGTTCAAATAAATTGTTGGGTAAAGAAAGAAAATTGGCATATTGACTTGTATTGTCGGGTTTCAATAAAAAAAATTTGGCTCAAAAAGGGTACCATGGAAATTCAAATATATCGAAAAGAAATTTTAGCTCAAATGATCCAATGATGCCCTACAGATTCTTTTCCTAAGTGATCGTTTATCTACTATTCATTTCACCTCAAGGGATCTCACTTCTAGTTCTAAACTCAACTTACTAATCAGGATTCGATGTAAGGCTTCAAAACACAACAATGACTCAAAATCAACGAGTAACAACGAACAGATGATTCATACACAAGGATATTTACTCAAGTTCATGTAACGCCTCTGTAACTAATCATATACACTTAATCAATTCATGCATGAAAACAATTTCCTCATTGAATTCGTACCATCTAACTCAACAATTAACAAAAGTTATGCAATTAACGACATCAAAGAACCTAGAAAGTTTTCCACTGAGAAATTATTGAACCTAGATATCAAAAACTACCAGCAGAGAAATTTCTCAGGTACAAGCAATAAAAAAGAATATACAAATCAGTAAAAAAAATAAGCTATTCAAAAATAAAAATAAGTGAAACTGTACAATGCATAAAATAAACGTGAAATGCATGCAGGCTCAGTTATGGTGTGTGTTCACATCACACTTAGGGCTTGACTCCAAGCTCTTCCTAGCTTCTCCTTAAGACTCTAATCTCCAGTTCTTCCTCAAGCTCCTCTAGATCTTCATCTTCAACCTTGAGATCTTCAAACTCTCTCTCTCTCTCTCTCAAAGCTAGCAAATCGTCTCTAATATAACATAACTAACCTTTTTCAGACCTTTCCTAACGAGGAAAATCTGATTTATAAAGTTCCCAATAAGCTATTTATACTAAAAGATCGAAATAGGGGAAAAGGGCATTTTTGTCTTAAATTCACGATTGTCCAGGTCTGACGGAGGTAACTCTGCAACTGTCCTCCGTCTCTCTTCGCTTACCCTTTTTCGTGCCCCTACCGACCTCTGATGCAAAAACTTTCTTTTACAAAGTTGTATATATTTTGATTCTCTTCAATTTAGGCTTAATATTCTTATCGATTTGGTGTTTGGATGCAACAACTACACCTCGTGCAAGATTGGTCAATTAATGGGAAATGAATGATGGGTGTCAACTGGCGGAGGTTTGTCCAACGCTTCTCAGGCTTGGTCAATGGTTTAGAATGGATATTTTAGGCAGTAAATCTAAATTTGGTTGTGGTGGCCAACGTTGATGCGCCAGCGATCTCTCCCCTCGCCCGCTAAACGCGGGGGAAACTGGATCGTCCACAACCGAACTGGCGGGAATGACAATGTACTAGTCAGTTGTAATAAGAGCTTTCTAGACATCCCTAAATATCGATCTCACGAAGATCTTTACCTGATATGCACTAGAGCTAAATCATGTCAATTCTCGGGCCCGAGCATATATGATTAACAAGGATGGTAGAACCGCGATCACTAAACCTTAACAACCGAGTGTCACAAAGCATGCAATCAACAAAATCACAAACATATCGATCAAAGTAGAGTGGTGATGGGCGAAAACACTATGTATAATTTTGTGTGTGTTTTTTCACCACTATTGGCAGTGTACCAGTCACAAGTAATAGTAGAAAGTACAAATTAACTACTTGAATATCATACCTAAGGGAACCAGATGTCTTAAGCACCCAACTTCTATTTATGTGAAGTAATTGGTGGGTGTATGTGTTATGGTAAAGTTGGAAAGTAAATAAGAGTTAATGCAAGGGAGGAACGATTCAGGGTACGAGATGTTGGGGATTCTCAGGTTCTAGGCGCAGCGGAAAAACAATAATCTAACCAAGAATCCATTGCAAGGATCTATTACATGCTCTAGATGAATCATTAGGAGAGATAGATCGAAGTATCTACCTCTTGAAGCGTGAATCGATCTGAATCGAAGACGCATCCTCGGACCCGTCCTCTACGAGCACACACACGCGGGAGCTTGAAGGCGAAGTTTAAATCCTTTCGGTGGCTACTTGACCGCCGAAGAACCCTTTCTCTCTCTTGATTTCTCTAGCCCTCAATGGAAGAACTAGAGAGAATATAGTGAATAGATAATGTTTCCTTTTGGCTTGAGAGGGTCTCACCCAAATGCCTCTATTTATAGGATTTGGGTGAGGCCTAGGGCTTTGAGCCCGTCAGACACAAGTGTCGATCGACACCACCCGTTCTCCGTGCCGATCGACAAAACTCGTGTCTCCGTGTCAATCGAAACCACCAAGGTGTCGATCGACACCCCACATGCGGCGTGTGTCGATCGACACCCCACACATGGACAATAGTCCTATTACATCCATATCTCTTGTACCTCTTTAGTCCTATCGAGTTGCTTCGGTTCTTGCTCATGGCGTGTGACCCTGTAGGCCCGTGACCCATTGACAGATTGGCGTGAATTACCTTTTCACCCAATCCGTCACCAGTGACCTCTAGTAAGACGTAGTGATTACCCAATGTCCATGAGGTATCGATGGGTTCGATATCTCATCTCTGTCATATGTGTCACTAACCCTTTGTTTGCTTTAAGGCGTATACGATCGAAATCAGGCATTGAGCCGTCATCCTCATCGATTCGATCGAGTTCCTTGATCTGGAGAGGGTTGAGACGTATCTGGTGCGGTCGCATACTTCCTCAGTCATGCTCATCAAGGGGCCCAGAACTATACCCTTCACCACGTCCCACCGTGGGGAAACAAATCCCTTCGGACGCAATGTGGGCTCCCATTACAGTCCGTCCAAGAGACAACGATGCCCATTATGACTACCATCTTACATGCATCATTAGGACATATCAAACTAATGGAGTGACGTGCATGTAAGCCACTCGCTCCAAGGTCTTAAGGCAGTGATCACACGACGACAGAGTATGCGTTGGTGACTTAATCTATGCGCCATACTCCAAGTCGGGTCATTCAATACCATCTTCCAGATGATATCCGTGATATGACTTTGGTAATCCCATTACCTAGATCAGCAGAACTTAATCTTAAGTCATCCTCACGCTAGTGACTTATGAATAAGTATTTGACTAGGGATACGTCAAGCATAATTTCATAATATCTAAAGATTCTACTATTAGTGATGACACACACAATGACTTTTGATGAAATTATCTCTTGGCACATCATTACAACACAATAATAATAAAAATGCCTTTCATTGCATGATAGAAGAAGATTACATAGAAAAGACTTAGACTAGGGCACTAGCTCTAACACGAGAATCACATAGTAGTTATCAGGACGTAATTAGTTGAATATCATGCATGAAAGGTGGTACATGATTATTCCCAATCTGCCCAATAGTGGTCCTATTATGGGGTACTAAAAAGAATAAACCTAATTTATTATGGAATTAGGTTTAAGCTAATTTAAGTTTTGGGAAGTCTTCTTAAGGTGTTCTCAAGTCTGCCCAAAAATGGTTACTCAATGGAGTTTAGTTACGCATAGCAATTGAAGACATATTCAAGCAATTGACGAACATTAAAACATAGAGAAATATAGCCTAATTGTAGACTCAATTTTCATAAAATCTTCATGATGTATGTACAACCTTGAACCTTGCTCTTATAGTATCTCTCCCACACAAGACCGAAACTCTCTCAATATAAAAAATTGTGTTTTAGCTCTAGAGAGGCTCCTAGGTTAGGGACCGAGAGGGAGTATTTATAGGTTCCACACGGGGTCGTGTAGACACTACACGGGGCCCGTGTAGAACACATTTTCCTAAATCCTCTCGGTTTTCCTATTTATGTTGAAACCCTAATTTCTTCATGACTTGCACGCCAAGGTACATGGCCCATGTGTATTTCCTCCTTCTAGATGGCTTCATATTCTTCCTTTTCTTGTGATCTTGTCACATTGGCGCCAACTCATCATTGTGTAGGGTTTTAGGCCTCATTTTGGGCTCTTGCTTGGTTTGGTATTCATGATCTTTCTTGGGCTACACGATAATGCTCCTTTTTGGCCTAAAACTTGTATTTTTTGCAATATTCTAGAAATATCCGTGAAGCATAAAATGGGATAATATTGTTGTCTTTATATGCCAAATAGGGACGAAAATAAATCCAAATGTGGTTGAAAATGTGCTAAATATGGTTAGCAATCCAAGTATTAAGCAGTTAGGATGTTTGGTAATTGGGGAATATCATCAGCCGAATTGAGTTGCATAGGTACAAGGAAGATACTAACCTAGGTCTTTGGGGTATTTCAAAGTATTTCTTACCCGAAATCTACCCTCCAAGGAGATTAAGGACCTAACCACCTATTAATGCAAAGTGTTTAGCCTTAGCAAATCACTATGACTAGTTTTCAGCGTTGGGCACCTATGGCTATCACTCTCGTGTCCGACGTCGCGATAGGGATGTAAACCCGAGACCACAATACTCTAGTCCCTAGATCAAGTGTCACCGTAGAATATAATCACCATCAAGCCTACTCGGGAGATGTAGCACAAAGTTATATAGTGTGAGTCCAAATTCTTAATCATCCTTTCCTTAATCCATGCAATTAATTCTTAACTCAATTAATCCCTTTCATACGCTACATCCCAACTCTAAGAATTTAGCCAATCATGATTAATTTTATCATGCAATCAATCAATATCAAATATGTAGATCTCAACTCAATCACCAATAACACTTCAATCACAATAATCTCTAAATCGGCAATCTCACCAATTAAAGAAAACAATCTTAGATTAGCAATCCCACTAATCCTCTAATGCTCAATCAACAAGTAAAGCCCAAAGCAATCAATTGGGCATTGCAGAACATTCTTAGTTTGACATCCCATACAACTTTTACCAGGGGTGTTTGGGAGCGGGTGCGTCAGATGGAGGTTGGGCGATGGTAGACGGATCAGCTGGGATGACTGTTGGCTGGGTGATTTTTGCTTCAGGACTAGATTTTAGAGACTATACAAATACGTGAGTAACATGGGCCAGACAGTCAGAGAGGCATGTGAGATGGGTAGTTGGTCGATTCCCACTCGTGGGATACTCACTTCTAGACCAGCAGAGTTGTTGACAGTGCTAGACACCAGCCAGTCCGGGGACGATAGAGAGGACTCCATTTTTTGGGTTCATAACAGGAGGGGTTAGTCGGCGAGGAGGGGTTTTCCATACTGACAGAGGACCCTAGGATGGAGCCGATGGCCTGGGCGGCTAGACTTGAGAACATGTCGGTTCCTCCAAACTTTAGGAGTTTCGGCTGACTTGTTCTTCAGGGTAGCTTAGCGACGAGAGAGGTCCTGACTTTCAGGGGGGCCTCCTGATTGGTCACTGGTTCTGCCTCCTGTGCAGGGGGAGGTTGGAGACTAGCTAGCACCTCATGGTGACATGCATGTGGGCACAGAGCTTTTGGCGGGAGATATTATGGTGGTGGGGCTGGCCATACAAGATTGCAGAAGGTCCACGAGCTCTTTATGAATTGGACAACCAAAGTCATGGAGAGCTTGGTGCAGGTTGATCACGTTGGGCTTCTTGTACATCTGGGTAGCCAGAAACGACAAGATTTCCAGGGAGGAGGTGAAGACTCAGGTGACATTCTCAGATTGTTGCATATGCGCTCCTACACGTTGATGCATGCAGACAAGGGACGCGAGATCCAGACTTGGACGGGGGAGCGCGCGCTACCTAACTGGTGCGCAAATCCGAGGACGATTTTGAGGTCACTTCTTTATTAGGCTTTGCCTTGTTTTGTATTTTATCTTTTTGGGTCTTATTGCCCAGACGTTTGTACTTTCTTTTTCCCATTTATACATGCTTTATTGTTGATAAAAAAAATCATTTGCCTGTTCTCAATTCAATCCTTAACAACACTAAGAACAATAGATGGATTAAAGATAAGAAAGCTTTGAATCTAAATTAAAATAGGTAATCAAGTTACTTACAACCACTAGGGTAACTATTACACACAAGATTGGGTGTTCCTAACCCCTATTTTTTCAAGATTTTCAACTTCTCTCTCTAGAACCTGGAGTTTCTCTCTCTAAATCTATGAATTGTAGAGAAAGTTATCGAAAGGGTATATTGGCCTCTTCAATACAATTCTTATATATTACTACACAATCACCAAGGCCTTTGAGGACTTTTCACACAAAATCTTGAAATCTAGAGTTTCTGCGCGAGTCACGACAGCTGAGTCACGATAGGGTGTCGTGACTTCTCTTCCTGGAATCTCGGAGTCAGTTGTTCGGTAGTAACGACTCAGTGTCGTGAGTTGTTGTCGTGACTCCAAGTCAGTCTAATTCTCGTGTCACGTCTGGCAACGACGAGTGATGTCACGACAGAGTGTCATGACTCATCTCAGGACCTCTTTACTCCTCAGGTTCTGCGACTCACGCCTCCACTAGTCACGACAAGGTGTCGTGACTGGGGCTGTCGTTACTTGAACTCCATAAGCTTGAGTCCTTACGCTTATGCCCTGCACCTCACGACTTGAGAGTCACGACGAGGTGTCGTGACTCGAGCTCTTGTGACTAGGGGATCTTCTGCAAGTCTTCCTTCTTTGGTGCTCTGGACTCACGACCACGCTAGTCACGACTGGGCGTCGTGACCCAAGCTGTATTGAGTCTCCCCTGCTGCTCCTCTTTGGCTCCATTATGCCTCGGCTCAATCTCGGGTCTTCTCCTAATGCTCTCAAAATGACTTATTTTCTTGCACAAAATCATAATCTATTAATGCGTATATTAGTACTCAAATCACCCTAAAACATCTTAAAATCGGGATGAAATCGAGTTAATTGTGAGGAGATTTAGCTTGAGTAGAGATGCAAAATCGATTCTCATCAAAAGTGTCCTCACCCGCTTCTTGTCCGCCTCTCCTTCCTACAATAGTGACGAGCACCAGTGGTTGAGTTGTGGATAAGGATCTCCGCCACTCATGTCCGCCTCTGTCTATTGATCAATGTCTTGTGTCTGGGGATATTGGAGTGGCAGGAGTCGTCCTCGCCACTCATGTCCTCCGTTACTTTACTCATTTTCACCAAAAATTTGCATTTTCGTCTAATTTTGCTTCTTTTCACCTTATTTCTGCAATTTAATAACCCATCATCCATGTGAAACTCAAATGGTTCAAACATGCTTTAAAACTACCTATAATGGAACGAAATCGGGTAGACATTTTCATTACAGTAAAGTGAGAAATAAATTATATTTTTTGGAAGTGGCAATTGTTTAAAAGTTTAATAGAATAATGAGGATAAAATCGTATTTTTGGCTCACAATTAATGGTGCTAAAGTAAGTAAAATAACAAAATAATGAAAGGAAAGGATACACGTATAAACATAAGTGGCGTAATATTTTCCCTTAACTCTAAGATTTGATTTGATAAAAATATTAAATTAAAAAAGGAAACAAAATCCGAGGAGGGACAAAACAGCAAATCCAATTAGCATAAAATCCGGAAAAGCCTACAAGGTTGTGTTGGGGAAGAAGCGTTGAAAGAGTAAAGAAAAAAGATTTGTAAGAGACGAAACCGTGCTAAGTTCGTTACTGCTACCGATTTGCTCATTCATTCACTTGTTTATTTTAACATTGTTTTGTTGTGAACAATGACACTTTGATTATTCTTTAACCCGAAGGACACTCGTCTCCCACAGCTCGAGCCCTCGTGGGTCCGTCTGTCACTCGTCGCCGTCCCTCCTCCATTGCATGTCACTTCCCACATATCCCTTCTCGTTTCCTCTCCCAGATACCAGCTTTCAAGGTCTGTGATTGCCTTTCTCTTCGTTTCTTCAATTGTGGAGGAGATTAGAGATCCTCAACTGTTGATTTCTGTTTTCCGTCTCTTGTCTTGATGCTATTGGAAGGTCTGTCATTGATTTTCTATTGACTTTGTGGATTCTGTTGGTGGGTCTGTGGTATTTGAGGATTTGATCCTTCTAAACATCCCTGAATATCTTATTTTTTGTTTATTTTGTTTCAAGTGTTTGTGTTTTGGTTGTGAACAGAAGGCTTGTGATTGATGTTTTGGATTTCTGTTGTTGGGTTTGTGGCATCTAAGTGTTAGATCCTGCTGGACATCCCTGAATCTCTGATTTTTGTCTATTTTGTTTCAATTGTGTGTGTTTTTGGTGTGAACAGAAGGTTTGTGATTGATTTTGTGGATTTCTGTTGTTGGGTTTGTGGCATTTAAGAGTTAGATCCTGCTGAACATCCCTGAATTTTTTATTTCTATGGATTTTGATTCAATTGTTTGTGTTTTGGGTGTGAACAACAGCAGTAGGTGCCAAAGGTTAGATCTTGTCAAAGAGTCAAATAAAATTATTATTTCTATAAATTCTTTATTATTGAAAACATTTGGTCAAAATTCTAGGTGGGATATTTTGGTCAGGGAATCTTTTAGCTGAATACCATGTCGTGGGTTTGTTGAATAATCCATGTGCTACTTGATCGGTTGAATCTCTATCTGCTGAATTTCAAAAGTGTCAGGGTTGGAGTCTGTTGTTTTTTGAAATTTCTTGGGACTGTCTGATTAGAATTTACTAGGTTTGTGTAGTAAAGTGTTGCCCTGCTTTCTAATTTCCGGATGAGTTCTAGGATTTGTCATGTGCCCGTTTGTGATATAGAGCTATTATTTCTTGTTAGAATTATTTCCCCTAAGATGTTTTGGGTATGTTTCTAACTGCCACCTTTAGTGGCTGCAGTTGAAATTCAACATAGCCGGTGCTTGCACACATGAATTTGCACATGGTATGCCAATGCCTAGATTCAGTGTAGCTGTTGTCTAACTCCTATTACAGTTAAAAAGTTTCTGCCTTTTGCACCTAATCTTTGTCTGATAGCTTAGATAAAGGAGACGAAAAGAACTTAACGCATCCTGTTCATTTCTAAAACTCAAAATGCTTGCCACATGGAAACTAAAAGGGAATAAGTGCAAAAACTAGAGTTGTTACCTTATTCAATGTAGAACTTGCATGTTCTAGAATTTGGTGCTAAAGTATAATTTCCAATGCAATTCCATCTTTCTATTTGTTCTGTTGCCAATTTCCATAGTTATCTATCAATTACCTTTAATAGTCCTTTTTTTTATATACATAAAATATCTTTGCTGCAGCTTGTTCATGAGGGGTAGTAGAAGCTTTGATTGTCTATGAAGTTGTTCAAATCTTCGAAATGGCTCTTGAGGAAAAGAAACCCCTCTTTTGAAGGGGTGAGTTCAGGAATCTTATCTTAACTTTCATAGTTATTTTTGGTAGAGCTTGGGTAGCTTGTTTTGTATTATTTCAAGGCTCCTAATTTTATGGCTGTGTTGCAGGGTAAATGTGGATTCAAGATGAAGCAGCTTCTGTTTATGGCTTGTATAGTAATGTTGTTTATTGTGTACAGAACTACAAATTATCAATATCTACATACAGAGGTACGGAGACTCAGTTCTGTAATAAATTATCTTCTTTTTAGGAGCGGCTAGAGAATAGCATAAGGAATTCTGCAATTCCAAGTGTTCCACTATGCTGCTTTGTTGATATCTTATTTCCTTCTGCCTCTCTTATCTTTTCCCAGATGGAAGCTAGATTTAGTCCGTTTGACCATTTAAAGGTATTAACTTTTATTGTGTGTGATTTTATTATTTACATCTTTTTATGTGAGGATCATATGGGTTGGACTTAACTCTTGATGACACGAGTTGCGAGGTTTGACATGGATTCATGCTCCTTATGTTTTGATCATTCTATATCTGTCTGTTGTTTTTACCTAGCAATCAAGCTTGAGTAGGATGCTACGCAATTTGCCTCGTGGCATGGTAGAAAGTCATTCTGATTTGGAGTTAAAGCCTCTGTGGTGGACTCACGGTTTGAAATCCGAGGTTAATTTCTTATTGTCTTGTGCTTTGTCCTAATTTTTTTTTTGGACTCTTTGTTTTGACTTTCAGCTTGTAGAGAGTTCGGAAAGAATTAGTTGTTTACTTGCAAATTGCAGGCTGGTGACTCCATTAACAGGAACTTGCTAGCCATCCCAGTTGGAATTAAGCAAAAGCGTAATGTTGATGTTATTGTTCGGAAGGTATTTTGTCTATATTCCTGTTAATGGCCAACATATTCAAGAAGCAACAACCTATAATATGCCTAATGTTGGTGGAGTTCAGTTTCTTGCAGAGAATTTTACGGTTATTTTGTTCCATTACGATGGGCATGTGGATGGGTGGTCAGATCTTGAATGGAATGGCAACGCGTTACATATAGTAGTTCAAAATCAAACAAAATGGTAAGATGATATTTAATGTTATACATGTGTGTGATACAATATACAATACATGGCAACTGATGGTGATGTCATATACATGTAAATGCCCCTTTAGATAAGTGTCCTACCTTTCTAAATAGGATGTTCCAAAATATGTGCCCATTTTATGTAGGTCACAACAGTTTCATCCATTATATTGTGTATCAACGCGTTAAGTTATCTTGTCAGGTGGTTTGCAAAACGATTCCTACATCCAGATGTTGTGTCCATGTACGATTACATATTTCTCTGGGATGAGGATTTGGGGGTGGAGCACTTTGATCCAAGAAGGTATATTTCATGCTGTGACTTGATCTTTTTTATAGTTCCGAAGTTTAATTTCTATGTACTCGGGGGACTCATTTTCCCACTGTAGAAAATGTTTTTGATGATTGATAGTTTCTTTTTCTCAGATATCTGGCCATTGTAAAAGCGGAAGGGCTGGAAATATCCCAGCCGGCTCTAGACCCAAACTCAACCAACATACATCACAGAATTACTATTCGCTCAAGAGCAAAAAAATTTCATAGGTATATCTAGTAGCTGTTTTGCGAGCAGAATGTATAAACCTACTGTTGCTAAAAGTTATCGTATTCGTACCAATGTTAAACATTACTCTATGCAGGAGAGTCTATGACGATCGAGGTAGTACAAAGTGTGATGATCATAGCGAGGGCCCACCGTGCAGTGGGTTAGTTGTCTAACTGGTTCACTTGGCCTTAGTGTTTCCTTGACAAGTTTGGTTGGTCACTTCTTGTATTTTTGTTCCTTTTCATTCTCCATCTGGCTCTCAAGCTCCGAAATCTGCGAAAAGTCTCATGTAACATAGAAATGAAAAAGAAGAAAGATTGTCCAGCTACATATTCTCTTTCATGCTACTTTTAATGTAGAGCATGTTTTTTCAATTGCATGATTACTTATGTCCCTTATCATCTAATAGTTGAGATACGTATTTAATTGTATTTCTAGGTTTGTGGAAGGTATGGCTCCAGTATTTTCAAGATCAGCTTGGTACTGTGCTTGGCATCTCATACAGGTAAACCTGTATCCTTGTGGGATCCGTTATTCACATCTTTGGGGCTAATGCCAATCAATGTTTCACTATATATCACAAACGATTATTCCAAATTTCCAAGTTTGTAGTTCTGTTTGACTTCACATCGGTGGTAGAGTCTTGGCCCTCGTAGTTCGGTCTTATATGATTGGGAATGAGAAGTGTGAAGTTATTATGTGTGAATGTGCATTTATATAATTGAGTCTTCCAAACAATAACATGACAACAGCAAACCCATCACGAGTAGTACGTAAAGTGACTAACCACTCTTTTTGTTCATAAATGTTAAGGTTAAGCCGCTCATGCGTAGAAGCTCGAGAGAATAAGCCCCATGTGTAGAAGTAATTCTTGAAATTAAATGTTAAGGAGTGTTGAAGTTAATTCTTGGTATTCATGTATGCTTGATTTGGTTCATTTTAGAATGCCAAATATATATAAAGAATCATGCAAAGAGATCAAATCATTAATCTAGGAATGCTGACTCAAGGATTGGTAGGAAGGAAAGTCTGAAGCTGATTGAGGGTGCCTAGTAGAGATAATTTGAAAATTAATAGCTTCCTTTTCTAAAGTTAAGGTTAAATTACAAATTTAGTTAAACAGTGATGACATGGCAAAAACATCTTACTACTACATTCTGATGATGTAGCTTAAATTTTATCATTTTATTTTATTTTATTTTTTAACATTATTTTAAGGCCATGGCACCAAATAAAGGTTATAAAGTTATTTATATTATTTTCCTCGTCATTAACGTTTTCCATAAATCAATTAACAGAGTGTCCTAATAATACCTCAGATCATTTGGGCTCGAAGGTTTTGAGGTACTTATGGATAGGGAGTAAAACGGATTAGAAGAGATTTTTGTTGCTGAAGTGGACGTTCCCCCAAAAATATGTATCCACCAGCTCCTAACATTATCATTCTATAAGCTAGTTAAAACGACCCGAGTAGTGGGTAAATAGCTTATGAGCAAATAGAAAGTGGAGCACTAAAACTTAATTGTGTAAATGTTACAAATCACTTGTTTTGGGTTTGAGTATATGATTTGAATACCTCCATGCTTGTGTGAGTACTTAACCTTACATATACAACCCGAGTAGTGGGTAATAGCATATGAGCAAATAGAAAGTCGAGCACTAAAACTTAATTGTGTAAATGTTACAAATCACTCGTTTTGGGTTTGAGCATATGATTTGAATACCTCCATGCTTGTGTGAGTACTTAACCTTACATATACAATTTCAGCAACACTGTTGTATTAATTACCTTATCTTTTAGTTTCGATAAACTCATAATTTTGGTCTTCCAATCTTGTCCAGAATGATCTGGTCCATGGATGGGGAATGGATATGAAGCTCGGTTACTGTGCCCAGGTGAAGTTTAGTTGGCCATTCTCCTTTACATCAAGTATCCGTGTCTTAAGATATTTAAGTAATTGTTTTTAGGGATAATTACACTTTATTGCACTTGTATAACCGGTTTTACAATCAATTACACTTAACTTAAAAGGTTATATTTCAACTCACTTAATTATGGTTCTTACACATTATACTTTTCTGTCTATTTTTATTTTTTTGCTGTTAATTTTTTTTAAAAGACAAAAATACCCTCATCTTCTCCAACTCCTCTCTTTGTTTCATTTCATCCAAATTATTCTCCATTTTTCAACTCCTCTCTATTCTCCAACAAAATCAAACATTTCTCAACTCCTCTCATCTTCTC
The DNA here is from genome assembly GCA_963920655.1 of Geranium rotundifolium. NCBI lineage: Eukaryota > Viridiplantae > Streptophyta > Magnoliopsida > Geraniales > Geraniaceae > Geranium > Geranium rotundifolium. The sequence goes on from OY987320.1 coordinate 6,501,482, forward strand.
CAAACTAACCATTATTATCAGTAACAAATATCAAATTAGAGAAACATTTGATTTTGTTTATTGCTGAGACCTAGACCAGGAAGCAGAGTAATGCCCGTCGCATGCGGAGTCGAGTGCGTGCTCTTGGTGGGCTGTACCATCTGGTCTCCGGCTACCGCCGATGAGTTCGAGCCTGTCCCTCGCCTCTGCGGATGAGTTCTCGTCCTCAGTGCCGGGAAATTCTCAAAAACAACCGCAATTCCAAATTAACGCCAGACCAACAGGAATGCCTCAAACCACCACAGGATGTCGCTCTCCATCTTCATGCGGGGCGAACGCAGATATGACTCGCAGATCTCGTCCTCACAATGAATCTCGACCTCAGCGTCGTTGTGAATCAGTACTCTTACTTCAGATTCGCCGTCTCTACCGAGACCAACATCCGATTCCGGCTCAACTTTCTCACCCTAGAGAGAGTAGATGACTCGATATTCAAATCCTTCGCCACAATGTCATAGGCGCGTTGACACCGTAGAGTTCTGCTCAGAGAGGAAGACTCTGATTTAGGTGGGTTGATGGGATTTTTCGAGACCGACTACGATTCGGGTGTGCTGATAGGTTTTTCAATGACTAATTCCCAACAATCACCTACACCTCCTCCCCTGAGATTGGAATCGTTAACTCTAATCTCAATTGAAATGTTTAACTGTTAATAGTTTGTAGAGTAATTGAATTTGAATAAATCATTAAGGAGATTCTAATGGATGATGAAAGACCAAAAACAAAATCAAATAAAAGAATATGAAGAAATTTGGCAAAAGGACCATCGATGGCATCACTTTGAAAACTTGATGGTTAGTTGGGGGGTATTTTAGACATTTCACACATTGAAAATTTCCGTCCGAAATTTAACACTGTTTGAGCAATGTGCAACAAAATTACATCTAAGTGATTGGAAACAATACTTTTTATATCAGGTCTAGTTAGTTGTAAAACCAGTCATATTTAGTGGAGTAAAGTGTAATTATCCCTTGTTTTTAATATGGTCTATCTCACCATATAAATATGTTACTATGTATCTGTCTGCAACATCCCAGTTGTAAGTAAATATAGCTTGTTACAGGGTGACCGCACAAAAAAGGTTGGAATTATTGATAGCGAGTACATTGTACACAAGGGTATAAGATCATTGGGTGGAGAAGAGTTTTCCGGAAGAAAAGTCAAGGTCTATTTCTCTCTCTCTCTCAAGTTGGTTTTTATCACGTGCTTGTATATTTTCGTGCTTTTGGAAGAAGAAAATGAAACATAGTACTATACCATTTTGGTTTTGGAATTCCACTACATCAACACAACCCAATATACTAATGTTTTAGGGATACATGCTCTCATTTAACTTGGTGTAGGTCATAGCAAAAGCTAACTCATAACACAATTTTGTGTACCCGAGTCTTGGATATTCATACCTGTTCAGTTGCTTTGACAAAAATAATGGTATTTTGGTACACTGACTTGGCGTATATTTTATGTTGGAGTTACGTGGAAAAACATAAACTTGAAAACATTTTCTTTATTATTATGTGCATGTGATCGCGGTTGCTGGGTTACATGTTAATGATCTTCCCAATTCCTGTGCTATCCTTTGCTTTCATTTCATCAATTTTGATCAAGAACGTATAAACTTTGTTTATCTAAATTGCAGGCTTCAAACAATGAAGAGTTAACTAAGGTAAGCGGTTCATTTTAACTAGATCAATGTGTTTCTAGTCTAAATATCTCAAATTCCATAAGTAATCCTAAATATGACTTCATTGATATGCAGAGGCGCGGTGCCACTGTCGATCCACGCGGTGAGGTGTGACTTTTATTTATTTTGGCCTGCATATGTTGGTGTTTTAGAATGTATTTCGTCCATTAAGCGTAATCATTTAGATGAAGGTTGTCTACTATTCAATTTATTCCCCTATATTTGTTTTTCTTGTTATGACAGATTTAGTCCTTAATATTTGATTAATTTGTTCCGATTGTCCTTGTTGACTAAATTGAAGACAAAAGAGCTAACTTATGTCATCTCTGGTTTAGATGGTTGGCATCCTTGTGGAGTTCACACGGAAGTGACAACATCTCTGGTTTAGATGGTTGGCATTTTTGAACAAATTGGCCAAATTTTGTTTTGGATTGTTTTTCCTCTAGGAGAATAGGTCACATGCTTCATGTACTTAATTTTATAACCATATATAGTTAATGATTTTGAACCTGGAAATGGAAATGGTGAGCAGGTAAGGAGGCAATCGACATGGGAGCTTCGGATGTTTAAAGAGCGATGGAAGCAGGCTGTGCAAGAGGACAAGCAGTGGGTCGATCCATTTAGAAAAAAACCGTATGTCGATACAGACAGAAGAAAACAAAGGAGACATGCACATAGAAAGGGATGACTATGTTGGTTTTGCTTCAGTCTTGTAATTTGGTTTTGGGTGGATATCATAATAATAATTTTTTTTTTGCAAATTTTGTCCAATCTCAATTTTTTTATAATCTTATTATATAGATGCATAATTTAAGTGTTTATTATAGCCGGTTAGTTATACTGCATAGGACAAGAAATGCATTCCATGATTATTTCCAAGTTCTTTTTTGCCAAATAAATCTTAAGCAAGAAGATCCGAGCGCGCGAAATGCTAGATAGGCAACCCCTGTTGTATTTACTTGTCCTATTGCTCATGTTCAATTGCCCGCAGTAAGCTCTGGCCAACACTGGAAGAGTTGCCAAAGAAAAGGGTCTCTCCCTCCACCAAGATCATACTCACGCTGAAGAAACCAAAATGATGGATTGTAGGATGGGAAGTTGAAAAGTGAAGATTGTGGAGGTGGGGTACGGAGGGTTGAGGCGACTATTTTTTTTTAAAATGAACAATTTCTATCTTTTTTTATCAGTAAATAAAATGATTTATTTACTTGGCAACTCAAGACATGAGCCAAGCACCTAATACCAACCTGAAAGCTAGCAAAATAAAGAAAAACATATTGCAGATAATAATAATAAGTAACACACGTGAAGCTATTATCATATCACGCTTTGAATCATTTTCCAATCTGGAAAAGAGACCCTCCCAAGCATATGTCCCCAAAGTCAAATTACCATCAACCAAACTATGGGGATGGTGAAATATTGTTGAGTTTCAAGCCAAAAGACTTCATCTTACAAATTTTAAAGTGAAGCAACACATGAATAAGAAAGAAATCTGGTTAGGTCTGGATCGCAACCGCAAGGTACGTCGTCTATGCAATAGCCGCCAAGCTCGCTTTTCCTCTTCATCTTTTCCAATCACATAATAATATCATCCTCATATTAACACACTTGGACTTGGCAAATTGTCAAACTAACTTCTCCTATAGTAATGTTCAGCTATAAGAGATGGAAGATATTGATTCTTCTGCTTCCCTTTCACCGATTTCTCCTTCCCCAACTCCCATGAAACAATCATTATTACATCCAAGATAGAGTTATTCAACCTCCAACCCATGATTGCAAAGGTCCATTTGGCCCATGACATCTACTGAATGACCAACCACCTCAATAGAGGTGAGGTGGTCCATTTTTCTGATTATATACAACGTGAATAGGTGCAACCCAAATTTACCCCATTTTACAAAAAGGAACACAAATTTCTACAATTCCATGCCAACAAACGCGTAGAGCCAAATGAACACAACCACAATATTGACGATACACTGCAAGTGCAACTGACTACATTTGCAAATATGTTTTCGATTTGACAGTTCTTTTCAAATTTGAACTATGGATAATTACACTTTGCCCAAGCTAAAATGATCACTTTTACGTTTTACTACAACTAAAAAAAAAGTTTACATTTTACCATCGCTAATTGCGTTTTTTTACACTTTACCCTAACAGTGTTAGATTTTGGATGCAAATTTTCATTTTATAACAAAAAGACCAAAATACCCTTAGGGTTTTCTTCCCTAACTAAGATCAACCTCCACTCAAATCCGGTCAGACCCGGTTTAATTATTAATAATTAAAATAATAATAATTAATAATTAAAATAATATTATTTATTAATAATATATTGAAACTTTCGAATTACATGACTCTCTCATACGAACTCCATTTCAGGCTCATAGTGTATCAAATCGAAGAGAATCGAAAGATCAACAACTTTAATGAAAAATTTATTTATTCATACTTAATATTATTTTGATATTTAATAATTAAAAATTATTAATAATATATTTAATTATTAATAATATGGTGAAACTTTCGAATGACATAACTCACTCATACGAGCTCTATTTCGGGCTCATAATATATCACATCGAATAGAATCATAAGTTCAACAATTTCAAAGAAATAAGTTTTTGTCTAAAATTCTATCCAACGACAACAAATTTTTTAATCTTTAAAAAAAATTCGTTCAACATTTATCAGTGTTAGAGCAAAATGTTAAAAAAAGTTATTAATAATTAATTATTTATATTTTTGGTAATAATTATTTATCACGTAAAATTAAATCAATTATTATTATATATAGACAAATACTTTTTTCTTCAAATTTGTTGGCTTCCAATTCTCTTTGATTTGATATAATAAATGAGCCCGAAACAAAACTCGTATGAGAGAGCTATGTTATTTGAAAATTTCAATATATTATTAATTATTATTATTATTTATAATTAATATTATTATTACTATTAGTTGATATTATTTTAATTATTAATAATTAATTTACTTTTAATTTTTATTATTAATAATTTATAATTGAAAAAATGATTTACTTTTATTTTTATTAAATAATTATAATTAATGATAATAAATTAAATAATGATAATAAATTATTTTTTTATTATTAAATATTATATATTATTAATAAATATTATAATTTGATGAATAATGGCATCAATTTGAAATTTTGATGAATAATTGAGGGCAATTTCGACTTTTCGTACAACATGAAAATTTTCCATCCAAAATTTAACACCGTTAGTGTAAAGTGTAAAAAGTACGCAATTAGCTGTTGTAAAGTGTAAACTTTTTTTTAGTCGTAGTAAAATGTAAAATCGGTCATTTTAGCATGGACAAAATGTAATTATCCCTTTAAACTATTAGAAAAAACCTTCCAACACTAAAACTTGTGAAAAAATATGCGCAACCTGCCACTTCTTTCCTTGTCCTTTTATACATAGTATTGATTATCAAATGAATTGTTCTGTCTTTAAAATTTCGGAAATAAATACTTTAGGATTTTTTTTACCAAACAAATAGAACAATATTTTCATTTTATATTTCCAATCATTTTTAAGGTCAATGACAATTTAGTATATTTAATTGGGTCATGATCTCGTGCAAACCAGGTGGTCTTATGTGAACCCGTAAGAACCGCGTTTCCATTATTATGTCATGTATTTTCATAACCGTATTTCCATTATTATGACATGTATTTCCATAACATTATTATGACGGACCAAAAAAGTAAAAATAACTTTTTTCTTCTTTCGATTCCTCGTAACACCCCTCCAACACTTTCTCCTCTAGGGTATAGAAAAATACACGCCCTCTCGTTACATTTGGGTAGTTCTCACGAGTTGTCACGCAATTTTTGGTTCCCATTTGAATATGCCCCTATTTAATTAGATGTCTTTTATAATTTTCAGTATCTATCTTAAAAACTTAACGGTCAAATCACTCAAATATATTTTTATTACAGTTTGCTTCGTCTACTTTAATTGAGTTTTTAGTTTAAATTTTTCGAAATGGCAAAAATGACTTCACCCACCACCCACTTCTCTCCCTCATGCAACTTGAACACCTCTAATCACAACTGATTCGTCCACTTCAATTGCTATTCGTCTCTGGGAGCCAGCCACGACGGGTCGTGCAAGATCTGTGACGCTGACAAGGGGGCGTGCTTGAAGACGCTCATCGGTGATAAGGAGACGGCGATAACTTTTGCTCTATTCTCGCCTAATGGGGAAATTTACGACTCTGGACAACACTCTGGTATGTGTCCGTCAGTGCGTCTCTCTCTCTCTCTCTCTCTCTCTCTCTCTCTCTCTCTCTCTCTCTCTCTCTCTCTCTCTCTCTCTCTCTCTCTCTCTCTCTCTCTCTCTCTCTCTCTCTCTCTCTCTCTCTCTCTCTCTAGAGAATTGGATCTTTGGTTTTGTGAGTTTTCGGGTCTATATCATTGGAAAATTTTGGTTGTTTTGTGTTTTGATTGAAATGGGTGATTTTGGAATTGGTTGCTCGGGTCTTCGTTTCTGGATGGTACACTTGAAATTGATGATTCTGAAATTTTATAAAGTGATTTGCACTGAATTGGGTTCATTTGAGTTATGCTTTGATCCGACCTCACGGGACCAACTCCGTTTTTGGGTTCCATAAACTTAGTTCATATCGAAAAAAACCTGGACTCTGTCAGACCTAGGGCTGTTCATTTTACCCGGTAACCCGACACCCGACTCGACTAACCCGACACCCAACTTACCCGAGACCCGATTGACCCGATACCCGACCACCCGACAAGCCAACCGAGTCGAGTATTGGGTCCAATTCTATAATCCGTTGGGTACCCGACAACCCGACAGTATATATAAAAGTATAATTTGTTAACTGCCCCCAGCCCAACAACCTCAGACTTCAGCCCAATGAAGCCCAGCGCGGCACATTTCCATTTTTGCTCTGCTTTGTGACAAAAACGTTTATAAACAACAAAACTTGTTCATGTGTTTCCGATGTGGGATGCTTAATACAAAAGAAGCTTCTGAAGATGAAGCGGCGACGTGGCGTCTTCTCCACCTTCAATCTCCGTCGGCTGAATTAATTTTGTCCGTTGGTTTTGAGCGACGTGTCACTCCTCTCTCCACACACATAATCGAGTCGACAACCTCACTTTAACCCTCGTTCTCTCTCTCTCGTCCCTCTCATCTCGTCTCCGATCTCTCTGAAAAACCTAACATCTCCATCCATCCTCCTCACCTCTCCTTTCTCATCGTCTGAGGCAGTCAACTCGTGTCCTCTCTCCTCCATCTCACAACAGATCTTTTCACAAAGTTATTAGTGTGAATCGATCCGTTGGTGATTCTCATCTCCACCATTATAAATCAAGAAATAGTGGAGAGGAGGCTCATCAACGATTCGATTCGCCACTGGAACTGGAGATTGAAGCTTCACTGTCAGACAACGTCGGCGTCAAAGGTTTGAAATTTTCTTCACCGTTTCCATTTTTGGGGTTTAGGGTTCGAGACTTCAAATTTCTTTCAATTTTTATTTGAATCTGTGTTCTCAATTGGGAAAACCTAATCAATTTGGTTATTAGGGTTTTAATTTGGGGATTATTAGAGTTTTCAATGCAAAATTAGATTTTAATTTAATTGTAAGTTATCAATTGTGGGTTTTTTAATATGAATTGGGGAAACCCTAATCAATTTGGGGATTAGGGTTTTGAATCGAATATTTGCGGATTGTTAGGGTTTTCAATTTGGGGATTTAGGTTTCTGTTTTGAATTGGGGGTTAATTTTTGGGGTTTGGTTTGAATTACGAATTTAGGAATTTAGGGTTAGGGTTAGGGTTAGTGTTTCGAATTGGGTTTGAATACAAATTGGGAATTTTGTGTCGGGTGTCTAGGGTATACCCGACTCACCCGACACCCGACTACCCGACTCCTTAATCGAGCCGAGTATCGGTTCTGAGTTTTGGTACCCAACTCAAACCGAGTCGGGTACGACCCGAGCCGAGTCTACCCAACCCGACTCGATGGACAACCCTAGTCAGACCTGTAAATCAGAATCTGAAAAATTCGAGAACAATAATACTCAACCCCAGTAATTGATAAGTTTTATTGACTGAATAAAAGTGACGTTTCTACAATTATCTCTACGTTATCTCTAAGTTACGACTACAACAAAATAACGATAAACAAAATCCTAGCATCGCTTCCCTTAAATATGGGCTCCTGCTCCACGACCTTTACTACACAGCTCACCAGAACCCAGCTTGTACAGGGACCACTTCAGACTGAAGTCGACGACCACAACGGCTATTTCTTCCACCAATCCAATAGCTACATCTTAATGCCCATGTGTCAGGACCTCAACCGTTACCACCAGCTTCCCTTAAACGCCCCGTTTCACTAAGTCTATGACCGTTTCTTGCCCAATCGACATTGTCTACTTTATTAATCACTACTAACCCAAACGATGTCGCATCACTCCATCATTTCTCAACTCAACTTGTGTGAATTGGATTGAGATCATGACAGAGCCCTATGCTTTTCCCAAATCTTGTCCTCAGGTTTTAATTTTCAGTTCCCAGTATGGGAACTGAGATTTGAAAACTTGAGCATCCTCCCAAGTTGCATCATCCTCAGTGGACCTCTCCCATTGCACCAAATATTGAACCACATCAACATTGTTCCTGTTAATCATCTTGATCTGCAAAATTATGTGAGGATAGAGCTTCATCTGACCATCTTCATTTGTGAGAGGTAAAGAATGTATTAGCCTGTTTTTGCTGCCTAACTGCCTCTTCAACAGCGAGACATGGAAAACTTGATGGATTTTTGAATCATCAGGCAACCTCAACTTGTAAGCAACCTTTCCAAACCTTTCCAAAATCTGATATGGACTATAATAACTTGCTGCCACCTTTATGAACCTCCTGAGATTGACTGAGTTTTGCCTGTAAGGCTGGAGTTTCAGGTAGACCCATTCCCCCATCTTAAATTCTCTTTATGTTCTCTTCTTATTTAGAAAGCTCTTCATTCTGTCTTGTGCTACTTGTAGATTTTCTTTTAGAGCCTGTGCCCACTGATGCCTTTGTTGAATGAACTTTTCTACTGCTGCTACTTTGGATTTTTCTTCAGACATCCCCATGAGTGGTGGAGGATATCCATATAAAGCTTCAAAAAGAGATGCCTTCAGTGAGGTATGGTAGCTGATGTTATACCAATATTCTGCATATGTTAGCCATTTCTACCATTTCTTGGGAGCTTGATGTGTCATGGCTCTTAAATAATTCTCCAGGTATTGGTTAACCCTCTCAATTTGCCCATCTGTTTGAGGATGATAGGCTGTAGATAACTTGAGCTCTACCTTGGCCAACTTGATCAATTATTGCCAAAAATTACTCACAAACACTACATCTCTATCACTGACAATATTATCTGGCAATCCATGCAGTTTGAATACATGATCAAAGAATGGTTGAGCTATCTGAATTGTTGTATAGGGATGTCGTAGGGAAATGAAGTGACTGTACTTAGACAATCTATCCACCACCACTAGAATACTATTAAAACCATGAGAATTTGGAAACCCTTTAATAAAATTCATACAAATCTCCTTCCAAGGTTGAGATGGCACCCCCAATAGCTGTAGCAATCTTGGATATTGCACATTCTCAGCTTTACACCTCTGAAAAATATTACAATTATGCACAAAATTGTAAATTTCTTGATTCATTCCTTCCCACACAAAGTAGGTTTTGATTCTTTTGGTGGTTGCATTTATGCTAGAGTGTCCTCCTACTGCAGAGTTGTGCAATTTGTGGTTTGGCAGGTCTTTAGGCTTCAAGGTTAAATGCATCAACAAATCCTCTACTACTGCATCATTTTCATAGTTGCTGGCAACCTCTTTCATCCATTATGGTACTATGACAGTCCTCTCTCCATATTCTTCTTCAGTAGCTCTTGAAAGTGCATCAGCTACAATATTTTCCTTCCCTTTCTTATAGTTAATTTTGTAGGATAACCCCATAAGTTTAGGTAGCCATTTGTGCTGAAATGTTGTTGATAGTTTCTGTTCCATTAAGTATTTAAGTGCTTGCTGATCAATTTTGATGTTGAATTTCTGATGCTCTAAATAAGTCCTCCATCTTTGTACACTAGCCACCATTGCCATTAATTCCTTCTCATAGGTATACAATCCCATGTTTTTAAATCCCAAGGTCTTGCTGAAAAATGTTATTGGTCTGCCCTCTTGCATTAGAACTCCCCCAATCCCTTGATCACATGCATCTGACTCCACCACAAAAAGTTTGTTGACATCAGGCAACCTTAGTACATGAGCCTTTGTCATACCTTCATTCAGCAGTTCAAAACTTTTCTCAACTTCTGGTGACCATTTAAAGTTGTCCTTTGCAATGACTCCATAACCTCTAACAAACATTCTATAATAACCAGCGATGCCTAAAAATCTCTTAAGGACCTGATATTAATTGGTCTTGGCCATCTAACCATTTCTTCCACCTTCCCATGGTTTGTGGATACTCAATCTGCGGAAATTACATGGCCCAAATATTCTACAGCAGTAATTCCAAACTCACGTTTAATTTCCTTAGCAAACAACTTCTCATCAACCAGTTTCTGAAGTATGATTCTTAAATGTTGAATGTGTTCCTCAAAACTCTTGTTATAAACCAAAATATCATCAAAGAATACAAGGGAAAATTTCCTCAGATAGTCCTTAAAGACTTTGTTCATCAGTGCTTGAAAGCTTGTAGGGGCATTTGTCAGGCCAGAAGGCATCACTTTAAACTCATAATGTCCTTGATGAGTCCTAAATGCAATTTTTGGTTCCTCTCCTTTGCCATCCTGATGTGGTGATATCCATATCTCAAATCAATTTTAGAAAAATATTTACTACCCCCAGGTTTTCTAACAATTCCTCAATAGTAGGTACGGAAAATTTATCTTTAATGGTTTACTCATTCAACTGCCTAAAGCCCACACACATCCTCCATGACCCATCTTTCTTCGTAACCGTTAATATAGGAAATGAGTAAGGACTGTTACTGTCTTGGATGATTCCTTCTTGCAACATATCATGTACAATCTTCTCAATAATGTTCTTTTGCTGAAAAGAATACCTGTAAGGGGCTAGAGATGGTGGTTTGCTTCATGACACTAATGGAATTGAGTGGTCATGTTGTCTTTAAGGTGGCAAGCTTGTAGGCTTATCAAAAACCTTCTTGAATTCTTGGAGTAGTTCATGCAGTTGGGGATTCATCTGCCGCTTCTCTAACTCAGCCTCTAACTTCTTGCATGTGATCAGATTGCTCACCTCAGTGATTTCCTTGGTCAGATGCAATTCTACCTCTTCCTTTTCTCCCATTGTTTTGCACTGTCACACTGATAGCTCTGTTGTCATAATCTACAGTATGAAGCCAATCAACTCCCAAAACTAAATCACAACTCTCGATTGGCATAAGCAAGAAGGTCCATTTCAGCCATTTCTTTTGTATTTTTACCTGGACAGTGCATTGGTACCTACAGAGATGTCTTCTCGGATTGACACTGCCCTGCCCATTACCCTTCCCTTAGCTCTGATGCAAGGAACTGTTGCCTGATCCTGCATACAACACAAGGTGACTTCAGGTATTTTTGGTGCTTCTAATATCTCCTCTTTTGGTCCAGCCTCAGCATCTACAAATTCCTCTTCCCCTTCAAAGTCTTCTTCTTGCATCATCATCAATTGAATATGTTTATTTGGGAAATCATGACCCTTTACCCATTTAGTTGGGCATTTATAGCACAACTCTTTGCTCCTTCTGTCTTCAATGTAGGAAGAAGTGGTCTTCTTCATTGGTCCAAGATTGTAGGCAGGTTTGGGAGGCAGAATAGCTTTTATCTTAGGCTTGCTTTTCAAAACAACATTGTGTTTGTAATAATATGGTCCTAGAAACTGGGTCATTTTTGTTCTTCATGCCTAGCCATGAACATGGTTTGATAGAGATTTACTGGACCTAAGATTTGAACTCCTAATCTAAGCTGTGGCCTCAACTTGGCAATAAAGCTTGAGACCCAAAAATCCTCAAGTAATAGCACATGCAATCTATACATCATTAGTGATTTGAGCCACCAAATTCAATTTCAAGCTCTTGAAAAGTTCATTTTTGCCTCAAGTTTTCAAAATCCACAACAATATCATCATGTCCCTATTTGTCAAACTTCCATGTTATATCTCTACAGAATTGATCCCAGAGTATATATCCTTTTCCCATTTTGTACTCATTGAACCAAGATTTTGCCATTCCTAAAAAATGCAGAGAGGCAAATTTTGTTTTGTAATCTTCAGGCATATCATTAAAGCAAAACTAGGTATTACATATTTCAAACCAATCTCTCACACCATTGCCATCAAAGACAGGAAAAGCTACCGAGGGTACCTTAAATTGAGGCATGAATACATTTTCCTCCCTTTTGACCTGTTGCATACCCATCATTTGCATACCTAATTGCTCCAAATTGACATGTTGCTCCTCTTGAACACCCATATGTTCCAATCTTTGTTGCATTGTCTCGACCCCTTGGTTCCGGCTATTTGGGTTCCAATTTTGCACCTCGGTCGGAGTTGGAGGTCTGCTTCTTCCCATGTCAGTTGGAGTAAAAATATGGGCGCCGCCTCTGGTGTTGCTTGGTGCTGTCGGAATGTTTTGTTTTGGCGTAAAGAGGAGGTTCCTAGTCCGCCCAGTTCGATCACCGTCTCATTGTTGGCCTTGAACTGAAGAGCACTCACTCGTTTGGAGAGGATTGTTGGCTCGGTTGACTAGAAGCTGGATTTGTTGCTCGGTTCTCTGATTTGACTCCTCGAGCGCTCCTAACTGAGCATCCGTTCGGTTCTTTGCCTCCACCATCTCATAGCGCAGCTTTGCCGTCTCCTGGCGCAGCTCCGCCGTGAGTCTGTCCGTCTGGTCACCGCCCTTGTTTCCTTTGGTCATCTGTGAGTCTGGAAAATACTCTGATACCACTGTCAGACCTGTAAATCGAAATCTGAAAAATTCGAGAACAATAATACTCAACTCCAGTAATTGATAAGCTTTACTGACTGAACAAAAGTGATGACTTCAAATCGATGGCCAATTTGGGACCTTTTCTACAATTATCGCTAAGCTATCTCTAAGTTACGACTACAACAAAGTAACGATAAAAAAAAATCCTAGCATCGCTTCCCTTAAATATTGGCTCCTGCTCTACGCCCTCCACGACCTTTGCTACACAGTTCACCATAACCCAGCTCGTACAGGGACAACTTCAGACTGAAGTCGATGACCACAACGACTATTTCTTCCACCAATCCAGTAGCTACATCTCATTGCCTACATGTCAGCACCTCAACCGTTACCACCAGCTTCCCTTAAACGCCCCGTTTCACCAAGTCTTTGACCGCTTCTCGCCCAAACGACATCGTTTGCTTTATTAATCACTACTAACCCAAACGACGCCGCATCACCCCATCATTTCTCAACTCAACCTCTGTGAATTGGATTGAGATCATGTCAGACTCGTTACCTTGAATCCATTTCTTGTTTCAGAAACTTTGTTAAGATATCAAAAGATAATCTCAACAATAGAATAAAAAACGGATAAATTGTATTCATCGAAAGAAAGATAAAATCTCAAATATATGAGCCAAATCCTCAAAAGAGGCCAAGTTTCTAGACAATTGACAAGATAAACCCTAAACGATTACTAGCGACTATATATACATGAGAATCCAAAACCCTTGACTCACATCCTCCGTGCTGGCACACTTGAGCTCCAACTTTCCCTCCATGAACGCTAGCTGGAACTTGGACCACTTGTGGATGAAGAAAAATAGTGAAATAGTGTTGCATAGCCGTAACCACGCCTCTTGAATGAACTGAAACGTAGACAAGCTCACTAATCCAAACGACGGCGTTTATCGTTGCTTCCCTTGGTTGCCAAAATGGCGTTACTCCATTTAATCCATATTTGAATTCCTGACAAACTGCAACTTGCTACTTCTGGGTTTTCACCTTCTTCCAAGGAACTAAAAAGAGTCCGGGGTATTTTTTCATTCTTCTACAAATTTGGGTAAAGTCTTGATTTTTTAATTTTCTGAGTTTCCATTTTTTCCGTGATCTGAATTTGGGTAAAGTTTTCATTATTTTTTAGTTTCTGGATTGTTTTTGGACCAAATTGTTCTGACCATCATGGGTTTTAAGGTTCATGTTGTTGTTTCTGTCTTGATCATCTCCTCCACATACCTAGCCATGGCTCAAACCCTCCATCAAAGCGATCACAATCTCAACGGTTCTGCTTCCATTTTGATTATAGTTGTGTAAGCCTAATTTTAATATGTTTAAGTTGTTCAAAATATATATATCTCCGTTTTTGGGTCCCATCTCTGTTTTTAAGTTGTTTAGTTCCATGAATTTTGTTTTCTGTGATCGAACTATTAGATTGGTACAGTGGGAAGAGAGAGAGAAAGAGGGAGAGGAGAGAAAGGGAGGAGAGAGAAAATGAAATGAAAGTATTTGGATGTCATTTATTTGAAAATTTGATGAATAGTCAGGAATATTTTAAACATTTCACTTTTTAATAAAAAAAATTTCATCCAAAATTTAATGGTGTTTGAGCAAAATGTAGCGTTTTAAGTAATGAAGTATAGTAACTTGTAAAATTTTAAAATAGGTATTGTAAATTATAAAAGTGGTCTAATTAAGTATAGTTAATTTTCATTACCTCTAATTTTTATTGACTGTGAAAGTGAGAATAGACGACGCAGAATGGATCCGTAAAACCCTAGCTCTCTCTCTCTCTCTCTTACACTCAGAGGAAGAAGAAGGAGAGAGAGAGAGAGAGAGAGAGAGGGGGGGGGGGGGGGGGGGGGGGGGGGGGAGAGATAGAGAGAGAGAGCCGCTCCTCCAAATCCATCTCCGCAGGTCTCTTCTTCTTCCTTCTCCTCTCATTTTCACCATCTTCGCACTCTGCTCTTATCATATTTCAGTTTTTTTTTCAACAATACGTATTTAGTTAATTATGTTGCAGACATTATACAGACAGGGGCGTCCCTACCATTAAGCGAGTGAAGCTAACGCTTAAGGTCCCTAATTAAAAAAGGCCCCAAAATCATACAATATATAATAAGAGGATTTGTTTGGTATATTAAAGTTTTAGAAACAAGTGGATGATTTTATAAAAAAACAATTGGATGACGTTAAGAATACAATTAGATGACGACGAAAAATAATTTTACATTGTAATATATGATAGATTATATATATTTTATTGTTACATATTTGTCTATGTTTATTTAATTAATAAAAAAATATGAGTATCGCTTAAGACCCCGAAAATTCTAGGGTTGCCCCTGGTAAGTAACTTGGTCGTCGTCGTTGATGGTAGCTGCCACCTCTACGCCAACGAAGTCTCCATCGCTAGGAGATTTTAGTAGCGCCGTGGATCCTTAGCCTTAGTAGCTCCGGCCATCGAAGTGGTCTCATTTCTCAAAAGCACCAAGTGCAGTTTCAATCTCCCGGCGGAGGAGAACTCGTTGCTGTGGAGGTGGCACCTCAAGTTCGAGGCCAGTTTTAGGGACGAATCTGCAACGTCGCGGGCTCATCCCTAGAACTGCACTCGACACCACTCTTTCTCTCACTACTAAACTTCTTCCCTATTTCGCTCCTCTCTTATTGATTTGACACAGTAAAATGAAATGTGAGTGATGGACGTGAAATCCTAGCTAGCTACTGACTATTACTTATATAAAAATATAAATATAATAGGACAAACACTTATTCTCATCTTTTTTCATTTACTCATTTTGCATTGTATATATAGAGAGAGTAATGAAGGTAAATTTTTTATATTCATTTTATATGTATGCATGTTTCTGGTCACGCACACATTTCAAGAATACCTACGAGATTTCTGAATAAGCTGACCATTTTCCATGATCAAAGAAAAACAAATTTCTAGCTCATTTTAACATGTAGTTAGTGATCAACACCTATATATGTTCCAACATTTCATATCATGTCTGAATTTTTATTTAACTTTTCATCTCGAGTATGGTTATAAATGTGAATCCACTCTATTTGTGTTTTTGTCTTGAGAAATGAATTTTTTACTAAGAGAATTAGGGCCCATTAGTTTAGTATTTACCAAAACAATACTCTCCCTTCAACGATGTGTTTTGTATGAATAAGCTGCTTTTTTTTCATAAAAATTGTAATTTTCATATAAATACTTAAATATCGTGTAAATTAATTGATCTATTTTCAATTGAGTGGGCTTGGACCAATCCATTTTTCTGCCGGCCCAATCAGCCCACACTCTATAACCCATTTCGTAAGTTAATTATTAATATGGATTAGCCCATTTGTTTTGAGGGAAAAAGGCCCAAAATCTTTAAACCCTAAACATCCTATTCCTGGCACCGAATCCTCTTCCCCATCTACGACTACAACTACAACTATCATTTTATTTTATTTTTACTTTTCTCCTTTCAAGTATTTTTGGTTCTCATAATTTTTTTCGGTTCTCATCAATTTTTTTCATCTTCGAGTAGACCCATCGACTTGTATAACATTGAGACCCATCAATTTCTATAAATTCAACAATTCGGATATTCATATTCAAGGTATGTACTGATTTCAGATTGGTTTTTATTTCCACCATCTTCTTTTTGCTGGAGTTTTTTTTGAGTTTTAGAGTGGTGAAAATTTGTATGGGTTAGTTTTTATTTTGTGGGATAGTTTAATGTGAATATGCAAAATTGTTTGCCTGAATTTTGTGACTTCATTTGCCGGTTTTGGTGTTCGTCATGATTGATCGCGCAAATCTCAATTTTTTTAGAATATTTAATGTTTTTTGTTTAAAAACCTCTATATATGTGGGAGAGATTTGTCTAAGAATTCCTGACTTTGAGGATATTTCTGTAGATGGGTTAAGCTTCCAAGCTCAAGATTATATAAGTTGAATCTTTGTATTTATTGCCTTTAAATCTCCCGTGTATGATGATCATTACTTCATTTTTTTTGGAGCCCTGTAATTATATCATTTTATCTAATTTATGTATATGCTTATATACTGTGTGATCTAATTTTTAATTTTTATATTTACTATTGTCGTATATACATAATGTGTGTTACTTGGATTAAATCGGTAAAGTTTATTATGTCCTATTTTTAATACTATTGTTTAATTAATTAATAAAATTGTTGGAGTATGATATTATTTTTCTACCCAACAAAAGGCCCAATTTCTAATTTGCGCTTTAGGCCCCAATAATTGTTGAGCCGGCCCTCTATACAGAGCATACTTATGCCGTGTATATGATTAGCATAAGTAAATTTATGATACGAACATAAATTATTTTTTGTTTGACTCTCTTAATTTGTACGTTGCATTGAAATATATTTGCAGAATGGAAAGTAATGAAGACCAAATGGGGTCTGAGGCCAATAAGAATATCAAGAAGATTTTTGCAGAGTTTATGACAGGGTAACTTGAGCCCTCACTACTTTGCCTCCGCAATAAGAACTTATTTGTCTCTTGAAATTTCTGTTTTTAGTTATTAATTTATGGCATTGTTGGATTATGAGCTCCTTCCAAATGTCTTTACAGGATCGCACAATTTGATGAGTTGGTAGCTGAGGGAGGCAGGTTGCTTGCTGGCTTTCAGCAAGGGCTGGGTGGGTTTCTGGAATTAAGATTATGTTTTAGGTGCTTGGATTTGTGTTTTTGCTTTCTGTTTAGTACCCTTATTGTTTTAAATTTGTACAGAGTTTCTTCGGCGCCCTCCAATAGAACAAACATCTACATTGGTTGGGAACATCATTAAAGCCAATGAAAGTACAAGGCTTAAATCTTATATGAAAGTTGGTTGTATCAATGTCGACGACGGCATACAAAATATGACCAAGTGTAGGTGAAGTTGTCCTTTTATAGTAAATGTGCCACTAGTATAGAATAGAAGGAGCATCTTAGGATGCAATGAATGCAACTCTTGTTTTCATAGTTTTTCCGCTACAAACCAATATAGGGGATTCAAAATTTCATTCATACTGTCACGTCGACGCTGTAGATTCAAACTTTCAGGTTAATATTACTAATGCAATCATATGATCTTCAATTCTATCCAGTTTATAGGTAGGGCAGTTAAAATTTCTCAGGTTCTGGCTCTGTGACTTAACTCTTGACATAGTTTATCAAATTATGCATGCTGAATTTCCAGAGTTTGTATGATCGTCATTTACTACAATTTTCCTACTTTTTTCTGCTTCTCATTTCTTCATGTGACTACAATAACTTGCTCTTATGTGGTGAAGTGGATAGATGCCAGGGTGGACTCAGAGACCATTTGATTAAAGGTAATATCTTCTTGATTGAACACTTTTTCCCTCCATTACAGTGGAATATTGATTTGAAGGATAGATCACGTGACATAGTATCATTTAAATTCATCTTTCCGTGTTTGACTCGTGATGTTATATCTCGTACATTCTAATGTGATCTATAGTTTAGTACTCTGGTGATTACGTTCCCACTTGTAAGCCATTTAACATTGAAGGAAGTTGGCCGCAGTAGCTATCACTTATCGACTATTTACATTTTGATGTTCCCTCAAAATTCACTAGAACCCATCTATTATGTTTTCCATGTCCTCGTATATGTATATTGTGGCGATGCTTTTCTTATACGCATATGTTTCATGTGTAGAATGCACGATCCATTTCACTTGTGCCTATGAATAATTTATCTATAATTTAGTTGTTGTAAAGGATATATGGTTACATTTATCTTGAAGCTAGAAATTTATCTTCCCTTTCCTAATGTTGTTGCAGCAAGAGGTATACTAAATGAACTTGAGACGCTTGTAGAGGATGTTTATGATGTTATGCAAATTGAAAATAGAATGTTGTTACCCTTGGAGGATAAAAATTATGGCATCAAGTTCGATCAAATTTCACTTGAGGATGAGGTATGCCTTTAAATATTTATCGTACCATGCAAATGGAAAGTATTCAATATTCTTGCATTATCTATTGAAACATGATCTTGCTATATTTCTTCCTAGCACATCTCCGAATTTCGCTTTGTCGATAAGCCTTACTTCTCCATCCTGAAATAAGTGTGGCATGCGACTTTGGACAAAAACTAAGGAATCAGTTTTAATGTCTAAGTACTCAAGTTGTTGTAACAAAGTCATGACAAAATATTATTGATGGACAAGAACGCTTGTGTTAGAAATTAAAATAGAAGAATCAAAATGGTGTGTGTTCCCATCTTAAATCCTTTCGTTTACTACCATTTTAAAATTCAATTTCCTTCATTCAATCTTCTCAGTGCTATTGTTATTGTCCTTTGTTGGTTTGCTATAAACAAAATAAATGGTAAAGGTACAAAGACACAAACTGAACAACTTGTATGTTGAGCGAACCAAAGAATCTTTCATTTTCGAGTTTGCAATTCTTCTTTTAGGTGATCATTTCGACATAGTTATGAGTTCAACTCACACTATTGTTGTATTTTGTGAGATTACGGCCATACGAGACACATATAGTTTTAAGGAGATTAGTCTTGAGTCTCAGTAGAAAACAACCAAATCAAGATTGAAAAGTTGTCCTGTATAGTTATGCTTCGTCGATGAATCTGTTTCACTGTAAACCCAGTCTTTTCGGTTAGAATCAAGCTCCGATCAAAACTACAAAGTTGTAGACAACGAGATGAAAAATCCAACGAACAAAAAGTTTTTGGAGGTATGTAGATCCAGATATGCCCTTTAAACAGTAGCACTGTAGAAAAACATAAAGTGTTCGATTGTTAAATTATTGGTTAGTCCCTATACGATTACAATGGTAATATAACAAATAATAACGATAAGCAAAAACATTTAAAATATGCATTGCTATTGTTTAGGGTGCATATTTGGATCTACATCTTCAGAAATTCTGATTTTTTGTTCGTTGAATTTTTTGTCTTAACGACTATGACTTTGTAGTTTTGGTTAAAGCCTGATTATGACCGAAAGGATTTCATTTGGAGTGAAACAGATTTTTCGACCGAGCAGAACTTTTCAGGACAACTTTTCGATCTTAATTCGGTTGATTTCTATTGAGTATCGCGAACGATTTCCTTAAGACTATATACTTCCAGTATGACCGCAGTCTCCCAGGATACAACAATAGTGTGAGTTGAACTTGGAACCATGTCGAAAAGCAAGAATTGCAAGCTCAAAAACAGAAGTCTCTTTGGTTTGCTCAAGCTCAAAAACAGAAGTCTCTTTGGTTTGCTCAACACACAAGTTGTTCAGTTTGTGTCTTTGTACCTCTATCTTTTGCATTATTTATATAGCAAACCAACAAAGGACAATAACACTTGAACTAGCAAGATTGAATGTAGAAAATTGAATTTCGAAACGGAAGGAACTAAGATGGAAACGGACACCGTTTTGATTCTTTTAATTTCATTTACAAAAGTGTTTTGTCCAAGAATTATTGAATCCACGCCTAATTAATCAACTGAAATGGAACACTTGTTCTGGGCATCTGTTTTAGAAGTGGTACACTTATTTTTTGATGGAAGGAGTAGTTGTTATACTTTGCAAACTGATACTTGAGAATTTGAAAGCAACGTTTGTTTCAGTTATATTAATTCTCAAAGAAGTGGCATTTCTAGTCTGTTTTGCAGGCTGCGGACTTTCAAGAGGAAGCGACATTATCTCAATTTCAAAATCCTGAAGTTACTGATCACGTCGGCTTGATAGGGATCATTTACAGTATGGTGAAACAAGATTTTGCAATGCAGGTAAAAAGCTTCTTCCAGTGATTTAAAGATCCTATTTGAAAGGGATAGAATAGTGATGTATGAAACCATTTGCAGGAAAGGATCGTGCCTTGTCTAAATCTTAAGACGCCGCCGGGAGAGTTAGAGACTTACTGCATGATGTGGTCTTTGCGTCCTTTTGTAGGTGATGAAATTATGGAAACTGCATGGAAACATATTCATGCCTGATCTAGAGGTTAAGGAAGAGCGACATAGTATTGATATCCTCAAATCCAAAGAACAATTCCATATTGTTGGGGATTTTCATGTACAGGCTTTTGTGGAGTGTTTTTTTAATAACACTTCCATTTTAGGTTGCTTATCAAATGATGATAGGCAAGTAAGTCTTTCAGAAATATATAATAGATGAGATGTGTATAGAAGTTTGCGAGCTCTGTCCTCCTATTCTTGGCGTTGTTTCAGTGTCGCTCATGATTTTGATTCACCGAAGCTCTGGTACCAAATGAAAATGCCAAAGCTTTTAGGAAAATAACCAAAACAGAGCACATTATTTTGGGAAGACACCAGTCAAGCTCGTCAATCCGATTCTGGCTCACATGATCTTTATTTATAGTAAATAGAAGAATCAAACAAAAACCCAAAAATAACAATTACAACGAAAACACAAGGAACGACTCTGAAAAACTAGCAATAACTTCAGGCGCAAGCAACAGCTCCTTCAACCTCCGGATTTATTTCAGAAGAATGGTTCTATTCCTTTGTTTCTTTAATGGGATTTGTTGTCTTTTCTGGGTTTTTGGTTAGACTATGAACACATGTAAGTGTTTTGTGAGATTTGAGTTCTTATAGGGGACCTCTGCGGAGAGCCACACAAGTTTCTGAAACGAGATGCTGGCTTCAAGCTCTCGCTGCCGCCATCTCTTCCGAGTTCAACTTCTGATCCTCCGATTTTTTATGTGATTATTAGTATGTATAACTCTGAGATGGACGTTCTAGAATCTAGACATGAATATATTATTAGGATTGTTATGAACAAAGTGTGATTGATCAAGTGACTTTTGTAGACTATTATGTGTAGCCAGAGAAATGATTCATGTAGGTGAACCCAGCTTGGTTCGAGTCTTAGTTGAAGAGAAATTGGGTAAAGAAAAAATTCATAAATCTTTAAACTCATCATTTGGCATTTTCATATTGTTATAATGGGATAGAGCCATGGGTTCTATGTTGCCGACCTTACATCAGGCGTTTCATTTGATCTTCCTTCATGAAATGTTTTCTTTCAAAAAGAAGTAAAAAGAACAAAATTTCCTTCTCGGTTTATTTCATTTTCTTCATGTTTTAATTTCTCTCCCCAACCCCTCCCAGTTCTTTCCCGGTGTGAAGCCGCTGATAAAGCCCTCGCCGCCAAGTGCCAGACGCGGTGGAGCCGCGCCATCATCACCAAACCGTCTCAAACTCCTTATTGGATCGACATGTACTCATTCTGATCTCCTATTACTCTCTGGTTTGTTTTACATCACAGTAAGCAATTGTGTGATTTGTTGATTTTATGTCATGGATGATTTGTTGTTGTGAAAGATTTGAATTAATTATAGGGGTAATTCCATGTCAGTACCCTAACTTTGCTTCATTTCGAAATCAGTACCCTGACTTTAAAACTTTTTTTGCTGGTACCTGAAGTTTATTTACGTTGCAGTTAAGGTAACGGCTGTTAAATATAACAGAATTTGTGTGCAAAATGTCTAAAATGCCCTCAATGGTTTTGGTCTGTTAAACTGGTCTGATTGGTTCAATTGATATGATTACGAAATGACTATTTTACCCCTAATTGAATACCCAATTTAACTAATGCAATGAGGGCAAAATTGACTTTTCAATTACACATATAATTATTATAATTCTTTAATTATATATATATATATATATATATTATCATTAATTAGTTAATTAGTTAATTATGTTATTATTAATCTGATTAATTAACCTAAATCTAACCCTAATCACATCTCTCCCGTCTCCGTCGTCTCCGACCGCCGCCTCCATCAGCGCCATCTCCGGCCAGCGCCGACGACCCTATCAACCTCCACCACCGACCTCTACTCCTGCAGCAACGCCGATCGAGTCGCCGTGTTCGAGAGCTCGACCTTGTTCTCGGCGAATCTGGTTCGTGACCTGATGGGCTCGGGCCCTCGTTCTCGGCGATCTGGAAGTCGACCTCGGGCTTCGCTTTGGAGCTCGACTCCGACTGTCGTTTCAGAGCTCGACTCCGGTGGTCGAAGACGGAGTCGTCGCGAACCCAGATCTGGCCGTCTCGAACTCTTTCAGCCGGGACCTGATCCAGATTCTCCGTCGCGGCAGGCGTCGAATCTGCGGCGAGCGCTGTCCATCGACGACGACAACGCTGACCTCAGGGCGGACGAATCTGCCGATGCCGATGAGCTCGCGGTCGCGGTTTGGGAATCGGAGCTGGATCTGAGCTCCGGCGGACTGCCGGCGAGCTGCCTGTGGGAGGTGCTGAGGAGGCGGTGGGAGGAGGCGGTCGGAGCAGACGGCCGGAGACGGGAGGGTGGCGGAGCGGGAGTGGTGGCGGAGATGGGAGTGGAGGGGAGATTAGGGTTTTAATTAGGGAGTTAATTAGGGTTAATTAGGTTTAATGTGGTTATTTAATGAATAATAATAATATATAATATATAATAATATATAATATATAATTAATAATGATATTATATATATTTAAATATTAAAGAATTATATTTATTATTTGTGTAAGTGAAAAGTTAGATTTGCCCTCAATTTATCAGTTAAATTGATATTCAATTAGGGGTAAAATAGTAATTTCATAATCATATCAATTGAACCAATCAGGCCAGTTTAACAGACCAAAACCATTGAGGGCATTTTAGACATTTTGCACACAAATTCTGTTATATTTAACAGCCGTTACCTTAACTGCAACGTAAATAAACTTCAGGTACCGGCAAAAAAAGTTTTAAAGTCAGGGTACTGATTTCGAAATGAAGCAAAGTTAGGGTACTGACATGGAATTACCCCTTAATTATATATGTGTATGATTTGATGGCGGTCATTCTTAGTTTTTGAAAACCGGCCCGGTCTTATAGATTGAAAACACCATTCTTATTATTGTTAAACAAACTCAATCAACCAAAATTATGTTAGATACGGGGTTAGTCTATAAATGCAAATCGAGTAATTTAAACATTCATTCAAGCATGTAATAATGAAAGAAGTTGAAGAAGACGAATATAATGAATGATACTTTATTATTATTGAATATCACCGCCACAATACATAATATTTACTTGACATGTGATTCGGAATTGTACATATGAAGAAGGAAGAAACGATTATCGACGAGGCACGATAATCCGCTTTCCTTGAGACGAATTTTGCGCCCGTATGGACAAATCGCTCCAAGGATACAACGCCGATCGTAGGCGAACTCTGAATCGTGATGTAGAGAGAATCAGGCAAAAAGAACTAGAAAGAGAGGTGGTCGGGTAAGGTATTTTTCGATGATGTTTTCGTCTCTAGCGAAGCTATCTATTTATAGGCTTAGGGAAAAGTTGAAACCTAAAGGAAAAGGGATTCTTGGGGAGAAAGACAATATCTCGGAATATTCTCTTAATTTCCAATTAAAATATTTTTCCTTTTAATGTCATAATATGACCACACTATTTCTCAATTTATAATTTAGAGAATATTATTTTCTTTTCATGATTTTTGAAAAAATATTCGTTCCCAAATTTACTAATTTGGAAAATACTTATTTCCGAATTACATATTGGAAAATATTATTCCCTATTTACAAATTGAAATATTGATGGAAATTCGTTTTTGTGCTTTAGCGAAAATGTGACGAACTTTCGACTCCTAAATTTTTAGCACAACTCATTTCAAGTGGTCATCTTTGAGGTTCAATTTCTCATTCACCCCTTGTCCGTTTGGAGCTCGTGATATACCGTTGGAAAGCTCTCATATCCTAGATTATGTAAACGTGTTTCACATCATTCTAGGCCGAGTCGAAGCGTTCCGAAATCCCGACTCAAGTTGCCCCATTCACTAGTTAACACATATGTCACTTTTGCCACTTTTATCAATTTTGTCCAACAAACTATAATTATAATATAACAAGTTGATTCTAACTAGTATGCTATTTGACCCTAGACTCGAGCGACGCCTTTTGTGCTTTGCTTGTACAATGATAATTCAGTTTAGGAATTTATGACTATAGGAGTTGTTTTGGAGTGATTTATAAAATCAAACGAGAAATATACTATATTATTGTTATACATTCTCGACCGTTGTTTCTTTTAGAAGCTTCATGTTGATGTGTTCATGTCATGGTTGCATCGTTTTCTCTACACCTTTCCAGCCGTATGTTTATCAGGCACTCTTCTATTTCATAATTGTCATGGTTGCATCGTTTTCTTTGCACCTTTCCAGCCGTATGTTTATCATACACTCTTCCACATCATAATTGCAGCTGTTCCTTTTTCTTTTGTTTGGTTGCGGCTAAAATTGAGAAGAATGAAGAATGCTTTCAACCTCATTTATTCATGTTCTTATGGTGTCTCTAAGACATTGAAGTTTCGTTCACACTAAACCAACTATCTGTTTGGTTAGGTATGCAGAGTTGTCTGTTCAAATTTCGGGTTATAATGTTAGTTGTTGATTTCAATAAGGGATAATTCCAGGTGGCTACACCTAGATTTTGCTGTTTTTCAGGTGGGTGTACCTAGAATTTTTTTTTTCACTTGACTACACCTAAAATGTGCAAAATTTCCACTTTGCATTTTTCGTCTAAATTTGTTAGTTTTTAACATTTTTTCATGTGAAATGACTAAAATTCCGTTAAGGTTAAATGAGTTATTATAATTGAATTGAAAAGACTAAAATGTCCTCACATATTCATCTAATTTTCAAATTTATGCCACTCTATTTTCTCTCTTTTGTCTCTGTCACTCCCTCACCGGCCACACTCGCGCAACCGTCGGAGGAGGGGAGGTCGGAGGGAGCTGGGCGGAGGACGGATGGAGGGTCGAGGTGGTCGGATGAGCTGGGTCGAGGTCGAGGTGGTTGGAGAAGTTGAGGGGAGGTCGAAGGGAGGGTCGAGGTGGTCGGAGGAGTTGGGCGGAGGTCGAGGTCGAGGTGGGCGGTGGTCGGAGGAGCTGGGCAGAGGTCGAGGTGGTCGGAGGAGTTGGTCGGAGGAGTTGGGCGGAGGTCGAGGTCGAGGTGGGCGGTGGTCGGAGGAGCTGGGCAGAGGTCGAGGTGGTCGGAGGAGTTGGTCGGAGGAGTTGGGCGGAGGTCGAGGTCGAGGTGGGCAGTGGTCGGAGAAGCTGGGCAGAGGTCGAGGTGGTCGGAGGTCGAGGTCGAGGTGGGCGGTGGTCGAAGGAGATGGGCGGTGGTCGAAGGAGCTGGGCGGAGGTCGAAGCAGTCGTCGTCCCTCCTCCATCTCCAACCATTACTCCACCGCGAACTCCACAATCTTCCGACCTCCCCTCCTCCGACGGTTGCGCGAGTGTGGCCGGTGAGGGAGTGATAGAGACAAAAGAGAGAAGATAGAGTGGCATAAATTTGAAAATTAGATGAATAGGTGAGGGTATTTTAGTCTTTTCAATTCAATTATAATAACTCATTTAACTTTAAGGGCATTTTAGTCATTTCACATGAAAAAACGTTAAAAACTAACATATTTGGACAGAAAATGGTAAGTGGAAATTTTGCACATTGTAGGTGTAGTCAAGTGAAAAAAAAATTTTAAGTGCACCCACCTGAAAAACAGCAAAATCTAGGTGTAACCACCTAGAATTATCCCTTTTAATAATGTTAGATATTCAGAGTTGTCTGTTCAAATTTTGGGTTATAATGTAAGTTGTCAGTTTTAATAACGACCAAAGGGGCATTAGGTGAACATCTCTTTCTTTTTGGACAGTTTAGTTATTGAGAATCTCTATCAGTCATGATGTGGTTTTTAGAATTCTCGAACTTTAAAAGTTACTGAAAATGGTATCATGCCAAGATCTCATTAATAAATACGTGAACATTTTTCATGTTTTTCAATATTTTTCCTCTGGAGGATAAAATTATCATTATCAGCTAATGGGTGTACCTTTCGCTTCGCTAGATTGATTTATTGCTTCGAAATATGAACTCTTCCTTCGTGTTTGTTGCAGATGGCAAAGACTCAAAAGAATATGGCTACCGCCCATCATCTTGGTTTGATCAAGGTACTTATCCTTTTCTTGTTTCATTTGAATTTGGCATGAATGATTATATTTGAAGTCCAAATCCGCCTGACCCTTTTGTAATTGAAGTCCAATGCAATTTCTTACAGGCAAAACGTGCTAAGTTACAAAGAGAGCTTCTTATTCCAATAACAAAAGGAGGATGTAGTGATGGTGAAGGTTTTGATGTTACTAAAAGTGGAGGTGCAAGAGTTGGTCTGGTCGAGTTTCTTTCTGTTGAAAATCTACGCTTTTGAACAAATGTTTTCATAACTTCTTGTTCAATGTCATTATCTGTGGATTCAAGTGAAGTGATCCTATTAGGATTTTATATATTAAAAGCCACAATATATTTTTAAATATGTTTTGTTAATTAACTAAAAGAAGCATCTAGCCATAGAAGATCGTCCGGACAATGATATTTCAAGAACATATACGGCAATTTGCAAGAAACATTCACTTATGAAGACCTACCACCTTTATTTTTTATAGGTTGCTTCCCATCCTATGAGACTGAGTTTAATACCTTGACGTGCATCACTGGTGTTATCGGATATCGTGGAGCTAAAATTCAGATAACTTAATTGACTCCTCCGGTCCTTGATGGAAATGAAACTTTTTTCTTGCCATCAGTTTTAAATGAAAAGTATGAAACTAATCAAAATGGATATAAGAGGCAGCATGACCTATTAATCTGCATGCACTTTTTTCCGACTATAAATACCATATGACGTTTACTTCGAGAGCACTTCCAAACTCTTTGTTATGCTGGTGATTTTTTTTTTTAAAACTCATATACAGTGTAATTAGATTAATAACTGAATCAAGCACACAATCTTGGGAATATTTTCCGCCGGATGGATATTTCTATTTTCTAATTTTTTTTCTCGGCAACCACACATCTCTTAATCAACATTGTAAATGTCGCATGGCGATATGATGGCAGACAAGAGCCTTTGAAGCCATGGCGGGGTCATGACAGAGCCATGACAGGGCCATGGCGGATTTTCATTTTTATTTTATTTAATATAAATTAATATGCTTATTCATAGTCAATCTGGGTAATTAGCCAACTCTTCACAATCTGGGTAAACTGTTAAAATATCTTTCCTAATCATATATGTCTCTTGCCTATTCTTTGTAACCATAATACTATAAATATAGGGTCTTGTACATTAGATTAAATTGTCGAATACAATACCTCCTGTGTATGAGCATCCTCCAAACACAGTCTGTCGTCTGAAGAAGACCCTTTATGGACTCAAGCAAGCTCCAAGGGCATGGTTTTCAAAATTCAGTGGGAAGATGTTCGATCTTGGCTTCATCTCTAGTCCATATGACACCGCCTTGTTTGTCAAGAAGACCTCTCGTGGTCACATCTTTCTTTTACTCTATGTTGATGATATGATTATCACCGGAGATGATGAATCCGGTATCTCCGACTTCAAGAGACAGCTCAACAAACACTTTAAGATGAAGGACCTTGGCAAGCTCACATATTTTCTTGGGCTGGAAATCTCGTCAGTCTCTTCAGGATATCACTTATCTCAAGCTAAGTATGCACCTGATCTCATTTCTCGAGCAGGCTTGTCAGACAGCAAGATTGCCTCCACGCCTATAGAGGCAAATATGAAGCTTACACCTACAGACGACAAACTTCTCCAAGATGCTACCTTGTATCGACAACTCGTTGGCAGTCTTGTTTATCTCACTGTCACACGACCAGACATTGACTACGTAGTCCACATTGTCAGCCAGTTCATGAGTGCACCGCGAACCACACACTATGAGGCCGTCCTCCGAGTGCTCCGCTACGTCCGCGGCACTCTATCTAACGGTCTTCATTTCTCGTGTGATACACCTATGGTGTTACAGGCCTTTTCTGATGCAGATTGGGCTGGTGATCCTACTGATCGACGCTCCACCACAGGATATTGTTTCTTTCTTGGCAAGTCTCTCATTTCTTGGAGAAGCAAGAAGCAGACGACGGTTGCCCGCTCCAGCACAGAGGCCGAATATCGTGCTCTTGCTGAGACTACATCCGAGCTCCTCTGGCTTCGTTGGTTACTTCATGACATGGGTATTAATCACATCTCAGCCACTCCTATCAATTGCGATAACCGAAGCGCCATTCAAATTGCTCACAATGATGTATTTCATGAGCGCACCAAACACATCGAGAATGATTGTTACTTTATTAGACATCATCTAACACAGGGCACTGTCACTCTACGCATTGTCCCCTCGGACGAACAAACTGCTGATATCTTCATAAAACCCCTTCTTCCAGGGCGATTTTCTTTCTTAGTTTCCAAACTCATTTTGAATCCTCCACCTTGAGTTTGAGGGGGCGTGTTAAAATATCTTTCCTAATCATATATGTCTCTTGCCTATATGTCTCTTGCCTATTCTTTGTAACCCTAATGCTATAAATATAGGGTCTTGTGCATTAGATTAAATCATCGAATACAATACCAATTATATCTCTTCTAATATAAACCAACTGTCACAACGATGTCCTAGATTGGGTAAAATATTTTCTTTTTCTCCCTGCTCTCTTTATATTTTCTTTTTTCTCTCTGTTCTCAATGATTTTTTATTTTTTATTTTTAGGTTTTTGTTATTGTGTTATGTTTTGTTTTACAGGCAAGCCAGTTTCGTGTTTTCTTGTCTTTAATTTTATTTAGTTATTAGCTATAATTTATTATTTTCTTCTTTTTCTTATAAGTTCAGTTTTGCACATTCTCTGTTATTTGATAAATTTACTGTTCTGTTTTGATTCAGGTGTCAGCTTTTATTTATATTTGTTATTTTCATTAAGTTCCATTTGTCCCTTATGTTGTATTTGTTCACTGCAATATTACCAATAACGCTAAAACATAAACATTATGTTTGTAATTGTACGTTTAACTTTTCCCGAATTAACAATTTTGATCTTCTCCATGGGTTACGTTTTTAAAAATTTTTATTTCCAATTTTATTTTTAATTTTTGGGCGGATTGATGTTCCCGTGGACTCTATTCAAAAAATTGACCGAAAAAATCCATAGCGGTTGGTCGATCCGACTCGCCGAGTTCAGGCGAATCTCAACTCGGATGAGTTAGATGAGGAGATTGTACTATGCACAATCCAGTGGTAACTCGGAACGATAGCTTTAGTTTTCTGATTGTTTGCTTGTTCTATTTCTATTTGCTCGGTTGAATAAAAAACAATTGCTATTTTTTAATTGATCCGATAATTTTGAGGAGTTCTGGAATTTGAGCTTTGTTTCTATATTTGATAATCTTATATGACGATTAGAAATTCAAATATGTAATTGCAGGTTTGAATTGTAGGTTTTTGTAGAGGGGATGTTGGACTAGATTAAATCATGAATGCGAGTTTTATGATTGGAATAGTAATTTGGTTTTGCTTCACAATTAATTTGGTCAGGGTTTATGATTTTTTGTGGTTTTAATTGTGAAATTAGTTAGAATTTTGGTATATTTTGTTAGTTCTTGTTTGTTGGAAAAGAACTTGTCATCAATTTTTTTTTTGGGTTTTCGGAATTTTTTGTGCATTTAGATTCAAAGCTGAATGTGGGCATCGGCTTGTTGATGTTTGAATGTAGGTTGAGGGGTTCTTCCCCGAACACGAGTTTCAGTTTTGAGTTTGATCTCAATTTTGTAACTTGCATCTCAGATGGGGTTTAATATTGGATGGTGTATTTGTTTGCTCCAAGGCCCAATTTCTATATTCTAAATTTGCACCATTTTAATTGTGTTAGATTATTTTTTTTATCGTTGAAACTGAGTGAGTGTATTGTGCTCCATGGAGGGGTATTCACATCGTTCTTTCTAATGATACTTCTAAATTTCTATTCATTTTTCTCGAATAGTGGTTAGTAGATTGAACTCCCTAGACTTAGGTTGTGCAGTTTATTTTTATGTTCAATGATTCGAAATGGTTTATGTGTGAGTAAGGCTTATTTATAGTTGGTTGATATACTTAAGGTCTGCCTTCAGGACATATATTAAATTTGGAGATATTCGGGACTTTTCGGGATAATATGAACATTTCGAGACATATTGGAACATTCGGTAATTTTGGGGCCTAAAGACATTATGAACTTTTCGGGACGTTTTGGAACATCTAGTTCTTTTGGGACATTTGAGACCTCTGAGAAATTTAGAATATTTTGGGACATCTTGAGACATTTGGATCATTTTAGGACATTCAAGGCTTTAGGGACATTTCAAGACATTTAAAACTTCAGGGTCAGCCTAAAGCGAAAAGAAAAATATTCAGGTCTTCTTAAAAACAAAGCTATGTATAATATATTTAAATTTGACGAAAATTATTTTTCTTGAATATTTTAAATTTATTTAAGTGAAATATAGTTCCAGTAAAAAAAAGGTCTATATTTCATAGTTAAATTAGAGCATGTTTAGAAATTGTTACAACAATTTGACTGTCGATGATTAACAGATAGCCTGCAGCTAATGAAGGTCAAATATGTGCCCGAACCGAAATGACAGAACCTACATTGATACGACAGACGTTTAAGACCCATCGACTGCGATGATAGAGACTGAAATTATTATATTTACAATTTATTTTAGATATCTAACTAAAAACAATTTCCCTTCTTACTCTATGATGCATAATGTTATACATTATTTTCGTCTATATATCGTATGCCGTATTTAAATATTATATTTCAATTCATACAATAATGTTTTTGACAATTCATGAATAAATGTATCTTTTGAAGGACAATTATTTCTCTTCCAATTTTAATATTTATTTTTAAAAATTACCGATATAATAAGTTTTTTCGGGTAACAACGCGCGTGGCCCCACACTAGTATTTTTCGAAAGGGTAATTGTAACTAGGTTTATCTAACCAATCATTTTATGAACATAAGTGTGTTTAACATTTTCTTACTTTGCAAGCTCACTCAAAATTCATATTTTTGCACATGGTATATCGTCTTTATTTCCAACTTTTGGTGGACCTCTTCCAATTTATGTTGGGTCTCTCTCTCCCGGTGGGAATCAAGTGGCAATATTGGGCATCCTTCTACATAAGGGTGTGTTTTGAGCCGATTATTGATACAATAATCTTAAGAACTCTTAAAAATCACAAGTTTGGTGTTGTCTTGCTTCATCATAGCATATCCGAGCCCAAATCTTGATAAAATTTGCTGATAAAAAAAAAGAATACCAACACAATGATCTCTTGAACTTTCGAAAAGTAACATTATTTTTGTTGATTAGCCGTCGTATAAGCTGGTCAAGGACGAAGCCGCTGACTTGCTTAAGAGCGGTGAAAAAAAAATATTAATGAGCTGAGAAGATAAAGAAAATGGGTAATTTCACATAGATCACTATATAAGTTTGGATTCTCGCGTAGGTCACCAACTTTTTAATTTAAACTCTTGGTCACCAAAAACACCTTTTGTCTCACTAACATTCAAATTTTCCATCTCATTTACCATCTAACACGGTTTCAAGTTTAAATGAACAAAATGTATGTTTATATTTCAAATTTTCAAATAATTGTCATTCAAAATTTCTGTACCTTTCCTCACATCTGGTCCTGTCATAATTTAAATTTAGGATTGATTTAATAAATCAAAATTACAAAAAGTTATAAATGAAAACTATACTTTTATCTTCTTCACTGTACCGATCGATTTCTAATTGACAATCCAGGCATAGTGTAGATCATTATCCTATAACCAACAAACAATACTCATGAACATTAAACTCAAACACAACATCCTCTCACCTTCCATTCTTGAACACTAAATTCTTTGGGGACTTAGTTTAAACACTAAATTCCATGGGGACTCAGTTTAACCACTAAATTAAAACTAGATTACGGACTTTGTTTTTGCTTTTTGAATCACTTGTCCATTAAAGATTTGCACTCTTTGTGGGTTGACTTCTTTTCTATGTGTTTTATTAACCTCATATAAGCTAGAGATAATTACAATTCGCATACGTATGTACAGTTAAAAATTTATAAATTAATAATGTCGGGACCAAAATAATTTTTTCATTTAGAAAGTTATTAATTTATCGATAAAATAATAATTATTAATTTAAAGAGTTTTTAGCCGATTCAACGTAATTTATATTTCCGTATAAACTAAGTAATTATACATATATTGATTCCAAGCAAATTAGTTTGTGCCTCTTAGAATTACGTTGCAGCGAACCTTGGACTCCAAGCTTAGAACTATTAAGACTCAACGTAACTAGTGTGTTCATATGCATTGGAAATTAATAATGACTTTTGAAGTAAATGTAAACAAGAGAAACAAATGTGTTAAATATATTCTTAAGCAAGTTTGACATATATAAGTTACATGAATGTGCTAGAGTATTCAAACCATATTTATGAATTTTTAATTTATGATTTTTATGGGACCGAAAATTATAAAGGGATCTCTAGAAAAAATATTATCTTATTATTTTATCGATTTTTTCAATTTTTTACATTGGCCCAAGTCAGTACCGGACAAATTTATTATTTTAGAGAGTATTAATTTAAAGAGTTTCTACTGTATGTTGTAAGACTGTTCAAACAAAACGGAAACCGGGACAAACTGGCGGGGAATGATTGGTTCCAATTTTAGATAATTAAGATTGAGCAGGTCGTTTCTCAATTTTGAAAAAGGAAAACTGCAGTTAACCGATAATAGTTTAGGCGGAAATATGTGGCTTGATTGTGTCCGCCGATCATCATAGATGAATGCTCATCATACTTTCAAGTAGCTCCATCGACAATCACCAACAGACTCCACCCCCTATCTCTTCAGCTCTATCTCCAAAAATCATCCTTACTTAAAAAGAAAAAAAAGAAGGCAATGTGAGTCTCTCCCCTCAATCCAAGATCACACCTTTCCTTTCTGCATTGCATTTCATTCCTCTCTCTTCCTTTTAAATCTCCCAAACAATCATCTCTCAAAACTTAAGAAGAGTCTCTCTCCTCAATCTAACACACGTCTCTCTCCTCAATCCAACCAAAGTAGAGTTAATTTTTAAATGCAACAAAATTGTTGGGCCTATATTAAATAAGTGGAGGCCCAAAACCCATGTAGTTAGTATCCTATATGGAAAAGGAAACCCTAATTGCTTGCCTATAAATAGGAGGCAATAGAGAGAAGGAAGGAAGACCAATTCAAGAGAGAAATAGAGTGAAATTCGTGCAGAATTTTCTGCTACTTTCTGGGCCGACCAGCAAGGTTCTAGAGTCCGATCGGAGGTCGATCCACCGTTAGATCGTGCTGATTTTTGGACAGGCTGTTCGGAAGACGTGGTACTACGTTCTGACCATTGGAATTTGCGTTTGGAGGTCCGAGTGATTTGATACGATTTTTTGATCGTGCGCCATCGATTCGGTGAAGTTTCTCTACTCTTTCTTGTAATTGTGGTTTAAGGCAAGATTGGTTAATCTTGAGATATTGTGATCCTCTAATTGTGTTTAGAGAGAACTTGTTATACCCATTATATTGATAGTGGAGATTAAGCGGCCTCGAGGGTCCCGTGGTTTTTCCTCTCTCGCATTGAGGAGGTTTTCCACGCTAAAATTGTTCGTGCCTATTGTGTTCTTGTTTGCTATATTTTATTAGCTTGCTTGATTCGCTCTGCTTGATAGATTCCTACGAAATTTGCACAGGTGGGGAGAATTATTTAATTCCGCTGCATCTAATTATTCAATTAGATTCGTTTTTCTCCCAACAAAAATTTCATTTTCCACCTCCCAACACATCCATCTTCTCAAATCTCATGTTGGGCCATCTTCTTAGATATGAACTATTATTCTCATTTACAGAATTACACTTCAATCTCTTTTCTTCCTTGTGCTGATAGTGTATTTGAGCGGAGCAGAGGATGAGGTGGTGGAGAGAAAACTAAGTTTTGAGAAGATGGAAAACGATGATGCATTTTATTTTTATTTTAAATATCAGAACCGGTTACGGTTACACTGAAAAACCGAAGACATTTTCTAATTAACCGAGCATCCGGATTTTAACCAATATCGGTCCGGTTTTGATTTCAGATTTTGAAAACCAAACTTGATCGGTTTGGTTTTCGATTTAAACCGCTTGTTCTTGTTCCGCGGTTAACTGGGTATGAGCAGCCCTGGTACGTTGTAGACAAAACCGTGTTTATTTTATAGATACTACTGTGGTAGTAGAGCAAGAAAACAAGCGTAAGCAAAAACACATATTGGAAATAGTTACCAAAAACTGATGAGTTACGTAGCAGCACAGCCCATGCATATATAGTTACTTAACAGTAAGCGAAACATTTCTTCTTGCAGTCGACAGTGCAGCTTCCTCCCCCGCCTCCGGCGCCGGAGTTCTTGCCGGAACGGCTGTAAGAAGAGAAGCACTTGGCTGGACATGTGACCTTCTTGTTGTAGCACGGCCCCTTCTCCTTGCACACCACCGTGGGCCTCACCACGCCTCCCTTGGAGTATCCCCCACCCGGCCCGCCGTACCCGCCTCCGTACCCCCCACCGCCGGCGACCCCGTTCCCCCATCCATTCTCGAATCCGGGCACGCCAAACCCTCCTCCGGGGCCCAAGAACCCTCCCATGCCACCATCGTTTCCCTTGCTGGGTTTGCCCTTCAGCTCACCCGTAAACACTCCCGACGTTGAGGACACCAGGACGAGGACCAGGACCAGGACGAGAAAGGGTGTGATCTTAGTGTTTTTGTTCATGATGATGAGTTTGATTATTTCGGTTTTCGTTTTAAACAATAGCAATACATATATAAAGGAGCCTAGCTAGTACTAGTGGAGAAAAAAAAAGGAGAAAAGGGTAATTCTAAGCAAGTATATCCAACCAATCACGTTTTGTACATAGTTATGTTTAACTTTTTTTACGCTCACTCCAAATTTATATTGTTAGGCACAGGAGTATCAACACAATTAATAATCTTTTAATCACCCTTTGTATAAGTTGGTCAAGAATAAAATCTCCAACCTGCTTAAAATCGGTACAAAAATATAAACATTAATGAGCTAACAAAGTAAAGAAAATATTAGGGATACTTTTCCATAAAATGTATTTAGTTAATTAAATGCACCTAACTGCAATTATTATTTTTTTTAAAAATAATTAACAATATTACTCTTACATAAGTAGGTTGAAATCAGTAACTTTATATATTTCTAAGAAGGTTTTGTAATTTTATTTGGATATTTAATATCCATAAAATATGTCATATCTGAAGAGTATTAAAAAAAATTATAATTTCAAAGGCATGAATGATAACTAGTTAATATATTATTTTAAGTGTATATATATGTAGTTTATGTTTTGAAATTTGATAATAATATATTTGAATACAATTTAGAATGATAATTAGAAGTGGAGTGAAGCATTAAAGAAGAACAGTTGAGGAGAGGGGGGGCTGTATGAATGAGGAGTCGGTGGATGTCATAATGATATTTGGTATATGTGTGTCACCCATACAGACAGTTGGGTCTCTATATGTGACTTGGTTTATGCTTTTTGGATCACTTGGTGTGTATGTGGTCCATTAATGATGTGGACATCTATTGTGGATAAAAAAGATTTCCACTCTCTCTGGGTTGACTTTTTTTGACAACTCGACATAAACTGGACATAATTACAATTTATTGGGTTTATTATGACATATTTTATAACTTACTACAAAATTTTTTTTTGCTCACTTAATTTTATTTTTCTTATACGTTATTTTTTTCGCTAAATTTTTTTTAACGTGAAAAGTCAAAATTGCCTTTATTTAACCATTAAATTTTCAAATAATTACTATTTCACTCTTACTCGTTTTTCTAATTTTTTCTCTCTCTTCAAGTTTAAACTAATAAAAAAATTTCACTCCATTTATGTTAATACGGTCAATTTTACACTAAAATTACGTTAACATTATACTTGTGGGAAGAGATCGGCTACAAACTATATATCTGCTACAGATTTTAGAATGCTTATTGTCCGTCGGATTAGTTTCATCTATAGTTCTAATTAATAATGGATTAAAAAAATAACAAAAACATAAAAAGGGCAATATGGTCATTCTATATATATATAAAAAATAACCCTAAACCAGTAGGTTTCACTCATACAAATAATGTAGCAGTGTCGCGTTCTCTGCGAGGCGACCACCAGGCTTCGGCTCACGACGGCGACAGTAGGTCAGACGACGGCGGCTCCAGGAAATGACGGCGGCTCTTGACGACGGTTCCCGACGGACGATTTGATTCCCCCACCCATGATTCGCGATGCTGCGGACGGAAGATCTAGAGGATCCCCATACTCCTGATACAAGAAAAAGAGTAGGAGTTCAAAGGCTTCCTCAAAACATCCCCGATGCTCCATTTGATGATGTCTCCTTCCACTCTATTGCAAGTGCAAGTAAATGGAAGTACGTATATCAGCGAACCATCCATCCAGAAAGAGAACTGTATGAAGAAACACAAAAGCTTGAAGTCATTATGGAACTACTCAGAGACGCAGGACTCCTAAAAACAGTCACCAACCTTAGAGTGTTCTACCCTAAGCTAGTCAAAGAAGTTATCGTAAATATCTCACCATCCTTTTGTGATCCACTACATTCAGAATTTAGAAAGATTTATGTTCGAGGTCACGAATTTGATTTCTCTGATAAATCAATCAACGCCTACCTAGGGGTAGAAAAGGTGACTTTTGGTGATCGTGTCATTACCCTTCATACTATAAGCAAAGGAGATCACTGGCCAAGCCAGAAAAGAATGGCCCTGGAAAGGAACAATGGAATCCTCCGAACTCTTGGTCAAATACTCAATTCTATATAGGATTGGAGTTGCTAACTGGGCTCCATCTACACATGGATCAAATGTCACTGCAGATCTGGCTCGACTTATCTATCAAATAGGTACACACTCCACCATTGATTTTGCCTCCTTTATTGCTAATCATCTAGCCAGACATGCAAAATCCTTTGGTGTGAAACTTCCTATTGGCTTTTCCACACTCATCACTGGGGTACTTCTACAACAAAATCCTGATATCTTACGAGGATCGGATATAAAAGGAAAGCGCCCTGAAAAGTTCACCATAAGTCATAAACTATTTGAAGGGAAGCATGTGCGGGACCTTGACGGACCCAATATTGGAATATCAAGGGCATTAGGGAAATCTAAAAACGGAAAGACGGTTCAAGAAAACCTCCTGAAGGAACTTCGAGAGGAGGTAGCTTGTCTCACAAAGACTATAGATGTTCTCACCAGCGGAAAGATGGTTTGTGAAGGTCTTATACATGACTTAATTGCTAGGATAGAAGAAGAAGAAGATATTGCTCACTCTGCCTCCTTCTAAATCTGAAAAACTTATCTTATTTCTGTTTAAACTCTTGAATCCCCGGGGACTGTCCGGGTTACTTTTTAAACAATGTGTTTTTGCTCCTCGGTGGAGCTTGGATTGTTGCCCCGTGGTTAGGGGCTACTTCGCTCATGTTTAGAGCTGTTTCTTTTCATGTTGTGTGTGTGTCAATTCTTCTTTGATGATTCTGGTTTCTCTTCGCCATTTTTGAGGCAATCAGGGGGAGAAATTAGCATATTAGGCAGGTCGTCAAAAAATTTGGTGACTTGTTGCACAACATGTTGGAACATGTGTTACAACATGTTACCACATGTTATGTGTCTTGCTGCAGAAGATGACATGAAGATACTGGAACATGTGTTACAACATGTTACGACCTTGCTATAAGAAGACGACGAATAACAACTAAAGAGGATTGACAGAATAGAAGACCCTGCTAAGAACTAAAAAGGGTTGACATAATAGAAGACGCTGCTGGCCAGTAACGGTGCTCGCCCGAAACTCGTCGTCAAAATGTGCTTGCCTAAAAATTTGCCAAAGGGGGAGATTGTTACTACGTTTAGTATTGGCATATTTTTTAGTGCAAAGTCAAGATGTCGGTAAACATGTTGACATAATTGGTGCGACATATTACTTGCAGAATTAAGGCAAGGTCCAGCTAGAAAGAATACACATCAGCAAAACCAAAGAAGGCGGCAACGCCAACCTGTCACTTGCCAGAAACGCAAGGCGGCAAGGGATTTACTAATCGGAATTGGAATCCGATTAGGCAATATGGGTTGTTATAAAAGAAAGCGGTACCCCCTTAGCAACTTAGTCCTTTCTCTGTGCTAAATTCTCAGGGCTCTAAACCGTGTACGCCTAGCGGATTGAGAGGCTGATCAATTTAGAGAGGACACTGTCGATCACAGACATCCATCCACTCAAGAGGACTTGAGTGTTTGTGATCTATTGGGTTTTGTTCGTGATTGAAGACTTCACGAACAAATTGTCGAAGACAACAATGCCGAGCATAGGCTTGCTCGAAGGGTGGAATTGAGACGTTCTTAAAGACAGGGGGAATCCCTGGTCGAGGTTGTTCACGTTGAGATTTCTAGTAGCTTAGGACAATAGCTTGTGTGATAACTAGTTGATGCTTGAAGTTGTACTATTAATTACCGAATAGTGAAAACCTTTCCACTGGCAGAGTGCCCCCAGACGTAGGCGCGGAGTCACCGAACTGGGTAAACATATTGTGTGTCTTCTATTTACTTCTTTAATATTGATAGTCCATAAACTGTGCTTTAACAAGTTGTCGAACCAATCATTACAATATTGTGTTCGACATCTGGTTCCTACTACTTAATAGAATTTTATTGTGTAGAAATTAAGGAAAAAAAATTAAATAAGAAACCTAAAGTTGGTAATTGGAAACTCAAAACAATTCTCAGTCGAGTACTGCTTTTAGAAGAGATGCTTGTTATCTTAAATCATGTAAGAAAGGTAAGAATCGAGTGGTACCGTTAGATCCAATGAAGTTGATAAAGCAATAAATGACACAAGAGTGTGATTCAGTTTGTACCAAAATTGTAGATGTCGCACGACACTATGATGACAGACAGGGGCCTTAGGGACCATGGCGGATTTTCATTTCTTATTTTTTATTTTTTAACATAAATTAATTTACATATGTAATAAAAAAACACATATTATGCTAGAAGTTATAGTATTTTCAACTTTTATTTTAAAAAAGTGAATTAGTTTGGACATAACCGACGCAAATTCTAAAATTAGTACAAAACCGGCTCAAAACGGTCAGAACGCTACAGCGTCACGACGTGGCGCTCGTTTAAGTTTTGGGTCCATGACGGTCGCCATTTACAACATTTTGCACATATGGCAGTGAAGACTGCACACTATCAGTTTTTTTATTTGTAACGGCGCACGCTAACAGCGCCGTTACAGAGGATTTGTGCGCCGTTACAAACTGTAACGGCGCACAAAAACGTCTGTAACGACGCCGTTAGCGTGCGCCGTTACAGTGTCGCCGTTACAGCTTGTAACGGCGCACAACGCGCCGTTTGTGCGCCGTTACAACCTGTAACGGCGCACAAAACACGTGCGCTGTTACTAACGTTGACGGCGCACACCGTTAGTGCGCCGTTACAAACGCTGCCGTCACCGTTGATGAGGATGACGGTGCCGTCACCGTTTGTAACGGCGCACGTACGGAGGGCGCCGTTACAAATTTGTAACGGCGCACTGTGAGTGTGCGCCGTTACAGGTGTTGACGGCGCACAGACGGCGTGCGCCGTCAATGATTGTAACGGCGCACACACACAATGCGCCGTTACAAATTTGTAACGGCGCACGAGTGGTGTGCGCCGTTACAAATGATGCAGAATAATAAAAAAATAAATTTTTTAAAAAATAGTAAATATAAAATAAATTTTATATTTATTATTTTTTTAAAAATTTATTTATTTTTATTTAGAAATGAATATTGAAATTGAAAATAAAATTATTGAATAAATATAAATTACAAAAAATATTGAAATTGTTTAAATTGTTGAATAACATATTTAAATTACAAAAAATCTATGAGGACGGGCCTCCAGGATCTCTAGAACTATTCGGAGGTGGAGGTGGAGGGGCGAGATTAGGGTTGAGTAACAGCAGCTGTTGTTGGAAGTACTGGAACATCTGCTCGGCATGCTGTTTTTCGGCGGCGGCTTGCTTTTTTTCGGCAGCGGCTTGCTCACGTTCAGCTTGACGTTCAGCGCGAAGTTCCGTGAATTCATTCCGGAGCTCCGCAATCTCCGCCTTACTACCATCAGAGGAGGTCAAACGTCTTCTCTGTCTCGGCGGTGCCTCGTAAGCACTCCCGCAACCCCGGATGCGTCGTCCTCTGGAGGGTTCTATAGTAACTCCTCTGGCAAGCTCGATCTGGCGAACATACTCGGCAGCTTGTCGCATGACCTCATCCTCTTCAACGTCGGTCATCTTGTTCAGCGTTCCATCCTCGTTGTAGTTCGCCTCGTCATTCTTCCAATCCCTAAGCGCATTCCTAATGTAAAGCTGCAAAAAAAAATTGATTAATATAATAAATTAAAATATTAAAATTAAAAAAAATAACGAAACTTACAAGCTTCGGGTTGAGTTCCTCCTCCCCCTCCTGTGGACCATCACCAGGCCTAGGTAAGGCCTTGTGAGCCTTCAGTAAGGCCTCCAACTTTTTGGAGACCTCCACTTCCCCGGCCGCCGACATCCTCTCCTAAAGTGCTCGAAATGGGACTTTGCCAATGTGGTGGTTTAACTTGTTGTCTCTCCTCCGAATGGCACTCATTTGA
The DNA here is from genome assembly GCA_963920655.1 of Geranium rotundifolium. NCBI lineage: Eukaryota > Viridiplantae > Streptophyta > Magnoliopsida > Geraniales > Geraniaceae > Geranium > Geranium rotundifolium. The sequence goes on from OY987320.1 coordinate 6,542,929, forward strand.
GTACCAACATTTTCCTGAAAAAAAAATCAAAGTAAATTCACATGATAAATAGTAAAAATTAAAGAAAAAAATTAAAGTAAAGTAAAAATTAGTAATATACCTCGTTGGCATCGAAATGTTCAACGAGCCACCGCCACTAGGACTTCTTCCCTTTCAGACTCTTGGGAATCTCATTCCGGTCCAATCTAGTCGGGTCGACGTACAGCTTGTATAACCGCTTCATGTTGGATTTTCGCTCCTTGTAAGCGCTTATGGCCGTCTCACGAATCCAACCCCGTAGCTCAACCGAATCGGTCACTTCAAACAAACGCTGAAATTCACAAATATGACGTGAATATTTGTAATACGAACAAACATTTGGAAAAAAAAAATAGAGTAAACGTGGAAATTACCCCGAAACTCCTCCAAAACGCCTGGAACTCAGACGGCGGCAAATCTCCAAACGTCTGGTAGGAAGCATCGCGTTCCCGAGCGAACTTCCCTATAATCGTCTTCACCCTATCGTCCGAAACTCCTCCTGCGACACGTGGTCGGCCGTTTTCCCACGTCAAGAGCAACGGACCTCCGTTCGCCTGAACTACTCTCTCATCGTCGGCGATGTTGATGTCGATCTTTTGGTACGAGCTGTACTTCGACTTCCACCTTGTAGTCGAAGTACAGCTCGTACCTTGGAATCTCTCTGTACTCGAGAGGAAGGAGCCTCCACTCGTTCAGCGGCAGTTCGGACTCATCCGGCACAAAGTCCTCATCGGAGGGTCCTGCGACGTCTCCGAGCATCTCCTGGAAACTCGGAGGATCCGGGACCTGGAACTCCCAGCCCGGATAAGTCGGCTGAGTGGGCTGCGGCGGTGACGGAGTGTACATCTCATCATGTACCTCCGGCGCCTGCGAAGCCTGGAAAAATGGAACGTTCATGGTGGCTCGCCTAGGTGCCCTGGCCCTAGGTGCCTTACGTCTAGGCTCCATTATCTGTAATTGACCGAATAAGACTTTTAAGGTCAATTTGACCGAAAGAATAGAGAAATTCGGGCGAAAATACCCGAATTACCCTTTGGGGTTAAATTTTTGTGAGTTTTCCAAAATTGCCCCTAAGGGGATAATTTTTTTCAAAATTCCGAAATTGCCCCTTAGGGGCAATTTTTTCATAATTCCAAAATTTTTGCTAAGTCATAATTTTTTTCATAATGCCGAAATTGCCCCTTAAGGGCAATTCTTTCCAAAATTGCAAAATTGCCTTTTAGGGGCAATTTTTTCCAAAATTCCAAAATTGCCCCTAACGGGGCAATTTTTTCATAATTCCCAAATTACCCCTAAAGGGACAATTTTTCCATAATTCCCAAATTGCCCCTAAGGGGCAATTTTTTCTTAAAATTCGAAAATTGCCCCTTAGGGTCAATTTTTTGTTATAATTCCAAAATTGCCCCTTAGGGGCAACTTTTTCATAATTCCCAAATTGCCCCTTAGGGGCAATTTTTTCATAATTCCCAAATTGCCCCTAAAGGGGCAATTATAGGGGCAATTTTTCCATAATTCCCAAATTGCCCCTTAGGGGCAATTTTTTCATAATTCCCAAAATGCCCCTAAGGGGCAATTTTTTCATAATTCCCAAATTGCCCCTAAGGGGGCAATTTTTCCATAATTCCCAAATTGCCCCTTAGGGGCAATTTTTTCATAATTCCCAAATGCCCCTAATGGGCAATTTTTTCATAATTCCCAAATTGCCCCTAAAAGGGCAATTTTTCCATAATTCCCAAATTGCCCCTAAATGGGCAATTTTTTCATAATTCCCAAATTGCCCCTAAAGGGGCAATTTTTTCATAATTCCCAAATTGCCCCTAAAGTGGCAATTTTTTCATAATTCCCAAATTGCCCCTTAGGGGCAATTTTTTCATAATTCCCAAATTGCCCCTAAAGGGGCAATTTTTTCATAATTCCCAAAATGCCCCTAAGGGGCAATTTTTTCTTTAAATTCCAAAATTGCCCCTTAGGGTCAATTTTTTTTATAATTCCAAAATTGCCCTTAGGGGCAATATTTTCCAACATTCCAAAATTGCCCTTAGGGCCAATTTTTTTAAAAATTCCAAAATTGCCCCTAAGGGGCAATTTTTTTATTATTTCCAAACATATTCATATTCATACTAACATATTCATATTAACATACAATTTTCTTATTAATTCCAAACATATTCATATTAACATATCCAAACATGCAATTTTCATATTAAATTAACAAAAATCATATTCATATTAACATATCATATTAACATTCATATTAAAATTCATACTAAAATATTCATACTAAAATTCATACTAACATTCATACTAAAATATTCATACTAACATTCATATTCATACTAACATTTATATGAAATTAAATTAAAATATTCACGCAATTTTCAATCAATATTCGTGCAATATTAAATTAGGGACTTACCTCTTTGACGGGAAGACCGGCGACGGCGGGACGGGACGGCGGGACGGCAACGGCGACGGCGGCGGCGGCAGATCGGAGCAGAGCAGAGAAGGAGGAGGAAGAAACCGAGAGGAGGAGGAAGAGAAGGGTTCTGCCCAAATTTATCTGCGATATTTGTAACGGCGCACATGGGCTTGTGCGCCGTTACACCAAAAATTTGTAACGGCGCACCCTATAAGGTGCGCCGTTACAAACCGTAACGGTCAGAAATCGAGCCGTTTCTGACCGTTGTCTGAACCCAACGATCAACTTTTGCAATGGTCAACATATTTCTGACCGTTACAACCGAAATATTCGCGGGAAGTTTAAATTTTCGCGAAATTTACCCGCGAAATTTGATTTTTCGCGTGGCGCCAATTTTGTAACGGCGCACATATGTCTGTGCGCCGTTACAAACTCTAAACCCTAAATTTATTTAATTTAACCTAAAATCGATCGTGATTGATAAGCGGTCTTCCCGTGGTTTGATTTTCTTCAAATTTGTACTATACCACGTATATGTAATTTCCAACTAATCGAACGGTTTTGATTGAACATAAAATATATTAATCTACCGAACGTTTGATCATCAATGAGTTTAGGGTTTTTGTGAGTTTTACCTTCCTTAACCCTAAACTCACGCTTTCAACGAAAGTGGAATGTTTTGAAAATAAAGTTTTAATCCAACCGTACGGATAGGAGCGCAATGAATGTGTACTTCATATGTCAAAATTTCATTCAATTCCGATAATGTATGAACCTAGATCTAACCGGTCAATGGGAAGTCAACAGAGTTGACTAGCCTGTTTGACTTGTTGTAACGGCGCACATAGTACCCGTGCGCCGTTACAAAGTGTTTGTAACGGCGCATGTGCACTATGTGCGCCGTTACAAACGACCAAGAATAATAATATTATATTTATGTCGATCCAAAAGTTAATCCGACCGTACCAATTTGAGCGCAATGACTTGTTAGTTCATGTTTCATAATTTCATTTGACTATGTTGAACGTATGAATCTCGATCGGGCTCGAAAACCCGATTTCAAAGGACAAGTCAACTGCCTGATTTTTTCCTAAGTGTGGATTTGTAACGGCGCACCTTACTGTGTGCGCCGTTACAAACCCATACTTAGGAAAAAAAATAGTTGAATGTGGAATTGACCGAATTACCCCTAATTAGGCCGGAATTGACCGAATTACCTTTTTAAGGTTAGATTGACCGAATTAGGGGTAATTCAGTCGTAGTTGACCGAATTACCCTTTTAAAGGTCGAATTCACCGAATTACCCCTAATGTAGTCCGAATTGACCGAATTGACCGAATTGACCGAATTTGGTCGTAGTTGACCGAATTACCCTTTTAAAGGTCGAATTCACCGAATTACCCCTAATGTAGTCCGAATTGACCGAATTACCCTTTGAATGTGAAATTGACCGAATTACCCCTAAATCGGCCGGAGTTGACCAAATTACTCTTTATAGATGATAGATTAAAAAAACCATTTATTCATAACCAATCAAACATACATATACATATTAAGTATCAGAGTCGGCGGAATCATAATCTTCATGCCCTTCCAAATCGTTGTCATCGGTTTCTTCGTCGTCGTGCTCGGTTTCTTCGTCTTCTTCATCGTTCTCAGCTGGAGGTGCTGGCGGTGGACACCGGATTAAGTTTGTTAGGTCGATAGTGATACCACCCGGTGTGACGATGTCAATTCGATCTTCTTGGTAAGGTTCATCGACTTCAAACTCCAAGTCGTCGTCGTCACCGGCACGGGCTAAACTGCTCGGTTTGTAGTGACCCCTATGCGACACGACGTTGACAACCTTCCACGGTCCAGATTTAGGGTCGTCGATATAGTATACCTGTTTTGCCATTAAAGCAAGGCAAAATGGGTTTTGTTTGTGACGATCTGTGGACGTGTTGACCGAAATGAATCCATTTGCGTCCTTTCTAACTGTCCGTTCGTCGTACCACCGACACTTGAATAGAACGACTGGCATGCCTTCCGAGTAGGTAAGGATACATACGTCCATAAGAACACCGTAGTAACATATGTCGTTTGCTTCAATCATGACCCCTGAATTTTGATTTCTCCGGCCCTGGTCGATTCTCAAGCATAAAAATTTGACGCCGTTAACAGTACACTGCGAATAAATGGCAGACGAACGAGGACCTCTAGATAGTAGTACCAACTCTCGTTGCCACCCTGGAGCACTCATCTGCACACGGAATTTAAATGAGTTATCCCTAAAATTTGTAAATGGTAATTCAAGTTAACTGAAGTCTATTACGTACAATTCTGCGCCACTCGAAGACAAATGACATGACTCGATCCTGAAGAGATTTCCGTGGGTGTATTCGTTGGAACCCTGCACGATGTGATTCTACGAATGTATCTGCTTCGGCACAATTCTCAATCACTGTCCAATTCGCCCAGAACATCTCGGAGGTGCTCAATTTGTCGTTTCGCACCACGCTCTTAACTTGTACATGTGGGGAAACAACTGATAAGTTGAAACCTAGAGCTGGACTAACAAAACTTTCGCTGGCTAAAGTGGCGCGGTTAAGGTACATCTGAGTGAAGGTGACAGACTCGTGCATCAAGTACTGTTGGGCTATACAACCTTCTGGATATCGCGGGTTTCGCACACTTTTCTTGTACACGACAAGTTGCCTACAATCGAATTATGAAGGTTAATGTCATATTCGATTATACAGTTCAATGGTAATTCTTCATGATATTTCGAATTCAAGGATCATACCGTTCAATTGGAAACATCCATGTGAAATGAACTGGGCCGGTTCGCAAAACTTGATCCGGGAGGTGCAGTAGAAGGTGAACCATAATTGTACAGAATGAAGGAGGGAAAATAGTTTCCAACTTACAGACTAGAACCACTATATCTTCCCCCAACTTTTTCAGGGCTTTTTTCCTCGGTTCCCTCGTGCACAACATTTGAAAGGCCTTGCCCAGCTCTGTTAATGCTTCTGCCACATAAGGCGGAACGTACTTCCGAATGACAAGGGGGAAGATACGTTGCATCAACACGTGACAATCGTGGGTCTTCAATCCGAGGAACTTTTTCTCATCGGGATTCACCTTGCTCTTTAGACTTCCCGCATATCCAGAGGGAAACTTAACAGCTTTTATATGCTCCAGTACTTCCTTCCGATCACGACCCGCCACGCCATAAGGTGCATCTGGGAGCTCCCTGTCTTGCACCCATTGGTCTTGCCGGACACCCTGTTCCTCGTAAGTTCTCCTAGCTTTCACGTCATCCTTAGTCTTCCCTGCAATTCCAAGAACTGTACCTATGACGTTGTCGCATACGTTCTTCTCTATATGCATCAAATCCAATGCATGTCTGACTTTATGAGTTTTCCAATAAGACAGCTCCCAGAAAATGCTTTTATGAGACCAACATATACGAACACCACCCCCTTTTCGTTTATTGAACTTCGGATGCAGACTAGGCGGTGGGTATTGATGACGTAGAATCGCACTGAGTACAACAACCCTTGAATGTCGGGTAGGCCTTCTCCGTGTCTCTGTCTTCTCGTTAAAGGCCTGCGGCTGAAATCGCAGCGGATGTTTCGGTGGTAAGAACCTACGAGCACCTTGGTAAGAGATTCTTGAGTTACTGTGTTCAGAATCGATCTCGTCCAAGCATAAAGGACATGCCTTATATCCTTTAGTCTGGATGCCTCCCAACATTCCCAAGCCCGGGAAGTCACTTATTGTCCACATCACAGCAACCCGCATGATGAAAGCCTCTTTCTTAGAACCATCCCACGTGACAACTCCGTGCTCCCACAGATGGTTCAACTCATCAATCAGCGGACGCATGAAGTTATTTAAGCATTTCCCCGGTGATTTTGGACCAGATATCAACATGGTGAGGATGTTATACTCCTTTCTCATAGCCATCGAGGGCGGAAAATTCAACGGGATAGCGACTACAGGCCACAAACTGTAACTCGGCGCAGTAGGCCCGTATGGAGAGAACCCGTCGGTTGACAGCGCCAGCCGCACGTTCCGTATTTCTCCAGAAAATACTGGGTATTTAGCGTCAAAATGAATCCAATCTGCACCGTCCGATGGATGTACTAATATTTCATCGTCCTCATTCTCCCGCTCCCCGTGCCATCGCATCCACTCAGCCGTCTCTGGGGCAAGATATAAACGTTGAAGTCGAGGAGTCAATGGGAAGTACCACAACGTCTTTTTCAGAACTAATTTTTTTCCCACCTTCGCGTATCGTGCCTCTCCACAAACGCCACATGTCTGGAGTTGCGATTGTGTTCCGTAGTACAATGTGCATGCGTACAGACATGCATCATATTTCACGTGTGGCAGTTGGATTGCCTTCATTTTCTGCTTCGCCGCTGCATAGCTAGATGGATACGTATTAGGTTGGGGTAACGTAGAACAATAATCTTTGGCAACCTCGGTAAAAGCTTCGTCAGACATCCCGGTGCTCTGCTTGATGGACAACATCCTTAACATTGCTGCTAATGAAGTATCCTCACTATTTTCGTACAACGGCTTTTGCGAGTCCGTCACCAACCGGTTGTATGCTGTCATGGTTGCCTTAGCGACTCCCTCCTCGACTTCGGTTATTATTCCAATGTTCTGTTGTTCGTCCTCGTCCTCGTCCTCGTCCTCGTCAATCCTTACATCTCTAGTCGGGTCTACATCATCCACGAGCTGATGCACAGGATCAACGTATACTGGATTGTTGTCCGACGTCGAACAAGGCTGATTCGCCGATGTTTCCCTCAAACTGATATCCCAATTCCGGCTCGAGCTAGCTCCTTCGGCTTCGCCATGATGGAACCACACATTATACAATCTAAGGAAATCTTTCCTCAATATATGATCGCAAATAGTCTCCATATCGTGCCAAGCAGAATTACAACACCTCGTGCATGGACACTTGAAACGTCCCACACCATCTCTTGGAGCGTTTTTTCTCGCAAATTTTACAAAACTGCTTAATCCTTTCATCCATTCCTCACTCATTTTTACGGATCCCATCCATCTCCGATCCATTCTATATATGTAATATATATAAATTCGGTTAACAATTGATTTACATAATATTGCATTATTTCAAAATATGTACGTACCTTCTAATTCACATAAATTACCCAATTACCCTTGTTTGGTCATTTATAACCTTATTACCCCTAATTAGGTCATAAATGACCAAAATACCCCTATAATTAGGTTCTAAATGTCCAACAATTACGGGAGAATTTACCCTAATGTTATCATGCAATTAATGGAATCGGGAGAATTGACCCTAATGTTATCATGCAATTCATGGAATCGAGTAATTTATTTCATCACTTCCAAAACTAATTTAATAAATTTAACATGCAAATTATTCATACAAGCAAAATCATACAAAATCTAAACTTGGATCGATGAAATCATATACAAATTTGCAGTTATATGTAGTGCATTATTTAAAAATTTGTACATACCTTCTCGGGAGATTTGTCTGAGGGTGCTCGGGAAAATTTATAAATTTTCAAAATTACGAAATTACCCTTGTCGGGAGAAAAGTAGGTGTGAGATATGTTGTAGGAAAAGAAGGGGAGGTTCTGCCCAGATTTATAATACATATTTGTAACGGCGCACATAATAAGGTGCGCCGTTACAAACCTCTAGTAACGGCGCACATACCAAGGTGCGCCGTTACGGACTAACGGTAACAACAACGGCTCAATTTCCGACTGTTTTCCATAACGGCAACAAAACTGGTCAACGGACAACACAATTTGTAACGGCGCACATAACGGTGTGCGCCGTTACAAAGTTGGTTAATTAACGGCGCACGTTTAAAGTTCGCCGTTACAGACTTGTGTAACGGCGCACGGTACGTGTGCGCCGTTACAAACATTTGTAACGGCGCACTTTAAGCGTGCGCCGTTACAAATGTATGTTCTAACGGCGCACATACTTTTTGTGCGCCGTTACTGTTGCAAAAACTGATAGTGGCAGCGGCGACGGTGTCGACAATGGAGGAGGCGGAAAGATTGAGGAAGAGAGGGAGGGGAGAGGAAGAAAAGATTTGATAAAATATGGCACATTTTACATATTTAAAGGTATTTTTGTCTTTTAATATAAAATTTTAATATAACCTAACATAAAAATAGTGATGGAGAAAAGACTAAGAATCTCTTAGAAATTTTTTTAGGTTTAATTATCTGAGATTGAACTAATTATAAATAAATATAATTTTAGAGGTTATCCTATTTTATTGGAATGATGCTCTTGTACTCTTAGTATATGATGACACTGAAGAAAAAGCTGAAGCTGGAACTAAATTTTAAAAATAATTATTACATGCTTTAGAAATAAAATAGAGTATTTTGGGATGAACTCAGATAATAACTAACTTTTAAAAAAGAATATAAAAACTATTATCATTCATACGATGATAATAATTAATGGGTATCATTAATTAATTAAATAATCGTTAAAATAAATACAATAATAGATGAAATGATATATAGGTAAATTTAACTAATACCAAAAATAAAACATTAATTGTTCTAGTCGTTTCTTATTTTATACAGTACACCAAAAATAACTAATATAAAAAATAAATCATTAATTGTTAATAGAAATAATCATTTTTTAATATTGTGTTTCATTTTCATATAGTTAATGAAACATAAGAAATTGAAACATATACGAGAACACATATTTTTCCGATAAAACCATAAGATTTTCATATAATTTATGAAACATGAACCGTTGAAACATATATATTATTTCGATGAAATGAAATATGAATCAACATTATGAAAATGAGACACATGTGATTGAAAATAATGAAAACGGTCAAAATTTGTGTGAATCTTCTATTTATGAAAACGAAATTATAAAATCATGAAAATTTAAATAGTATAAATATGTATAAATCATATAATCGAAAAAATAAATCATTGAAATTGAAAAAAAAATTAAATTAATCATGAAAGAGTAAAAAAAATGTATAAACCTCGTATTTGTAAAAATAAACTTATGAAATCATACAAAAAGTATATTATGAAATAATTTTATTTGTAGTAAAAATGTAAATTAGAAAATAAACTTAATCACAATTAACTAAATTAGATCTAATAAATAGAAATTAATATTTTGATGATTAAAAAATACGAATATACTCTTATACTACTTATAATTAAAGATAAAATTAAATAAAAAGTTGTGAATAATTACAACAAAATTGTCATTGATGAGTCAGTGATAATCAAAACCGTCAAAATATTCATCTAACGATTAGAATTGATTCTCAATTTCTCATGCAAGCGGTGAGTTCTCAACCAAAAGTATTTTACACAATTGTCATTTTCCTTCTCTGAAGTCAAATATTTATGGCTGCATAACTGCATGGATTATGAAAGAACTTGACTGGGAAATAGTGAACGCTAATTATAAAATATATTTGTATGAATAATATTTGTGTGATCTCTAATAATTCATGAAAACTTTTCCAAGGAATCAGTCTACTCCTTAATTATTATGTCAAAGCAAAGACTCCATCAAAGCAATAATGGATCATGTTTCGGTCCCAATCAAGCCATAATCGTCATTGACTTGAAAATTGATTGAGTAGGTTTGGGTTGGAGGAGTATTACTATCTTTAATGGCATGAGACACAGGCAGTTTCTGCAGGTACGTGATAAAGTTAAATCAAGTTGCTTAAAGAAATTCCCATAAGAAAAAGTTGCTTAAAGAATTCAGTCTAAATCCTCCATAAAAACCACCTGACGGAGTCCTTATAGTTAGAATCGAGCTCCAACCAAAACTACAAACTTGTAGACAACCAAACAAAGAATATAACGTCACCAAGATCAAATTTTTTGTAATATTGTTATACTTTCCGTACTGTAGCAATATAGATTGTAACATTTTGTGAGTTAATCTTAATATTGGTTTTGTTATAATCTTGTTTATTGTTTATGGATATACCCGTTTTCTAATATTCGCAAGGCTCATGATATTTTCCTTTGATGGCTTTGGAAAATGTTTTATGACCCTCTTCCCCCACTTTGTCAGATTCAAGATATAAAACTCGTCAAATGTTAGTGGATTAACATGTGAAACATCTGAAACTCACAAAGGTGCACGAAATTTCAGATGTTAGTGGATTACATGTTTAAAATAGGAATAACAACGAGACGTATTTAGGGCAGATTTTGTAATTCACATTCTGCCCTGTCGAATTGAGATACCTGGACCAGACGGGTTTAAGGAAAGTGTTGTTATCCCGTCGGATCTGGAATAAACTGTCAACATCTGTTTTAAAGATTTTATAACCCTAATTGACTCTTTGTCACACCAAACTATCGCGAAATGACACTTTTATATCCTAACTATTTTCCTCTTTTTTTTAATATCCTAACAATTTTTGTAACAACCTACCTATAAAATGCCTAAAATATCCATGGATTAAGGAATTATAATTAATCTGGTTCAATTTGGTTTAAAAACTCAAAATTGAAGCGGTTCAATTTAATTGCAAGAAATTAAAATTAAAATTGGTGAAATTACGTTATTGTTCTCTTCTTCAACCTCTCACTCCTCTAATTTTTGTAATTAAATTGAATTGGTTCATTTTTGAGTTTTTAAAATAAATTGAACCAGTTTAATTACGATTTCTTAATCCAAAGATATTTTAGGCATTTTATATGTAGGTTGTCACAATAAAATTGTTAGATACTAGAAAAGAGAAAAAAATAATTAGAATATAAAAGTGTCATTTTTTTGATAGTTAATTGTAATAAAGTGTCATTATTTATGAAAGTAAATATAGAATAAAAACAATATATACGATAAAAGTCACTTTTTATTAACCACATTTACGATCGAAACCGTATATAATGAATTAAAAAGAGGAGTTGGTGGTGGGATTGAATGTAAAAGCAAGATGGATATAGTATGAACAATTGATGACATTAAATGGAACTCAACTTCCAAACTGTATTACATTAAATGAAATCTTATTATACTTTCATTGTCTGCTATCCTTTGAATTTTTTGTCATTCGTCAAATTCGCACTACCGCCCAATCAATGAACCCTACCAGCCTCACTATCACCTGCCAATCAATAATATTATTCAGTTTCCATTAAAATAAAATTTATTTAACATCAAATATTTTAAAATTGATGAAAAATACTTGCTCAAAATTTTCAGCCATCTAATTCAAAACCTTAACCCACATTTGGACGGTTCATAATTAGACCGAATCGGGCCGATTGATCATCAAACCAAAAGAACTCGGTTGGTTTATCATGGTTTGATTTTGTCAATGACCGACACAGTATCAGTCTGTTTGCGGTTCAGAAAATCATAATCAGACGATTAACTAAAAGAACGGATAATAACGATGAAAAAACTTGTAAGCTACATGAATGATCCATCATTATGTGAGCATCATAAAATAAAAGAAGATAATCTCAATAAATTAATGTAAGTTGACACCATTATCAATTACATATGTTTAAGGGAAATTACACTTTGCCCTGGCTAAAATGATCACTTTTACATTTTACTACAATTAAATTTTTTTTTTACATTTTACTATCGTTAATTGCGTTTTTTACACTTTTCCCTAACAGTGTTAGATTTTGGATGAAATTTTTTATTTTATAACAAAAGACCAAAATACCCTTAGGGTTTTCTTTCCTAATTAAGATCAACCTCCACTCAAATCCGGTCAGACCTGGTTTAATTATTAATAATTCAAATAATATTAATTAATAATTAAAATAATATTATTTATTAAGAATAAATTGAAACATTCGAATTACACGACTCTCTCATACGAACTCCATTTCAGGCTCATAGTGTATCAAATTGAAGAAAATCGAAAGATTAACAACTGTAATGAAAGACTTATGCATTAAAACTTAATATTATTTTGATATTTAATAATTAAAAAATATTAATTATTAATAATATGGTGAAACTTTCGAATGACATAACTCACTCATACGAACTTTGTTTCGGGCTCATAATATATCAAATTGAATAAAATCATAAATTCAACAATTTAGAAAAAATAAGTTTTTGTTTAAAATTCCATCCAATGACGACAAATTTTTTAATCTTTAAAAAAAATTCGTCCAACATTTACCAGTGTTAGAGCAAAATGTTAAAAAAGTTATTAATAATTAATTATTTATATTTTTGGTAATAATTATTTATCACGTAAAATTATATCAATTATTAATATCTATAAACAAATACTTCTTTCTTCAAAGTTGTTGACTTCCAATTCTTTTTGATTTGATATAATATATGAGCCCGAAACAAAACTCGTACGAGAGAGTTATGTTATTTGAAAGTTTTAATATACTATTAATTATTATTATTATTATTATTATTTATAATTAGTATTATTATTACTATTAATTGATATTATTTTAGTAAATAATAATTAATTTACTTTTAATTTTAATTATTAAAAATTTATAACTGAAAAAATGATTTCCTTTTATTTTTATTAAATAATTATAATTATTAATAATAAATTATTTTTTTATTAATAAATATTATTAATATAAAATATATATTATTAATAAATATTATAATTTGATGAATAATGGCATCAATTTAAAATTTTGATTAATAATTGAGGGCAATTTCTACTTTTCATACAACATGAAAATTTTCCATCCAAAATCTAACACCGTTAGTGTAAAGTATAAAAAATACGCAATTAGCTGTTGTAAAATGTAAACTTTATTTTTAGCTGTAGGAAAATGTAAAATCGGTCATTTTAGCATGGGTAAAGTGTAATTATCCCTATATTTAACTTAGAAAAGTTATTTCAAAGTTAGTAAAGTTTCATTTTGCCTATCAAGTTGAATAACAAGGTTAGATTTCAGTTACTTTTTAGTGTAAAATTACAAAAGGTTATTGGTTGTGAATCAAATTTTCAATTGATGCCATTAATTTCCTTTTTCTCCACCTGAACCAAAATTTCTAAACAAAAATTCACATTCATATTCATGATTCAAAATTCAACCACGGGCAGAAACTTGAATTTGAAGTCTGACCAAGGCATATTTAACATGTGTTCATTTTAAACCTCTCAATATAACTGAATGTCTATTTTTGAAGTTGGGGATAGATAAGTGAAATTGGTTCTTAATTGAGGACGGTAATATGTCATTTTCCTAGATTCTTTAACCAAGATGAAACGAAAAATAAATAAAAATTACATAGTGGACACATCGAGCTTCGGTAATCGTTGCACAATTCAGGGAGTCTCTAGTCTCGATTGCAACTTCGATTTGAAGACATAATGGCAAAAACCCAAGCCAATAGGCAATTACAGTACCGAATTCATCACCCCCCATTTCTGTAATTTTCTATTTCACAAACTTGTGCTTTATTTGTTTCTTGTGTACAAATTATTAATATTAGCATAATGATAAATGAGTTTGATCAAATTGATTGATTCTGGTTTCGATTTAGTATTTTTTGAAATCTAATATGGTTCTCTATGATTTTCATGTTTTCTATTCACATAGATTAGGTAGCTTAAAGTTTTGAAGGAGACTCATAAGAGCCCTTTGGTCTCTTCGCATATGTTCATAACAATTTTATTTTTTTGGTTTCATAGTTGGTTAAATGATTTGAGCAAAGAGGAGGTTGTTGGTATTTGTTAATATATGGGCCAAAGCCCATGTTGAGTTATCTTTCCTATTCCTTGTAACGCATCTTTCCTATTCCTTGTAACCCTAGTAGTATAAATATAGGATCTTGTATATTGACTTAAACATCGAATACAATCAATCTATTCTCAAACCTAATATGGTATCAGAGCATTATTCGATCATACTCTAAATCAATTCGCTTCCGCCCAATTGATCTCATCAAACTCTCGAAATCAATTCTTTTTCCACTATCACAAATTTTTTTTTTCCAATATGATCGATCTCACCAGGAACCCATATGATATGGGAAGTACTTGCAACTACTGCAAAAAATTGGGTCATTGGATTGCACATTGTCCATTGCGTCGAAAAATATACGGGCCTTATCCGCTTCATCGTTCCAAATATGGTTCTTCGAATAAACGAGCTAGCTTTAGTTCCAACGTTGTTGCTGCTACCTCAAGTATTAGTGCACCTCAAAATTCGTGTGCCCGTCTCATTCAAGAGATTTCCGCACTTCTCGACAATCTTACACCACACACAGTCAGTCAATCTGTCATGTCAGTTAACCCCGGTAAATCCCATATATCAAATCATTCAGGTATTTCTCGCTCCTCGACTCTCTCAGGTAATTCTGGTAAATCCGATCCCTGGTATTATGACTCTGCATGCTTCAATCACATGAGCTCAAATTCTTACTTATTTTCGAATACTAAAACTATCTCAAATTCTCCTACTATTCGTACTGCTGATAACTCACCCATATTTGCTACTCATTCTGGTATTGTATCAACACCACATGTGTCGTTACCTGATACTTTGCTAGTCCCAAAATTGTCTCTTAATCTTGTCTCTGTGGGTCAGCTTTGTGATATGGGTCTTGATGTTAAGTTCTCTGGCTCTTCCTTGTCTGTCATTGTGCAGGATCCGAAGACGGGACAAATCTATGGAAAGGGGCGTAAGACAGGTCGTTTGTTTGAGCTTACATATCTGCAACTACCACCATCCACATCACATCAATGTGGTGTTGTTCTATCTGCTGATCGTTGGCACTCTCGTCTCGGGCATCCCTCTTCTCAACGGTTAAGTCATCTACTTACTCGTGGTCTTCTTGGGTCAGTCTCACCCACAAAAACCAGTGATTGTGTTTCGTGTCAACTCGGAAAACATCATATACTTAACCACAAACGAGTCACGTTCATCTGCACCATTTGATTTAATTCACTCTAATTTGTGGGGCCCATCACCTACTCGTTCAATGGGTGGTTCACGTTACTTTGTCATATTTATTGACGATTATACTCGCTTTACCTGGATTTACTTGATGCATAATAAATCTGACCTAAATGTCGTTTATTCAAAATTCTGTAACATGATTCACACACAGTTTTCCAAAATGATCAAAATCTTTCGTGCTGATAATGGGACAGAATTTAAAGAAACATATTTTCTTGATCTACTTGCGTCTCATGGAACTATTATGCAAAGGTCTTGTTCAGGTACATCTGAACAAAATGGTCGTGTTGAACGCAAACACCGTCACATTCTTGACTCTGTTCGCACGTTGGTCATCTCTACAGCTTGCCCTGAACAATTTTGGGGTGAAGCTGCCCTCACGTCTGTCTACACCATCAACAGAGTTCCCTCTCCTGTCATCGGAAATAAAACTCCTTATGAATGTCTCTATGGTCGTCCTCCTAACTATGACCTTCTTCGCACTTTTGGGTGTGTCTGTTTCGTTCAGCTGCAACCTCATGAACGAACTAAACTTGAGCCGCGTGGGCGTCTATGTTGTTTCATTGGATACGGGATCGAACATAAGGGGTGGAGATGTTGGGATCCTATTTCAAAACGTCTCCGCATATCTAGACACGTCACTTTTTGGGAACACAAAATGTTTTCGTCCATGTCTTCGTTTCACGTGTCGCAATCAATCTCTTTTTTCTCAAATCCTGATATTGATCTCTTTCCAGATGATTTTGAGGGATCATCTTCTGAGCTAACCCCTGCAGGTACTCCAATGCCTCTTGTCCAGGCTCCTCCCATAGATACGGTCCCGCCTGAAGATCTGTGCTTCATTCTCGTCCTCAGCGACAAACACGACCACCGTCTCATCTTCAAGACTACCAGGTAACACTACCCAATATCTCTCGAGTCATGTCTACTGCTATGTCCATCTACGAACCTCGTACATATCACGATGCATGCACTAATCCTTTGTGGCAGCAAGCCATGACTGAAGAACTTTGGGCGCTTGAGAAAACTCGTACCTGGGAACTCGTTCAATTACCCAGCAATAAATCTGTAGTCAGTTGCAAATGGGTATTTAAGGTGAAAACCAAGGCCGATGGGGCTATTGAGCGCTACAAAGCTCGTCTCGTTGCAAGAGAATTCTCTCAAGAATATGGGATCGATTATGAGGAGACATTTGCACCAGTTGCCCGTCTCACGTCAGTTCACAGTCTAATTGCAGTTGCAGCCGGGGGAAAGTGGAACCTTTTTCAGATGGACGTCAAAAATGCTTTTCTCAACGGAGATCTTACAGAAGAAATCTATATGCAACCTCCTCCTGGGTATGAGCATCCTCCAAACACAGTCTGTCGCTTGAAGAAGGCTTTATACGGACTCAAGCAAGCTCCAAGGGCGTGGTTCTAAAAATTCAGTGGGAAGATGTCTGATCTTGGCTTCACCTCAAGTCCGTATGACACCGCCTTGTTTGTCAAGAAGACTTCCCGTGGTCACATCCTACTTCTACTCTATGTGGATGACATGATTATCACCGGAGATGATGAATCTAGTATATCTGACCCGAAGATCCAGCTCAACAAATATTTTGAGATGAAGGATCTCGGCAAGCTCACATATTTTCTTGGTTTTGAAATCTCATCGGTCTCTTCAGGCTATCACTTATCTCAAACTAAGTATGCAGCTGACCTCATTTCTCGAGCAGGCTTATCAGACAACAAGATTGCTTCCACTCCTATCGAGGTAAACGAGAAGCTTACACCTTCTGATGGGAAACCTCTCCAGGATGCTACATTGTATCGACAGCTCGTAGGCAGCCTTGTCTATCTCACCGTCACACGTCCAGACATTGCCTACGCAGTCCACATTATCAGCCAGTTCATGAGTGCACCGCGAACCACGCACTATGAGGCCGTCCTCCGAGTACTCCGCTATGTACGAGGCACTCTATCTAACGGTCTTCATTTCTCGTGTGATACACCTATGGTGTTGCAGGCATTTTCAGATGCAGATTGGGCTGGTGATCCTACTGATCGACGTTCTACAACGGGATATTGCTTCTTTCTCGGCAAATCTCTTATCTCTTGGAGGAGTAAGAAGCAGACGACAGTTGCCCGTTCCAGCACAGAGGCCGAATATCGTGCTCTTGCCGACACTACCTCTGAGCTCCTTTGGCTTCAGTGGCTACTTCATGACATGGGCATTACTCACAACTCGGCCAGTTCTATCCATTATGACAACCGGAGCGCCATTCAGATTGCTCACAATGATGTATTTCATGAACGAACCAAGCATATCGAGAATGATTGTCACTTCGTGAGACATCACCTCAAACATGGTACTATCACTTTACACGCCGTCTCCTCAGACAACCAGACTGCTGATATCTTCACGAAGCCTCTACTTTCAGGACGGTTCAGTGCATTAGTTCCAAACTCAATTTGAATCATCCACCTTGAGTTTGAGGGGGCGTGTTAATATATGGGCCAAAGCCCATGTTGTGTTATCTTTCCTATTTCTTGTAACGCATCTTTCCTATTCCTTTTGACTCTAGTAGTATAAATATAGGATCTTGTATATTGACTTAAATATCGAATACAATCAATCTATTCTCAAACCTAATAGTATTGATTTAGTGAGAGAGAGAAAATCCAAATGACATAATTTGAAAAAGGTTGTAGGCACTTTGGTCATTTTAACTGAACATAATGTTAAAGTACAAATGTGAGGGTCTTTTGATCATTTTCGATATTTTAAAAATAAAATATAAAAAAATTAAATTATTATTGAAGTTAGTATCAGTGAGACAAAAACAAGTTTTAGGTGACATGTGAAGTTAAAAAAAGGTTAGATGACCTATTTGAGAATCGAAGCATTTTAAGTGTACCTAGACATAACTATTCCGAATATATGTTACTTCATTCTTGTTACAATTATAAAATTTACATAAAACAATTAATATAATAAATTTTTACGTAACACCGCGTAGTGTCTGTGCCCTCACTAGTGTAAATAAAGGATTTTTTCTATTCAAATCCTCTTAGTTTCAATCCCAACAACAGTAGTGGTAAATATTTAAGTATTTGTCCACCAAAATGTTTGTCACCTAATAGATTAGACAATTGAGTTATGCACATAATCGTAGTTGGATGATCCCTTTGAATTGACACTGACATGCTGAATTATTGGGCTCAAATTTCGAATAACCCAAGACCATTGTTATGTACTTCCTTGTATGCTTTATATCTTATTTCTAATTGATCTTGTATTTTTTAAGATTGTAGCTCCTGATTTGGGATCTCCTCTCTTATCTTTATAATATATCTTTTCAGTTGATAAAAAAATAGACATCTTAACTTGAATTCTCCTACGTCAAGGTTAAACAGTAAAAATGAAAATGAAAATGATGCAGTGCGGTCGAAGAAGTCGGTATGCAAAATGTAGAACACCTGGAGTTATCGTGAAAGTGTCGGATTTCGACAAAAGACTAGTGTTTTCTGGGCGGAAACGGCGTTCTGAGCACAACTCATGGTTATACCACAAAATACGGTGAATTTCGGCCATCCGAGGTCATCTTAGGGGTCAAAATCGCAGATTATTAAGTTTTAGGCAGTTCTTACAATTTTAATAATTTGTTTCATTTTCCAATAAGTTTAGTTTTCCTTTTCTACAATTAGGGTTTGACTAGGTTTTGCCTATTTAAGCACTCTTATAAGTTTATTGTTAGTTAGTTTTGAAAAAAAATCGAGATTTCCCTCAAATCTATCACCTTCGGTATTCGCAAGAATCAACGAATTTTGATAAAGAATTCCTCCTACCCACGTACGCTGCATCAGTTGGTATCAAAGGTAGTCGATCCTGAGGTATGCCGCCCTGTAGACAACAGCGAGCCGCTCCCCAAGGTGTTGATGATGATCAAGTTGAGTTACGACGTGAAAACGCTGAATTTCGACGTGAGAACGACGATTTGAGGCGACAGGTTGAATTATTGACACGACGAATGGATGAATTGCGTCCTTTCGCCGGTTACCGGAATCGTTCACCCGAACGCCCTAACCAACGGTGGGAACAGGGTTTCAAGGTGGAAATTCCCCAATTCAATAGCAATCTTGAACAGGAGAAGTTCATAGATTGGTCCCCGATTTATGATGATTATGTTGAACTAGATCCAGATGCAGGATCTGGAATTGTAGAAGCACAATTGAGTCAACATGAGCAGAATATTCGAGGAAGAGATGCTTTGTTAGCAAGAGATGAAACTTTATGCTGCGTCAAATACTTGTTCTTACCTGATTCATGCAACAATGGTTACGAACAGTTTTTGGAGGGATCGAGAGCTTGTACGATGAAGGCAATACTGAAAATCTTGCAATAGTAGCCGAAAATTATTGGGAGCCTTACATGTATATTGTTGCCTTAATCAGCAACGAGAACCTAATACAAGCATCATGTATCAACGATAGAAGGCTTAAATTCCAAGGTTGGGTAATCGATCAAGGGGCGTGTACTTTGATAAGGAAAGTCCATAAATTCAACATGGAACCCGTGATGAAGTGTTATATATTTACGATCCAGCTTGTGAACAAGGTGAGAGTACTTAGTACATCTGAAAATTCGGTAGGAGGTGCTACAACGATATGGGATCCCGGGGTGATTTTTCTTCTGAGGAGGATGTTGCGGACCTAGATTCGAGATCGAATCTTCTCCATCCAGGAGAGAATGATGCAGTGCGGTCGAAGAAGTCGGTATGCAGAATGTAGAACACCTGGAGTTATCGTGAAAATGTCGGATTTCGACAAAGGACTAGTGTTTTCTTGGCGGAAACGGCGTTCTGAGCACCATGAAGTACGGTGAATTTCGGCCATCCGAGGTCATCTTAGGGGTCAAAATCGCAGATTATTAAGTTTTAGGCAGTTTTTACAATTTTAATAATTTGTTTCATTTTCCAATAAGTTTAGTTTTCATTTTCTACAATTAGGGTTTGACTAGGTTTTGCCTATTTAAGCACTCTTATAAGTTTATTGTTAGTTAGTTTTGAAGTTAATAAAAAAATCGAGATTTCCTTCAAATCTATCACCTTCGGTATTCGCAAGAATCAACGAATTTTGATAAAGAATTCCTCCTAGCCACGTACACTGCATCAGAAAATCACCATCAACATCAATTTTAATGTTAATATAAATATATCATTACAGTGAGTTCACACAACTTGTCAATAAATGGGAAAACTGAAGTAAATGCACCATATAGGTCTAAGAATTCCCATTTGGCTAATATGTAAAAAACACAGACCCTATTTCTTGAAATCAACTGTTCTGTTCAAAGTACAATACATGAATAAATTTCAAGGTCTAAGTTGGGCGAAGAAATTCTTCCTTTAAATCAGATTTAGAGTCACTAAAAACTCGGTTCAAGATCATGGCTAGTCGGATTCCGCCCTGAGCGATTCTTTTCATGACAATCGGCATCCTCGAATTGAAGTATTCATCTGCAATCATGTGATACAAAACAAATTCAGTGATGATTCCTTAACAAGTTGACCATAAATTCACTTATTATACTCAATGATTCGTCCAGTTATCTTTGTAAGTGTTATGCCACTTTATTTTCTGCAAGTTCACTGATCAATAACAACGCGCCATTAATTTTATTAAATCGATCTGCTGTTTTTATTTGTTAACAATAAATTTGGAGGATTACCTGAAAGAGTGTCTCCAGAGTTGACACCTTTGTATCCCCATTTACAAGCTATGTTTATGCTCTCTTCTGCATATCTGCGTTCATATATATACCAAATATATATAGGAGCATTAGAACAAACATAAACTCCAATCAACTAATAGTTAATATTAAAGTTGATGGATGTAAAAGTGTAATGGCGATCTTACTAATGAGGAGCACATAAGCAAGTACATGTACATATTAGTGTCCACTCTTAACCAAAAAGACTAATCTTTCGGGTTTTTTGTTTAATATATATGTATGAAATATAATTGTCACCTCATATACTTGTGAGACTTTGGCTAAATGTATAATTCTAACAAACTATGCATGAATTAGGAAGATGAGAAAAAAGAGAGGTTAAATAATTACTTGGTTGGACAAGATAGAAGATCTTCACAATGTGCCCATGATGAAGAATCATCAGACCAAATCCCCTGAAAAATTATTATAATATATATGATGGTGATAATAGAATTAGAATTAGTAGGTTATTATATATAAATATAGAATAAATTACATGAGTGAAGTTAGTTTGTATGTGTTGTAAGAGAAGATCCATGTCTTTGCCATAGTAATCCGCTGCTGCTGATAGAATTATCTCTCTGTCCCACACCTTCACACGAACAACAAACAGTTTGGATCTTCAAATTTAATATAATTGCCTTTACTTGTTTTTATATATAATATATATTTAGTTAGTGAAGGAACAGTTACATGGTGTAGATTTGATTTGTGTCTGAACCATCGCAATTGAATTGTGTTCCCTCCTTCATCACTTGTAAATCCAACATGTAAAGGCTGCAACAACAACAGTAACATTCAATGTCAAGATGCTCAGAAAAGTTTGGATTGGAATAATTTGTATTAAAGTCTCACCCGCTGAAAAGTTAAAGCTAATATGGGAAGTCGCAAATTTACTTATTAATACTGAATGAATCCACGCGTCTTTCCAATGCGATACTCTAACATTCCTCGTTACATATTATAGTCTTTTTGTGTAAAATGTATATATTTATATAAAAATAGCAAAATGGTCTTAAAATTAAGAATTGATATTTTTAACTAAAAAATGGCGAAATTGCCCTAGAAGTTAAAAAAATATCAGAATTGTTAAAAAAAATATTTACTTTAGAAAAAAGTTAATCCTTAGATGTAAGAACAATTTCGTCATTTTTGTAAAAATATACACATTTTACATAAGAATATAAAGTTCACATCACATTCTTTTTAGGGTTAATTACACTTTGATATATCTAGTTGGAGGTCAATTACAAATTACTAATCTTATTTTAAAAACTTTCATTCGCGCTCACTAGATAGAATGTTCAAGTACATATATATAGACCTCTAGATTGTACACTGACACTCTCTTGCAAATGTGTCACAGTGTACGTCACATTTTTCATTAATTAATAAGAAAATCCTTTTAAGTATTAAATATATATATATATATAGGTAGTACCTGGTGGATATCCCCCATGAAGTGTGAGAGGAAGAGCAAGGCCTCGGTCATATTATCTACCAAAAACAAATTAATTAATTAATTAATTAGGAATGTGAAACAGAAACATAAATTAGCTAGGTAGGGAAGTGGTAGGTACATCGTCGGTCGGAGGTTCCATCCTTGTAATGGGAAAGCTGAGAGGTGAAGTTTCGAATAGCACCGGCGACGCACATGTCGTTGTTACCATGCGGGTCGTGACAATCCCTTGCGTAATCGAAAGAGCAGGCATTGTCGGGAGTGTCAATGAAGTGAAGGGGACTCGTCCAGCGGTACTTGTACCAATGCCTTATTTGGTCGGGCCATACGCACAACGCCGATAAGTCTCCCTTTACGTACTCCGGCAACAAATTCTCCACTGCTTCTGCTGCCTCTGCATTCAGTAGCGCCTGTAATTGGAACCATTTCTCAATTCACATTCACATGATACAAATTTATATGCCTCCCCCCTTGAAATGAAAATATACAGACTTCTAAATTGAACTTTTAAACGGCTGAGATTAGACCATACATGTTTACATCATATAATAAATAAGTTTACAACAGTTCAGATTCTACACATTCATTTCTACATTATTGCGCGTTTACATCACTTATACCAACACTTTACTTCATTTATCATATGATTGTTTACATCGGAATTAGTTTGCATTTTTAAAGTGGTTTACAAATATGTACTCCTTGGACATATATAAATTCGTTTTCATTTTTCAACCTAAATTAATTTTGTAGGCTTGTAGTAAACCTTTTTCAATTTATTTGTGTATATATACATATCTCTTTATAGTTTTCAACTTTTGGTAATTATACATTTTCAGTTAGGTTTCTATCTCAACTTCAAATAATAATTAAAATAGTGTGAATTGCAAGTATTCAACTCCAACAGGCTAAAACAAATCGAACAACAATAAATTGCGTTAAATATTCAACTGCCTAATTCATAAAATCCTGACCAATATTAGAACCAATATTATAAAGTGGTGGTGAACTATTTGGCGTGCTGCCATCGTCACAGCGGCGTACATGGTTATGCGCGATGTCGTTCAAAGAACATCACACATCAACCAAAGTACAAATTCGACAATATAGTACACCGCCGTTTCCTAATAGTTGCGTTTTTCACCTTCAACAATGACATACAATTTATGCCGCCGCTAAAATTTTTATTTTAGTAACATCACTATTAATTATCACTCCAATTCTAGATTTTACTTGAAAAAACAAATGTGACCTTTGTACTATTAGTGTGCTATTGACACCAAGTGTTAGGTTATGTTATATGATTGAATTTCACAATTTGTAGGATGCGATCCTTTTTTGTGATTGACAGCAGTGGCGGAACCATGAATTTTCGATAAGGGGGTAACATTTCTTTTTAGGATAAATATAATAAAAAACTCGTAAGATAGATTTAGGCGCTGAAACGTTTTATTTATAGTCACAAATTAATTAGAAAATTTGAACAATATTTGAACTCGAATATTTTGTTTTGAGACATATCGAGTTTAAATATATGTATGAACCTGAACCAAATAAATTTTCAAGTGATTCGTATGTGAGTTTAATTTTTTTATGCAAGTCGAGATTAACAAAGTTAGAAAATTTTGATTTGTTTCCTTCTATAATTTTGTAAATAAGGAACTAGTTATAATTAATATTGACCTCAAATAGATGAGTAAAAGTGAACGTTTACCAAGCTAAATAAATTAGATTTCAAGAAGGGACAAGCGCAACTTTCATTCCAAAGTTTTCATTCAAAAGTTTTAAATTCCAAATTAAAGACAACAGTGTCAAATTTCCTACCCAAGCTTCAATACATTCATGAGCTAACTAAATTGCTTGAAAAACTAAAAGTATTAGTTTGTTGGTATTATAGAAATTTAGTCCTAAGAAATATTAAAAGTTAAACATTATATTAAAGGCCTATCTAAATTAAAAACAAGTTGAAGTTGATAAGTGATAAAAGTCTTTCATATCAAAGTGTTAATTGAGATTTGGACAAGAAAGAAACATTAAATACCTGCGCAATACGACAAGTCATGACATGACCTTCTTTGCTCCATCCTTGTGTTGTTGACAGCATTGTGAAACACAACAACATAAATCCTAATGTCGACAACCCTCCGCCCTTGCCCATTTTCCCAAACCAACAAAAACTACTTACAAAACCAACCATCTTGTGTATTTATTATATAAAGCCCCGACATGTCTTCATGGAGTGCAAGTAACACATTATAAAGATGTGCACGTATTCAACACCTTCCCTTTTAACAAAAGCTATCAAGGCCATTACACAAGGCATATATATTTCATGAATACATTCCTTCAAAAAAAAATATTTCAAGAATACAACATAATCAACTATTACTTAAATAGATATGCATTCAAGTAAGAACTAAAAGTTACGTGAGAACCAATTGCTCGCCCGCGTTTTCATTATTATATCATGTATTTTCATAAAACAGTCAGTCGATGTTTCTATTATTATAATACGTATTTTCATAACATCTAAATTTGGGTTAACATTCAATCTTATTAGGGGAATATATACCCTATAAGTGAAGAGGGTCCCAACCGTAACGAAGGGGGATTGGTTCCTGGTTCCCGGCCCCCTCATTGCACTTATCTCCGAACAGGGTTCATCGGAGTAATGGTGTAACGATGGGTTTTCGGGTGTAACGAGGGGGCGAGTACTTTTCTATATGAAATCACTAAACCCTGAAGGAGGAATGGTGTTAAAAGGGGTCCCTGGGTGTAACAAGGGGGATATATATTTTTCTATAGGAAATCAATGAACTCTATCGAACGAATGGTGTAACGAGGCGTCCATGGGTGTAACGAGGAGGCGGGTATTTTTTCATGTATAGGAAATCAACGAATCCTTTCAGGGGAATGGTGTAACGAGGCGTCTACAGGTGTAACGAAGATCCCCCTGGTGTAAAGAAGAGTTATAACGGGTTATAAAAATACATGACATAATAATGGAAACACCGGCTGACTGTTTTATGCAATTGCATATATTATATAGCATAATAATATAAACATGTGCGCATGTGTCATCGCCCAACTGATTCGTAAGACATGGTCTGATTCGCACCGGATCACTCCTGTATATACATATATTGAAACTTGTAACTCATCAATATTTAATTTTTAAATTGATCAAGTTCAATATGATATTATTAGAGTTAATTTGGTCTTTGTCGAGCTTATGACTTCTTCCCATTCATATATTTTGAGACAAAAGTATATTGATTATAATAATCAGTTAAATTTAGCAATATCTATGATAAGCATAAGGATGAAACAAGGTTTAAGGTATAAAGTATTATTATAGGTTGCCGTTGTCCTAAAATAGAAAACATTATTTTTAACGTGTATATGTTGACTTGCGTATGGAAGATGAAAACTCTCTATTCAAGCAATAATAAATTGCGCGTTTCTATTTCTTATAATATTTAGTGCTCTTATAATAGGACAATTCTAAGTTTTCGAGTTAAGATACCAAACATTGCAGCAATCGATTTTTCTATTTTCATATAAAAAATTATAAATTATAAATTTCAATTTGTAGTATCAATTTAAATTTTTAAATACATTGATTAATTATTTCAATGATCTTAACCCGTGTAGGCTTGTCCATAAGGCCATTTAGGCAGTTGCCTTAGGCCCTATTATAGGTAGACCTCAAATACGTCAAAATAATAATAATTTGGGCCTCACAACTATTAATCTATAAATTTTTTAGTATAAGATAAAAGGTTTAGGGTTTAGCACTACACTAATTATGTCTTTGGGTGACACAATAAATTCGATTTGTTACCTTTAATCAAGAATAAGGTAACACACTGTACTTTAAGTAACACTTTAGATGTCACCCAATACTTTGAGTGACAATAGATATGTGACACCATTGGGGTGACACACATGTTATCACCCAACACTTTAGGTGGCATATCTCATACTAAAGGTAACATAGATACTGTATCACCTTAACACATAATTGGTGTAGGGTATGACCCTAAAATATGTCATAAAATTAATTTAGCCCTTAAATAACAATGAAAATATTTATGTTCATCATCAATTTTTATCACACTCCCTCTTAAATCTTAGGGAAAATTTCACATAGGTATCCTGAAGAATAAAACTTTTGCAATTAACTAACCTGACTTTTCAATTTGGCTTGAGAGCCACCTGAACTTTTCTAATGTGACAGTTCAGTCCGACAGTGTTAAATTAATCGTGAAAAGTCTTAAATACCCTCAACTAATCATTAAATTTTCAAAATTTGCCATTCATTCTCTCTCTCCATTTTTGATTTTTTTTCTTCTCTTCAAGTCTCTCCCTCACAATTACAGAGTGCTCTTCATGAGAGTATCTCTCATTTTCTCATCGTCCTCACCATAACTCACTACCACAATTCGAAGAACTACCAAACAATTCTTTAAATCAATTTCAAATTTCTTGAACTACATAACATATCTTAGAACATGATAATTAGATTCAAAACAACACATAACTAGCACATTAGAAACCATATGTGCATGATTCCAGCAACAAACCAAAAATTAAAACAACCAAATCAATTCACAATTGCCCACTTAAAAATCAAAACAAAAGGTCAAAGACCCAAAACAGAAAGAAAGAAAATATCAAATCACCGATCAATAAAGTGAAGCGTCGAGAAAAGAAACGATCTAATCAAAGGAAAGAGTCAATTAACTAAGCGAAACAGATCGACAGCCGTGGAGTTAACTGAAGTGGTGGAATTGGGTTGACCCGATTTCTTCAAGCCGATGAATCACGCCGAGATTGTGTCAGTGAGCGATTATCTCCATCAATTGCTTCTTCACCGAAGAGACATCGGGTTCGGAGACCGGGCATGAAGAGTCGATTCGGTCGTGTAGGCTCATCGGATCGCAAGGCTCGAGAATCATCGCCAATTAGTCCTCGCTCTCAAAGACGTATGCGATCTGGAGGATGTACGAGTGCGGTGAGAGAAACGTCGTGATCTTTGGCTCGTTCTCGAGGCACTCGCGATTGGTAAGATCGGTGATGGGTTGAGGGTGTGGAGATAGAGAAGAGGCTTCTATCCCTTGTTCTTTCCTCCACAGAGGGTTGAGGGTGAGAGTGTTTGGGGAAGAAGGGTAATGTTGGCAATTTCTTAAAATGTAGCCTCACGTGATGGACACGTGACCTCATTTTCTCCAAAATTATAACTTTGTTAGTTGAAGTGCCACATTAGAAACGTTAAGGTGGCTCTCAAGCAAAATTTAAAAGTCAGATTAGTTAAGTGCAAAAATTATATTCTTCAGAGTACTTAAGTGAAATTTTCCCTAAATTTTATGCACTATCTTCTTTCTCATAAGCTCTAATTAATATTGTTCTTAGGGAAAATGACACTTTTGTGCACCTAAATATACACTTTTGACACTTTCATACCCTAATTTTTTTTTCTCTTTTTTCCATACCTTACTTTCATTTTGGGACAACTTTCTTCAGAAATTTCAAAATACCCAAGATACCCCTGAATTAAACCAAAATTAAATCTGGTTTAATTCTGGTCCAATTAAAGAGTGTGAAAAGACGAAATTGCCCTCAACTATTCATCAAAATTTCAAAGGTATGCCACCCTTTCAACTATTCCTCTCCTCCTCCACTCCCTCCTCACCGGCATTTCTCCGACATGTATCGCCGGGGTTTCTCCGGCATGTGGGGAGAAGGGTGGACCGACGAGGTCTCTAGAACACCTCCGCCAAGGTGTCCGTCTCGACCCCATCGTTCTCGACCTCTCCTTCTCGTCTTCTCCGGTGATTCTTCGCCGGAGCTGGCCATGGTTCTTACTCTGCAGCCTCCACAAAACAAAATGGCGAGCATCGACGAGGTGGGCAGCGGGCATCGAGCATCGACGAGGTGAGAAATGGGCAGCGACCAAAAGGGTAGAATGCGGTACTCCGACGATCGTCTCCGGCATAGAATGGTCGGAAAAGAGATAGAGGGAGAGAGGGAATAAGAAATGAGTTCAAGAATTCAAAATTTTCACTCACCGGAAAGTGTGCCGGAACATATTTTCCGGCACACTTTCTGGGGAGTGAAAATTTTGGCACAACTTCGGTCACCTCCACCAACTCCGGTCACCAAGTACAAAGCCCAGCAGGTAAGCTCCGGCGATCGACGATGCTCACGATGCTCCAACGATTGCGAGGTGCTCACGATACTCTGTTTTGATGAAGTAGAAGAGCCCAATGGCATTCTCTTGAAAATTTGATGAATAGTCGAGGGTAATTTCGTCTTTTCACACTCTTTAAAAAATTGGGTTGATTCTCTCCATTAGACCAAGGGTAATTTCGGTATTTTGAAAAATTTAGGGGTAAATTGTCCAAAATGAAAGTCAGGTATGGAAAAAAGAGAAAAAAAAAGTTAGGGTATGAAAGTGTCAAAAGTGTATATTCAGGTGCACAAAAGTGTCATTTTTCTTTGTTTTTATTTGTCTCAGCTCTCTTCCACCACTAATTCTTATCGTCCACTGATTCGTCTGTTATTACTAATTGGTTAGAAGTTTCTTTTTTGCCACCAAAGTTAGAAGTTATTTGTTTTAAGGTCCAAAGTTCGAAGTTTTAATTTCACATGAATGTATGTTTTTTTATGGAATTTCTTATTGTTTTGATGTGATTTTATATCTGTTTTATATTCAAGTTTAGATGTCGAATTTTGTTTTCAATTTGCTAACTACCATTGCTCAAATATTGAATGTTGATAACAAGTATCAAGTAAGAAGCTTGAATTTTATTACGAGCTGAAATCAAGTACAATAAATACTTGACATCATGTTCTATCGTTTTGCTTATAATCATCTTTATTTTCTTTTTAATATATAGAATGTCCCATTTTAAATTATTGCCTTAGGTCTCAGTATAAGGTCGGCCCTGGTTTTAACAATCAAATCATAAAAATTGTTTTAAATTTCTGGTAAATAATGAAGTTAAATTATGTCAATTCCTTTATTTTATTGGGTTAATATATGTGTTCCTAGTGTTCATATATATATATATATATATATATATATATATATATATATATATATATATATAACCGAACCAAAAGAATCACTTTTATTTCTAAATTTTGATTGTCCATAAAATTTAATAGAAATTAGGGTAAATTTCACATGACCCCCTTTAACTATACGCGTGTCTCACATGCCCTTCCTTAACTACAAAATCAATCTGTGAGGTGCCTAAACTATCCAAAAATCCCATTTTACCTCTTTTGTTGACTTTTTTCAAAATTCTGTTAAATTTTTGTGAAATGACGAAAATACCCTTGTATCTGAAAAATTAAAATAAATAAATAAAAATGATTTTGAACTTTTTTTTCTAATTTTCTCGTTGTACAAAATAAAGAATAAAATTTTGTTAATAGTAAAAATAATTTTTAAAAAGTTTTTTTTATAAAAAAAATTTAAAAATTTACCTTTAAACATCGTTTTTTATTTTTATTAATTTTTATAAATAATTTTTTTTAAAATAAAAAATTAATACTAAAATATTATTTTTACTCTTTATTTTTTACTATTAATAAAATTTTATTCTTTATTTTTTAAAACGAGAAAATTAAAAAAAAAAGTTCAAAATCATTTTTATTTATTTACTTTAATTTTTCAGATACAAGGGTATTTTCGTCATTTCACAAAAAACTTAACAGAATTTTGAAAAAAGTCAACAGAAAAAGGTAAAGTGAGATTTTTGGATAGTTAAGGCACCTCATAAATTGATTTTGTAGTTAAGGGGGGGCATGTGAGACACGCGTATAGTTAGAGGGGGTCATGTGGAATTTACCCTAGAAATTTTTATGAGGGTATAAGGTTGGAAAAAATGATTCATTCAATGAACAATTTATTCAAGTGAATGAACTCCTTAAGAAAATGGGTGCAGATACAAATTTAAGAATAAACTAAATTTATTATGTAATTAGTTAATGGTCTAGATTAATGCAAAATCAAAAATAAAAAATCATGAAAAATATTGAAAAAGGTATGTTCGGAAATATGTGGGATTGACATAATCTATTGAGTGTTAAAATACGAAACTGCAATTAGCACGATTAAGTCTGGTCAACAGAAAATGGTGGCAGCTCTTTCTGAATTGTTGAATTTGATCATCGACGCCAAATGCATGATCGATTCATTTGATTTTTGGGTTTTCATGTATGTGAATAACTAATCATGCATGAATATGGTTTGTTGTACGTTTTCACAAAATAGTTTTGACATTTGTGAACGTCAGTTTTTGAAAATTCATAACAGTCATCTTTTTCGGACTGATATACTGACTTATTTAGACAAACACTAATTAATTGGGTGCATCGGCTTGATCATAAAAAAATCATCAATTGTGGTCACATGCAAGAATCGAAAACTCCCCTTAATCAAATCAAGAAGAACTGAAAGGCTCCGATAATGTTGAATTTGATTTAGGAGGATCAAAAATTGTGGGTATGAGAAATATTTGCATTGTTTCATGGGCAGTTTAATATTGTTCCAATATTTTCATTGTTTCATGAGTAGTGTAATTATATGATTAAAATATTTCCATCATTTCATGGGTAGTGTTATATGATTACAATATTTTCCTTGTTTCATGGGAAGTGTTATATGGTCACATGGTTCCATGTACATAAGTTCTATTTACATTATTTCATATTAACCCAACATGTTGGTTAAATGGATGACATTCTGTTTGTTTTCGTTGTACCATATGTATAGATATTAATGAGAGCATTGTTCCATTAGTTGGATGATGGGATCGAAATGACTTCGAGGGTTACACGCCCCGCTTCCCTGACAGTTTAAAGACCTATGTTGAAATACGATTCGAGACACTTATACATAAATTAAGCACTATTGTACTAGGCATATAGTATAAACGTGAATTTGTTATGCGTATAGGCACTCAAGGAAATAACCTTACCAATGTTGCTTTGAATTATGTTGCATGTGCTAAGGGATCTGGTCGTCGAATTCAAAGAGAACGTGAAAAGGCGATAGAGAGCAGAGACTCCAGTAATAGACGTAAATGCAGCTATTGTTTCGTCGAAGGCCACAACTCTAGGGTATGTGAAGCGAAAAAATATTACGAGGCAAATAATAATAGACCTAGAGTAGAGCCTATGTAGGGTCTTTATGGGACTTGTTTGAATTACTTAATTGCACCAGTGAATAAAAAGTTTACATCGCTTATGAAATACTTATGTGTGTTATGTAAGATCTTGTGCCTTATTCCAAGTCTTTTCTATGTAATCTTATGTTTAACAATAAAAGGTATTTTCATTATTATTGTGTTGTAATAATGAGTCAGGCGATAATTTCATCTAAAGTCGTTGAGTGTGTCATCACTAATAGTAGAACCTTTAGATGTTATGAAATTATGCTTGACGAGTCTTTAGTCGAATACTTATCCATAAGTGACTAGCGTGAGGATGACTTAAGATCAAGTTCTGCTGATCTAGGTAATGGGATTACCAAAGTCATATCACGGATATCATCTGGGAGATGATATTGGATAACCCGACTTGGAGTATGACACATAAATTAAGTCACCAACGCATACTCCGTCGTCGTGTGATCACTGCCTTCAGACATTGGAGCGAGTGGCTCACATGCACATTACTCCATAGTTTGACATGCCCCAACATTGCCTGTAATATGGTAGTCATAACGGGCATCGTTGGCTATTGGACGGACTGTATTGGGAGCGCATATTGCATCCGAAGGGGTTTGTTTCCCCACGGTAAGACGTGGTGAAGGGTATGGTTTTGGGCCCCTTGATGAGCATGACTGATGAAGTGTGTGGCCGCACCAATTACGTATCAGTCATCTCGGAATTCAAGGAACTAGATCGAATGCATGAGGATGACGGCTCTATGCCTCATTTCGATCTCATACGCCTTAAAGCAAAGAGAGGGTTAGTGATACAAATGATAAAGAGGAGATATCGAACCAATTGATACCTCGTGGACATTGGGTAATCACTACGTCTTACTAGAGGCCACTGGTGATGAATCAAGTGAAATGACGTTTCACGTTGATCTGCCAATAGATCACGAGCCTACAAGGTCGCATGCCATGAGCAAGAATCAAAGCAACTCAATGGGACTTAAGAGGTCGAAGATGGAATGATAGTGGGATAGGAATGGTGATCATATGTGGGGTGTCGATAGATACCTACGGGGTGTCGATCGACACACGTCACATGCGGGGAGTCGATCGGCACGTAGACATGAGTGGTGTTGATCGGCACCTTGGTGGTGTTGATCGACACCTATGTCTGATGGGCTCTAAGCCCTAAGCCTCACCCAAAGACGGTAGAGGACGGGTCCCGAGGACGTGTCTCTTGATCGGTTCATCTTACGCTCCAAGAGGTAAACAATCTGATCTTTCTCGACACATGATTCATCTAGAGGTTGAATGAGATCCTAGACGGGATTCTCGATTTATTTCCACTACACCAAACACTGGGAATCCCCAACATGTTATTGTGCTTCATCTTAAAGCATGTTACACATTCCCATGGTGAAATAAGATATGTGCAGATGCACGTATGCGCTTAATGTTTAAATTTAGATTATAATCATGAAACAATTTTCAATTGACAAACCAAAAAAATAGAAGTTAAGAATGATTGATGATGTGAGGAGCCGTAATAATAAACATTATAATGTTTGGAGTTGACCAGAAGAAACTAAAAAATGGGATTGAACTGGTTTTAGTTGACCACATGATTCCACTTGACCATGAACGTCTATAGGATGATGAAATAAAGAAATCAACAACCAGATGTTTCAGTAGCATGGTATCAGTTCAACACCATAGATGTTTTGGAGTTGAATTCTAATTT
Organism: Geranium rotundifolium; assembly: GCA_963920655.1. Classification (NCBI taxonomy): domain Eukaryota; kingdom Viridiplantae; phylum Streptophyta; class Magnoliopsida; order Geraniales; family Geraniaceae; genus Geranium; species Geranium rotundifolium. The sequence continues at coordinate 6,576,445 of OY987320.1, forward strand.
TCTTGAATTAATTATTTTATTATATTTTATATTCAGTTTCTCCACCCAGCAATAAGGATGACAAACTTTTCCGAATGTGACATCAAGATAAGGATGGCGTACGTGTACCTCAAAAGCCACACCATCATTATAAGGATGACAAATCTCCGTAAGTTCACAGTCACTACTAAGAATAACGAACCTTTGGAAGCTCACCGTCCTTACTAGTGACGACAAACTTAGTTAACTACGTCGTCCTTATAATTAATGGTAGACGGGGAGATTAATGGACCTCTGTGAAAATAAGGACGACGAAGAAGGAGAGTATGTCGTCCTAATAATGGCAAATGGTTTATGAAATTCCACCGTCACTATTAGGACGGTGTGCCAATTTTGTCTTAACTAATAACCGTGACGGTATAAGAATGCTAGACTTAAGAAGGGTGGAATCCGCCGCCACTAATAACAATGGCGTGTTTTTTCCCTTTTGACGGCAGAGCCAATATGTTGTCTCTAAGGAAAAATCCAGTAGTGTGTTTGTTATTTGTTGTTAACTTTGTCTTATAATTTTATTGTAATTGTGTTTATCGTTTATGCACTCGTAAACTCAATTGTTTATCTAATAATTTAATTAATTAGTATATAAGGTGTTATACTTATAAATGGTTATTTAGGTGAAAATGCTAAAGGGAATGTTACTTTACTATACCTATGTAAAGAAATTATACTTGATTATGAATTTGGTTTATGTGGTGCCTTAATTATATCCTTTTTACTTTTTACTATAAGCGTTAAAATTTTAAAATACTCCATTGGTATTTTAATTAATTACAAAATTACCCCTTATTAAATATAAGACTAAAAAGTTAGTTTAATGGGAAATGACATCTGGAGCCCGATCTTATATTAAAATTCAAGGAAAATTTTGTATGTTTATAACAACAAATTAGCAAAAATTTTGTCTAGAATTTTTGGCCGATGAATGGAGGATCGGAAGGATAGAGTTCTGAGCAGAGGAGATCGGCTTGGGCTTGTGAAGGATACAGAACCTGAAAATCGGAGTAGGCGTGGCTATCAGGCTCGAGACTAACGAAGGCTTGAGAGGACTTGGGGATGGAGTGTGTGGCATAAGACAAATGAGGGAGAGAGTTTGATAGAGGTGCAAAATGAGACAAAGAGGCTGGGTTGGGAGGTTATGCGATTTCTTGTGCGGACGAAATGGAGAGGAAGTAGGAAAACTGGTTTACTTGGAGAATTATTTGGGATGAAGGTTGTCGAGTACGGCTAGGTCGGGTGACAAGACGATGGTGGTTGGTCAAGTGACTTTCGAGTTTTTGGATTAAAGTGTTGGAGAAATGGCTCTCAAGCCCATTAGTAGAGCCCACTTTGGCTGGCCTAAAGTGCGGTTAGTTGTTCCCCGTTTTGCGCAATCCCACATTGGTTAGGAATGAAATGTTTTTGTTGTTTATATTGTTTTGCTTTCCTTAGCCTTTCAGTTGTGTGTAGGCTTATTAGGGGAAACCTGAGACTTAGGCCGAACTCGCACACGCGCGCCGGCTTGGCACAGTACGACGCGAACCGGACCAGACTGGACCAGACTCGAGTTTGGGGCAAAGCACCTTCGGTGTGAGCTGGCCCATATTTTTTGGCAAAATGACTTAATCTTTTTGTGAAAAAGAAAGAATATTTTAAAAAATCTTATTTGATTTGATAATTAATTCGTGATTTGATTTCATATTTAATTATCCAACAGATTTGTTAATTAAATCACTCATTTAATTATCCAACGGATTTTTATTTATTCTTTGTATTTAATCCGAGAATTTAATTGTGCAATTAAATTCCTGCATTTTCGAAACTTTTTCTTTTCCTATAAATAGCATATCTTCTCATTTGCTCTTTTACACAACAATACTCTTACAGACTGTTCCCGAATTGATAACATATTTTACAACCACTTCTACTCCTAATTTCCAGATTCCGGTGAGTTCACTGTTCGGGCAGATGTCGGTTCCCAATCTCTCCTCGGCCAGTTTCTTTCGTCTTTTTTGACCACTTTCCTGAGACTGTCCGTACTTGTTCCACATTCGGTTCTGCGAGTGGGCGTCGTTCCGGAGCTCTTTGCAAAACCTCGGGAGCGACCAGTTTGGATCTCCACCCTGTCCACTGGAAATATAGCTTTCAGGTCAGTGGCTTAAGCGCAACGACACAGAAAGATCTTCCTCTGCTTCTTCAGTTTTTCAGATTCGGTTCAACCAGCGGTCCGGTTCGAGAACATAAACAGTTGAGCTAGCGTTAAAATCTCACTGTCTGGTTCGATTTCACGAGTCTGCCTTCTCTACAACTGGGTATTATAAATTACATATAGTGAAGGTTCTGGTCTATGGGGACGATTATGGTGGTGTGGCAAAGAGAAATAGGTTGTAGAGATTGAGGTTTTGCTAGGATTTTTTTTTAATCTGACGTCCATTCAAAAACCTATGGTGGGCTTGAAGCGGGCCGAACAGAGAATCTTGAAGTGGGAAGAAGTTAGAAAGAGGCAAAGATCGGATGCACTATAGCTAAAACGAAGAAGATTGGAGATGGATCTTCTCGAGATGGCTAGGATAACGATGAGAGAATGAGAAAGAATAAACCTAACTTATATGAGAAGATATGGACATAAGGATGCTCTAAGGAGAAAGAGCGATTCCTCAAGCTTCGACAACGTCCTTAAGCTCCAACAAGAATTCAAGATTTGGAGCTGAAAAATTGAGAGAAAAAATGTTTCAATGGAGGGCCTTTACTAGTTTATTAGCGGTAACATAAATGAGAGAAAATGGTGTTTGTAAGAAAAAAATCATAAAATGGGCAATAGTTAAAGGTCAAAAAGGGATTGAGAGCATCATTTTGAGAATTTCAGAGTGATCGGAAAGTAATTTCATCTCATAAAATAAAAAATTAACAAAAACCGGTGAAATTGAGTAAAGTATAAAAAAGTTCCAGATATGGTATTATAAAAAAAACTCATAATTAGGTATAGTTGTGTGAAATCTGATTATGCTTAAGTACGTGATGTGGGTCCTCTCAGTGTCCATTTCGACACCTTATTACCCATATTTAGTGCCGAATCGTTCTTTGTAACGGGTTTAAAGAGTCCATTTATGCTAGTTCCACGCCTTCAAGTATGTTTAGTGTACATGTGCAGGATGCAGGTGAAAAGGGGTCAAAACCGACCAAGAAATGGGGATTTCGTGCAACAAGAGAAAAGGAAGAAGGAATGAGGAGTTGCAACGATCGTTACATCATATGTGACGATCGTTACAAAAGCCACCAAAGAAGAAGAACTTACAGAGGCATGTAACAACGCTGCAACGATGGAGTAATGGTGACGTAATGATGATGTAACGATCGTTACATCTCTTGTAATGATCGTTACATGTCCCAGACGTTGAGAAGCTATAAAAGCCAGACACGATTTCCGGATGAGGGTTCCGTTTTTCTTTGAGCTCCAGGCTTTTCATCTAGTTCCAGACGACCTCCAAGCCCTAAAACCTACTACCCATCACCTGGATTCAATCGAGACTAGCAAGAAATCTTCATTTGGAGAGAAGATCGAGGATTTCGACATTCGATCCGGGACTTAGTGCCCAGAGTTTTCTCATTTTCTTCCCTATACATCTTGTTTTCAGATTTATGTTTTTTGTAATCCACACCATGATAAGGGGCTAAAACCTTAAATCATGGGTGCTAGGCTTAAGATACTCATTGTGTAATCCATGTTTGACATTTGATTTATGCTTTTATGAGAATTGAATTCTACTTGTGCTTAATTGTGATTGTGAGAATAGCTAACTCATAGTCATGACCTAGGTTTGGATGCTATAACCGGGAGGGATAGTGGTAAATTGAATTAAGTAGGATCGAGGGATCAGTCCCCTAAACTCGATCGCTTGGCTCAAAATTGTTATCCATAAGGCTGTTAGCTTAAGGTTTTACGTTTATCATGTAAACACATATTTGTATTGAGTGACATTATGTAAATGTGGTAACCCACGTAAGATAGTAAAAACTCTGGTTTATTAGACCGAACCCAACTTCGAGAGACGCGGTCGGTACTTAAAAAAATAGGTCATTTCTCACTTTTTTGTATTTCAATTGAATGTCTGAACTTGCATTGGCATTGAGTCGTCGGTCTAGCACCTGTGGTTGCTGGTTATTATTGATTTCAAATGATCGTTATTATCATCTCTCTGTTACTTCGTGTTGCTTTTTCCCTTGATTGCTCGAGCGACACTTCACACATTTCACCACTTATTGGACCTTGTCCATTTTTACGCTGTTAATTGCAATTTGAATATAAATTATTTGGGTACGAACCCTCGTTTGATCCTTGTGGAATCGACCCAGATATTATCCGGTTACAAACACTTGATGAACAACGATCATGCCCTCCTTTATACGGCTCGGTTGTGGACACCAACCGAGTTTCGGGTGTCAAGTTGGCGCCGTTGTGGACACCAACCATATTTGAGTTACTTGTTTTGTATTCACTTTAAAGAACGACACTTCTAAAAATCTCGTTTTCCTTCCAGCAGGTACCCGTTAGTTTATGATCAGGTCATCTGGACCTCCTCAACACGAATTTAATTCAGAGACAGAAGCTCTCTGCAGGAGGAATAACGCAAACAAGAGAAGACAAGAGATAATTTGGCACAATCAGCAGAATCAGCAAGGGGTGCTAAATTAAGCCGATGAACAAGATCCACCCCATTTAGTTGATCAAGACGGAGAATTTGGTGATCATGACCGAACTGATGAATTGGGGTATGAGGATGAGGAGAACAACGAATTCAACAACCGACCCCAAAGGTGCTGGAAAACAGGCAATGATTCCACCGCCAGGGCAACTGCTAGCCCGTGGCGAAAGGGTGAGAAACCCTAATATCAATCGCCCTCAAATCAGTTAGCAGGGCATACCACCGGCACAAGTACAGTGGGGGGAGATACCCGAATGTTCAACTCCGTCAGCAACCCATTCTACCTAGGAACTTTGAGATCAGGCCGGTAATGGTGAATTTGTTATTCAGAATATCTCAGTTCAATGGCCTAGCGATTGAAGACCTACATGATCATATGGAGAATTTCGTAGGAGTATGTGTATCAGTGGTAGGACGCTTACCCCTCGATCAAGTGAGGTGCAGACTCTTTCGTTTTTCGTTGGCAGGAGGAGCAATGACATGGTATAACAGACTACCTCGAGCCGCGAAAGATAATTGGGAGCTACTCGAGGAACTCTTCCTCGCAAAATTCTTCCCCATGCAGAAAACATCAGAACTGTAAACCAATATTTTCGATCCCAACAACTTGAAGGAGAATCTTTGTATGATGCATGGGAAAGATTCAAGTCTCTCCTGGAGAGGTGCTCGGATCACGATGTCACACCTCAATCATTGAACCAAATTTTCTTTGAGGGATGTTTCCCTGAGACCCAAATGGTACTGAATTCAGCATGCAATGGTGCTTTGTTGCTTCGAAGAGCACCAGAAGAGATATATGACTTAATAGAGTTGTGCGCAGAGGCAAATAACCAGTGTTTCAGAGATAAACACTGAGGAGTAAGACAAGTGGCATCAGTAAAACACAAAGATGACACGACGGAACAAGATGCCAAGCTGGATGAGATTTTGTCTCACATCAGAGGGGGAAATCAGGTTGCCCAGATGGATAGCCAAGATGAGGACTAATGCGTAATATATGGTGACCATGGTCACACTTATGAAGAATACGATCATCAGACTCAAGGTGTAGCCTATGTGCATGAGCAGATCCTGAAGAATCATCAGTTCAACCAGGTGACCGCATCGAATGAGAATGACCATTATCAGAGAAACAACAACATTAGAAATCCCAACTATGGGAATCAGAATGATACGGTCCGAAATCAGTTTTTTGGGTCAGGAAACAATAACAGAAACTCGGGAGGTTCTGGTAATTATGGAAGTACTTCCAGACAACCATACCCCGACGAAGGGGGTAAAAAAAGAGTATATGGAGGCCAAGACAACTATGGAAATCAGAATAACGCCTCCAAACCACAATATAACAATGCTGGAGGTAACTATATCATGAATCACGGCAACTATGGCATTAACCCTAACCAACAGAGGTTCAATGATGCGAACCGGGCGCCCGACTATGAAGGAATCAGACTCAGAATCAGAATCAACCGGCACCCAATCCTGATAGTAGTGCCATCAATGAGCTGAAGAAGATGATGGAGGGATTTATGAGATCCTAAACTGACGTGAGCCGGAATTAGAATGCAAATATAGACCGGTTGAGTCAAGAGATGACCAGTGTGACAGTTGCAGTGCGAAACATCGAGGGGCAATTGGCGTAAAACACTGTTCCAAGAGCAAGAGGGGCTTTACCAAGCAATACTAAGGACCCAAGAAATCATGGAAATGATGTGAAAGCCATTACTCTACGCAACAGTGTCACGTTACCTGAACCAGCTTCTGACAAAAAGATCCTGGTTTCGCTTATAGTTGAGGAACTACAGACAGAAGAACTCTGCAATGAGGAGATCATTGTTGAATTTGCAAAAGAGTCTGATGAGGAAAGGTATGAGGAAGAGAATAAGTCGTCTGAGAAGTCTAAAAAGGTAGAGGCTTATGTAGCGCCTCCTTTCAGACCACCATACCCGGTCAGAGAAAAAAAGAACAAGGTGGATGATGCACAATTTTCCAAATGCATGGATGTCCTCAGACAGTTAACCATCAATATTCCACTGACCGAGGCTTTGGGAGAGATGCCTAAGTACCACAAATTCTTTAAGGAAATCCTGTCAAGAAGGGAAAGGTTACAAGAGTGCACTCAGATCAAGCTCAGTGAGGAGTGCAGTGTTATAGTACTTAAAAAATTTTCCAAATGCATGGATGTCCTCAGACAGTTAACCATCAATATTCCACTGACCGAGGCTTTGGGAGAGATGCCTAAGTACCACAAATTCTTTAAGGAAATCTTGTCAAGAAGGGAAAGGTTACAAGAGTGCACTCAGATCAAGCTCAGTGAGGAGTGCAGTGTTATAGTACTTAAAAAATTTTCCAAATGCATGGATGTCCTTAGACAGTTAACCATCAATATTCCACTGACCGAGGCTTTGGGAGAGATGCCTAAGTACCACAAATTCTTTAAGGAAATCCTGTCAAGAAGGGAAAGGTTACAAGAGTGCACTCAGATCAAGCTCAGTGAGGAGTGCAGTGTTATAGTACTTAAAATTTTTTCCAAATGCATGGATGTCCTCAGACGGTTAACCATCAATATTCCACTGACCGAGGCTTCGGGAGAGATGCCTAAGTACCACAAATTCTTTAAGGAAATCCTGTCAAGAAGGGAAAGGTTACAAGAGTGCACTCAGATCAAGCTCAGTGAGGAGTGTAGTGTTATAGTACTTAAAAAGTTGCCTCAAAAAGCAAAGGATCCTGGCAACTTCACCACCACGGTGGCCATTGAAAATCAATAAGGTATGAATTCTTTATGTGACCTGGGTGCCGGTATCAACTTAATGCCTTTATCAGTTTACAACCAACTCAAGATAGAGAATATGAAGAAGACCTCTGTTTCATTACATTTAGCTGACAAAACTATGGTGTACCCCGAGGGGGTAGTAGAAAATTCATATTTCTAGGAGATTTTGTTGTTCATGACTTTCCTGCAGATGAAGCAATGCCATTGCTCATGGGAAGACCTTTCTTAGCAGCATCTGACACGATTATCAAGGTCAAGGAAGACATCCTAGAGATGAGAGTTGGGCAAGAAAGAGTCGTGTTCAACATGGCCAAAGCACTAAAAAATTCAGATTATGAATTCCAGTCTTGTTCACAGATTGACGTGATAGAGGAGATGGTGCAAGAGCAATCATGCAGGGTAGTTGAAGATGATGACAAGGTTCCATGCAATTTCTACACAGAACCAGGTACTAAAACAGACAAGGGAATGAGAGAGAAACAGAGTAGGGAACCCAACATTAGTTGGAAGAGAGTAGAGACACTCTTTGATGATGTCGAGATGAATGTATTGCCAGATCACCTCAAATATGTTATCTTATGGGAGAACTCGATCCTACCCGCTATTATTTCAGCAAACCTCATTGCAGATCAAGAAAAGAAGCTGATAGAGATTCTAAGAGATAATAAGAAGGCAATAGGTTGGACCATAGCTGACATTCAGGGGATCAACCCTTCAATCTGTCAGCATAAAATCATCTTGGAGGATGAGAAGAAGACCTCAAAGGAGAATCAGAGGCGCCTCAACCCTGCAATGAAGGAGGTAGTCAAGAAGGAGCTCATTAAATGGTTGAACGCATGTATAATATTTCCCATTTCAAATAGCTCATGGGTGAGCCCGGTTCGGTGCATGCCCAAGAAAGGAGGAATGACGGTGATCAGGAATGAAAAGAACGAACTCATTCCTTCCAGGACAGTGGTTGGGTGGAGAATCTGTATGGATTACCGGAAGTTAAACGAAGCTACTCGAAAAGACCACTTTCCACTTCCATTTATTGACCAGATGCTTGATAGACTTGCAGGACACGACTACTTTTGCTTCTAGGATGGGTACATTGGCAACAATCAAATTCACATTGCACCAGAAGATCAGGATAAGACCACGTTTACATGCCCATTCGGCACATCTGCTTTCAGAAGGATGTCATTTGGGCTATGCAATGCACCTGCAACATTTCAACGGTGCATGATGGCGATCTTCCACGATATGACCGATGACTTCCTCGAAATTTTCATGGATGACTTCTCTGTTATTGGAAAAACTTTTGATGAATGTCTTGATCATTTGAAACAGGTGCTGAAAAGATATGAAGAAACCAATCTGTTGCTGAATTGGAAAAAGTGGCATTTCATGTTTAAGGAGGGAATCGTGCTCGGGCACTGGATATCTGGAGCTGGAATCGAGGTTGATAGAGCAAAAATCTCAGCAATCGAGCAGCTTCCCCCTCAGTATCAGTGTAACAGATCAGGAGCTTCTGAGGGCACGCAGGCTTTTATAGGAGATTTATTCAGGACTTCTCCAAGATAGCCAAGCCGCTCTGCGAGCTGTTAGAAAAAGACGTCAAATTTGAATTTGACCAGAAATGCAAAGAGGCGTATAAAGAGCTAAAGAAAAGATTGGTTACTGCTCCAGTTGTGATGCCGCCTGATTGGAGTAGGCCTTCTGAGGTGATGTGTGCCGGCATCGACTCAACAGTAGGGGCAGTATTGGGCTTGAATCACAACAACATGTTCCGAGTGATATACTACGCGAGCAAGACACTAAGAGGAGCACAGTTGAATTACATTGTGACTGAGAAAGAATTGTTGGCAGTGGTATATATATTGGAGAAGTTCATACCATACTTAATCGGAGCCAAAACAATAGTCCACACCGACCACTCGGCTATCAGGTACTTGCTGGCCAAGAAAGAATCAAAGGCGAGACTGATTTGGTGGTTGTTGTTATCACAGGAATTTGATCTGGAAATTATGGACAGACCGCGCACGAAGAACCAAGTTGCAGATCATCTGTCCCGATCGGAGAAAAATGAGAACCAGGAGGAGATGAGCATTCAAGATTCGTTTACTGACGAGCAACTATTTTCCATATCAGCCTTTCGTCCATGGTTCGCGGACATAGCCAATTATTTGGCTAGTGAAGTCATCCCACCAGACATGAGCTCGCAGCAGAAAAAGAGATTCTTGCACCAATGCAGAGAATATTATTGGGATGAAACATACTTGTTTAAGAAAAAAGTTGACTCCATCTTCTGACGGTGCATCCCAGAAGAAGAGGTAAATTCTGTGTTTGAGGCATGTCATAATTCACCCTATGGAGGACATTACCAAGGAGACATGACAGCCTTTAAATTTTTGTAGTATGGGTTTTACCGGCCTACATTATTTAAGGACACTCATGAGTTCGTTAAAAGCTGTGACAGGTGCCAGAGGACGGGTAATATCTCGTGCTGAATGAAATGCCCTTGACAAGTATTTTAGAGGTTGAGCTCTTCGATGTGTGGGGACTTCACTTCATGGGGCCGTTCCCCAAGTCCTTCGGCAAGGAATATATCATAGTAGATGTGGATTACGTATCCAACTGGGTGGAAGCAGAGGCATGCAGTGCCGCGGATGCCTTAACCGTGATCCGGTTCGTGAAAAGACACATTATCTATCGGTTCGGTACACTGCGAGCCATAATCAGTGACTGGGGAGCTCACTTCAAGAACCAGCTACTCAGGGCACTAGCTCAAAAGTTCGGAGTGAAGCACAAAATCTCTATTGAATAGCATCCATTGTGTAATAGCCAAGCTGAAGTTTCCAACAGAGAAATCAAGAACATCCTGGAGAAAACCGTGAATTCGTCCTGCAAGGATTGGTCACTGAGGTTAGACGAAGCCCTCTGAGCATATAGAACTGCTTATAAAACACCTCTACATATGTCTCCTCATAGGTTGGTCTTTGGGAAAGCGTTCCATCTGCCACTCGAGATAGAGTATAAGGCTTATTGGGCTAATCTCAATATGGCGGGGTGGAAGCGATTGTTGCAACTCGAAGAGCTGCAAGAGTGGAGGAACAAGGCTTATGAAAGCAATAAGATCTTCAAAGAGAAGACGAAGAGATGGCACAACCGATACATTATCAAGAGAACGTTAGAACCGGGCCAGCTGGTACTCGTATACAAGACTTGCTTTTCTCTATATCTCGGCAAACTCAAATCGAGGTGGTCGGGACCATTTAAATTCTAACATGTTTCTCTAGTGGTGCAGTAGAGCTCATGAATATTTCTGACACGTCCACATTCATAGTGAACGGGCAACATGTGAAGCAGTATCTGGGGGCAAGTGATGAGACAGGGAGCCCTGGGGGAGACGAAGTGATGAACCTCATGTTTATCGTGGTCAGTGCTGAAGCGGTCGAGGTATAGATCGTCGCTCAGTCCATCTTAAGGACGTTAAACAAAGCGCTACTGGGAGGCAACCCAAGGTATATGTCGTTTCATCTCAAGACTTGCAAGAGTCTTAAGTGTGGTGTGTAACCGAGTTATACACCACACTAGGGTTTTTTTGTTTTAAGTCACTTAAGGTCGAGCAAGACCTTAAGTGTGGTGTGTACACCTGTACACACCACAATCGAGTCAGTTGAGTCGGGTTCTGTTAAGCCCCTAAAGTGGTGTGGTGATTTTCCCACACCACGTCGAGTATATCTGATATGTCGTGGCAAGTGTGCAGGTAAAAAGGCCAAAGAAACGGAGAAACGGCTAAAGATTGACAGACCGAGGGCTGTAACGATCGTTAAAAATCATATAGCCACTTCCCGAGAGTTGCAACGAGCCTGTAAAGGAAATGCAACGCTAGTGTAACGAAGGTGTAACGAACTTTCTACATCTCTTGTAATGATTGTTACAATGGCCAGTTCAGGAGAGCACAAAAGGGGACGAAACACAGTCGTTGCAAGCCCTGTAACAATCGTCACATCCCTTGTAACGATCGTTACAACAATGTGAGCAGAAGACAGAGAATTGTAACGACAGTGTAACGGAAATGTAATGATGATATAATAATTGTTACATCTTGCGAATCGGCATAAATAATGAGGAGTAGAACAAGGCACGACCAAACACCCTCTTCAAGTCAAGGGCCATACCCAGGATTCTTCAATCCGGGTGGAGCTAACCCTTAATCCGCTCGATTTATGAAATAAAACTTTCCATGTACATATGTTTGAGTTTGAGTCGTTTTATTAACTTGAGTCCTGTGGAGACCTGATTTGTTGTTGTATGTTTGATTGTGATTAAAGTTGTGTTGAGTTGGGTATCTAATTCCCGAGGATGAGATTGCTGCTGAACTAAATGATTGGTTGTGTATGATTAGCCATTTGTGGGTCGGAAATTTTCATGAATATTTTCGCTTGAGGGTGGAGAATTTGTCTTGATCTAAATTCCATCATCACCCAATGCACATATAGTAGCCACGGGTTTTCCTTAAATCATGAGAGTCAGGTTAGTGCTATCGACCGTCTAGGACCAACCCAGGGAGAGATTCTGTAGGCCATCTTTGGACAATTGAGCCTAAAAAGCTACCTCGAACACATGTTATCCGTAGTACCCTATTTTGAGCCAAATAGCCTTTTCTTGACCCTAACATTACAAGCCTATGTGTCCTTTTTTTTCTATATCCAGAAGTAATTCTGAACCTTTGCATCAATACTTTGTTGCTTACTTGAGTGTGGGTTTAAAGTTGGATTTACTAGATCATGTATAGGAATGGAGGAACACAAATGATTGAAAAAAAAAGGGTTATGATGATGATTTTCCGAACCATACTGGTTCGAGAAAAAAAATGTTTTATAAACTTGTCTAGGAAAAATGCTTACAATTACATATTCTAGACATGGGCAACACAAAAAGAGAAGAGAAAAAAAAAGGAGACGATGAAAATTGAGAATGAGCCTAAGTCCGAGACAAAGTCGATTACAAAGAAAAATGAGCATTCGAGCATAAAAGTCAAAAAGTTTTGCAAGTTTAAATGTTTTGCAGTAAGAACCATAAATTGGGGAGTAAAAGGAGAAGTTTATGAGTGAGGCGAGTGGTAGATAATTTGTAGGACAAGAACAACTCGGGGAGTGATTGTGTACTTGGGGTTATGGGGAAAAGCAACTTGGTAATGATGTATTTTGGAACCCGTTTTTAATCCTCTAAAACCCATACATAAGCCTAAGTCTAACGTTACAAGCCATCTATTTAAGTCCTACACCACTGGAATCGCCCGGGACCCTAGATTCTCCCGAAAGCGAGGGGACGTTGTGTCGAATATAGTAATTGGATAGCTCGGGGTTTAGGTAAGGTGTGTGTGTGAACACATGTGTGTATCGTTGATAGTGGAATCTTAGTGAAATGATGGTTTATGCTTTTCTTCAAGCTTTAATATTTTATGCGATTTTTCCGAGCTCATATGTCTTTTTATACACAATTGAATGTTCATATTGGTAGTTATGAGGGGATTTGATGTCGTAAGAACTCCAAAGACTTTATGAATTGAACGTTGTAATGTCATGAGAGTCTATATTCGAGTCTTTATTTTCATTGTGTCATTTTCGGGTTGGGTGCTCTTTCCTTCAAAACCCTCGGGGGAAGACCGAGCTCTCTCTATGGAGTTAACTTCGGGGTTCGCACCCTTGGGTGCATGCTCGGTCACATTATGCACTGATTTATTTCTTATCAGGGACGATAAGCCTTTAAGTGTAGGGTGTTGATGTGGGTCCTCTTAAGGTCCATTTCGACACCTTATTACCCACATTTAGTGCCGAATCGTTCCTCGTAACAGGTTTAAAGAGCCAATTAATGCTACTTTCACGCCTTTGGGTATGTTTGGTGTACATGTGCAGGATGCAGGTGAAAAGGGGTCAAAACCGATCAAGGAACGGGGATTTCAGGCAACAAGAAAAAATGAAGAAGGAATGAGGAGTTGCAACGATCGTTACAACAATTGTAACTATTGTTACATCATATGTGACGATCGTTACAAAAGCCACCAAAGAAGAAGAACTTACAGAGGCTTGCAACGACGTTGCAACGATGGAGTAACAGTGATGTAACGATCGTTACATCTTTTGTAACGATCGTTACAAGTCCCAGATGCAGAGAAGCTATAAAAGCCAGACACGATTTCTTGAGGAGAGTTCCGTTTTTCTTCGAGCTCCAAGCTTTTCTTCCAGTTTCAACCGACCTCCAAGCCCTAAAACCTACTACCCATCACCTGGATTCGATCGAGACTAGCAAGGAGACTTCATTTGGAGAGAAGATCGAGGATTTCGGCATTCGATCCGGGACTTAGTGCCCAGAGTTTGCTCGTTTTCTTCCCTATGCATCTTGTTTTCATATTTATGTATTCTGTAATCCACACCATGATGAGGGGCTAAAACCCTAAATCATGGGTGCTAGGCTTAAGATACTCGTTGTGTAATCCATGTTTGACATTTGATTGATGCTTTTATGAGAATTGAATTCTACTTGTGCTTAATTGTGATTGTGAGAATAGCTAACTCGCAGTCATAACCGAGGTTTGGATGCTATACCCGAGAGGGATAGTGGCAAATTGAATTAAGTAGGATCGAGGGATCAGTCCACTGGACTCGATCGCTTGGCTCGAAATTGTTATCCATAAGGCTGTTAGCTTAAGGTTTTACGTTTATCAAGTAAACACATATTTGCATTGAGTAACATTGTGTAAATGTGGTAACCCTCGTAAGATAATAAAAACTCTAGTTAATTAGGCCGAACCCAACGTCGAGAGACGCGGTCGGTACTTAAAAACATAGGCCATTTCTCACTTATTTGTATTTCAATTGAATGTCTGAACTTGAATTGTCACTGAGCCGTCAGTCTACCACCCGTGGTTGCTAGTTATTATTGATTTCAAATCATCGTTATTATCATCTCTCTGTTACTTTGTGTTGCTTTTTCTCCTGATTGCTTGAGCGACACTTCACACATTTCACCACTTATTGGACCTTGTCCATTTTTACGCTATTAATTGCAATTTGAATAAAAATTACTTGGGTACGAACCCTCGTTTGATCCCTATGGAATCGACCCGGATATTAGCCGGTTACAAAAACTTGACGAACAACGATCACACCCTCCTTTATACGGCTCGGTTGTGGACACCAACCAAGTTTCGGGTGTCAGTACGGTGATGTGACATTATTCTTCAGGTGATAAATAAATTTAATTAAATTTATTTTCATATAAATTACTTTTAGGTTACATCAATTTTTATCAAAATTTTCAATGTTTTTTATTGTGTATTAAAAATTAGTTTTCACGTGAAGAATCTCCTATGTTTATAAACAATGTAAAGATAACGACAAAGTACATGAAATACTTATTAAATAGTGGCATAATTTATACTTTGGATCAGAACAACTCCAACCAAGCCCATATTTACATAATTTTTTGTATTTGGGGCTGTGACAACTTCAACCTAATCATTGCATTTACATTTTCGTTTATGCAAATTTCCTACAATTGGTTTCAAGTTATAAGGACTCATTGTAGCCGGCTATTTCATTTCCATTTTATATAAAAATTTAAAATGTTGAAAATCAAGGTAAATTAATTACCGCCACAGTTATGGATGAGCGCGTTTTCATCAGAACCAAACCCAATTAATAACCTCTGTCGGAACTGACACCGAGAAGGCCAGACGTGTCATTGGTGGATGAAGAATAGATTTGTCATTTGTAAAGTGAGGCAAACTCGAATATGCTCTGGCAAGGACGAATCTGTCCAGCAGAGGTGATGACGAAACAATGGACTAGATATCAAATAAAAATTTCTTGGAAGGAGTGTGAGGTAGAGAGAGAAGAGATATCTGAGATTAAAGAAAGACAGTTAAATTGATGAGAAAGGTTAAGAAATGTGCGTGCGTGCCTTCTAGAAAAACACATAACAAGACACTAAAATTCTTATTAGTTTCGTAGGTTTTGGGATATGAACTCATGAACATGAAGTACAAAACTTTTATGTCATATTAGGGGACCAACAAGATAGAAAGACTCAATTGATAATTGATATGGCAATTAAAGTTGGGATTGTTTCACTTTATCAACCCATCATTGTATTTGTTTTCCATTTTACAACAACCAACATTAGGCTTATTCACCCTTACATGGGCTTACCAGTAATCAGTCGGATGGACCCGACCAATTTTACACCCGACTCGGCTCATGTCGGATCAAGGGAGTCGGACCAGAAACTCAACTCGGCTTGACACTCGAGTAGTCGGGTTCGGGTGACTTGGGAAGTCGGGTTCAACCCAATAGACCCAATAGGCCCAAAAACAACATCCCATTACAATTCCGACCAAGATTTCTTATTTAAAAAATAGTTACAAAATTTTAAACGAATATAGAAACCAAGAAAATTGGCAATAATTATTAACTATATTAAATTAATATAGGTGTATAATAACATGCACAACTCATGTTGATGATTTGGCCTCAGATACAAATTAGTGAATAATCACTTGTTTATATAAAGGAGTTTGGAGGTGAAAAAGTGGTGTGTTTCTGACGTGGAACTTTTAAACCAAAAGTGAAATCACATGAGTCTTTCTCGCGCGCGTTCAAGCCTTCCTCGCGCGCGTCCTTTCTTCATTGCATACAAAAGCAGTCCCACACCTTAAACACACTAAATAGTTGTATGCCTTATATAGTTCTTTGCCTCTTAACGGGTATCAAACTTAAGAAGGCTAGTAATTAGGTTTGGCTTACTTCACAGCCCTACAAGGGCTTGTTTTGGACGTGTTCCCTCAAATTGAAGTCATGGATGGAGGAGAAGAGACCACGTGTACGGCTCGAATTTGCTTGTGCGTTCGCGATGGACGGTGAAGGAGGCGCCACATCATCTGCTGATGTTTTCTCTTATCTCCTTGTGCTTAACATCCCACATCAGAAGTATATAAACGTTTTGTAACGTTTATATACTTCTATGTTCCATGAGTTGGCAAAAGAATAGTTGGGTTGGGCTCTGCATGTTATTATATGTGGGCTTGTGGGTAATGATTCTGGACTGGACCATTTTGTTAAGATGGGGTCGGGTGAGTCGGGTGACTTGGTGGATTTGTAAATCACACTCGAGGCTCGACTCACTTATAGTCGGGTTTGGGTCGATCCAACCCGACCTCCAGTCGATTTTGTTGGGTCTCGGGTACGTCGGAGTTTATTAGACTCTTCATAATAAGATGTGTGCATTGACATTCCCAATGTTGTCATGTGGCAGACACACCTATGAGTCCCTTAAAATGTGGGTGAGGTGTGCAAGAGGGTCATATATCGCCCATCATTTTTTTAAATCATAAATATATAATATCAATATTTATATTTGATAAATATATAATATCTCCATTAATATATGATATATACGTGTGTAATATAATTAATATTCATTGTATATATACCTCTCATATTTGATAAATATATAATATTTAATTAATAAAAAAAAAGAAATATTCATGGAGTATATTCAATATTTATTATCTCTATATATGTATAAGTATCATGTTCTCATATTTGATCCACAAATTTTTTTTTATTATTATAAATGAATAATAATGGTGAAGTATTTAATTATATATAAATAGTGTTAGTTGAATTAAATAATATAAATATAACGTACTCTGTTGTGGCCTCTAAAAAGTGAGTGCTTGGAGAGAGTGAGTGTGCTGATGTGGCAGCTCAAAAACTGACATGGAGACTCTCATGGAGGCACTATGTTGTGGACAGCCTAAGGCTGTTACAAAACTCACACAGTCTCGATATGATCCTTACAAAAACTCTCTCGTACTATACACAATTTTCACTTACCTCCCCCAAAAACAAAATGTGTTTTGTGGAGATCGAATGTAACATATAGGTTTTCCGAAGGTAAGTTGAGCTACTATGTCCCTCTTACGAGCTATTAGTTTTCCCTCTCTACAAACTATATTAACGTTTTACTTACTCCCAACAATGTTAATTTTTTGTCAAAATGATGAAAGTGCCTCTTATTTAAATAATTTAAAAACATTTTATAAAAAATATCTTAAAACAGTTTTTTTTATAAAATAAATAATAAATACCGATACTAATATTATTATTTTAGAAATATTTAAAATGAAAAACGTTTCTAAACTTCTTTTTATGTTTTATAATTTTTCAGTTTTTTAAAAAATATTATTCTTAATACTAAAATCAGTTTTCTTTATTTGTTTTGTAGAAAAATATATATTTTTCAAAATTTTAAAAATAAGGGTATTTTTGTCATTTTCGTTTGAGTTAAGTGAAATGTTAGTATAGTTCGGAGACTTCACATAATGCATTCATTTTCGAGGAGGTAAGTGAAAACCGTGCATAACATGGGGGGAAGTAAATGACATTTTCCCTATAACCTAGAGAATTGCAAAATAAGCCCATGTGGTAAAGGACTTAAATCGTACCCAAGACTCGACTCAACTTCGGTGGTCGAGTTAGGTTGGGTTCAACCCAGCACACCTGATAGACCCAAATAATTGAGCCCATGATTACTGTTTGTTTTTAACTTAGGCCCCAATTTTCAAATAATACAGTCCAAATTTTCATTACATAATACTTGCTCAAACAACCCCAATTTCATTACATAATACTTGCACAATACTTACTATACAAGCTACAACTTTTGAATATACATAAATGAGCTAAGTGAGAAACCTAAACCCCTAACCCCCAAATTGAGCTATTTAAACCCCAAAATTAAAAGTCAATTTAAATTTTAATTCCCAAAATTTAAAATTGAATTCCCAGAAATGAAATCAAAACTGAAATTAAACCCTCAATCGAAAACCCTAATTAATAATCTCCAATTCCAAATTCAAAATAAAACTTTTAATCCCAAATTTATATTGAAATCATAAACCTAAATTGAACATGAACTGTAACCCCCAAATTTAGATACCTAAACTCCAAAATTAAAAGTTAATTTGAAAATTGAATTCCCAAAATTTAAAATTGAATTCCCATAAATGAAATCAAACCCCCCAAAATTTGTAACCCTAACTCTCAAAATTAACCCTCAATTCGAAACCTTAAACCCCCAAAATTATAATTGAAATTAACCCCCAAAATTTGTAACCCTAAATCCCTAAATTTGTAAACACAATCCCTAAAATCGTAACCTGAAAAACCCCAAAATTAACCCTCAATTCAAAACACTAAACCTAGAAATAGAAGATGAAGCGAAGAAACCTTAAACTTAACCTTAACCGTAACCTAAACACATAATCTTTCTTACCGTTACTGGAGTTCCAGCCATCATCGGTGATGAGTGAACCATGCAGCTTCGATCTCCACGAGTCTCTAGTGGAGAATTAAGAAGGTAGCAACGACGCCGACGAAAAGGCATGTCGATCGCTAGCGAGAAGCAATTGATACAACAATTAAAGTTGGGATAGTTTCACTTATCAACACATAATTGTATATGTTTTTCATTTTACAACAATCAACTGTCAAAAAGCATATATTGTTGAGAACTGCAATAATGTCAAAACACATGGACTAGTGACTTACTTTTATTAGGCTAGTCGACTTTAGATTTGTTCGCGTCGAGAGGTTGAACCAATATATTTGTGGACACAGGATAACAACTATATTGCATAAATTTCCTTACTTGAATAATTGATTGATAATGACATGTATTATTAAGCATCTATGGTGCTTCTCTTTATCAGGTTATTCTTTTTATTGATTGTTCCTTACTTTATTCGCATAGTTCAATTAATCACTTTAACCATTATATTAATCGTCGTACTTATATTCGTTGCATAAATAAACTGAAACCAATCTTTGGATTGATATATTATTGGTCCTTGTGGATTTAGTCATGTACTTACCAAGTTTATTATTAATTGTAAAGATCGCGTGCATTTGCGCATATTCATGAGCTCGTGGACCACAAGTTTTTGAATATAATTTATTAAGTAACTGAGACAATTATTTAGGAAAATATTATTATATTGTGGTGCAAATTGAGAATTTATTTTGTTAATTGACGATGAATTTTGGTAATTTATTATGAATAAGTATATTAGTTTATATTAAATAAAATAAATATAATACAAATATATAAATATGTCATGGCCCCAAAAGCCCCTATCCGTCATCATAGCGTCTTGCGACATTTACAACACTAGCTCCAGGTAGAAGAACTATTGTTGGGTCGACAGGTTGCTGCACTGATTAGTTTTATTTTGCTTGCATATGCTTAGCTTGAGCATGAAGAGAGAGAAAAAAATGTTGGACTACGTCCACGTGAGTCTTGATTCGGAATAACAAGACTCGTCATAGAATTATGTGAAATATATATATACATATTATACGAAATGAGATCTTTCCAACGATATATTAAAAGCTCAAGATGGGTAAATGGGTGATTGAGAAGTTAAACCCAAAACCCGCCACGTTTAGTTGGGCTCATAATTATAACCCAACAATAACAATTTGAATTTAATTTTAAATTCAAGAAAAAGATAAAACGTGGAAAAGTTATTAATAATTAATTTCCATTGACAAATAAATTATGGAAAATCCTACTTTCCCAAAAGAATGATTTGTTAAGTTATTTCATTACTTGTCTTCCAAGTTTTATATTTTTTCCCTAAGAGTATTATTTTCTTGAAAGAAACTTTTTCTTAGTATAATTATATTTCCCATACAAAAATATTTTTCAAGAATGAGTGATTATTTTTCTTCTATAAGTAGAGAAAAATCGCTAGAGCTAAAACTCTCCAAAAAAACCTAGCCGTCGAATCTCTATCAAATTCATTCCTCCTCGATTACTCTCTATAACCCGGTTAGAGTTTGATTTCGATCGTCGTTTTATCCTTGGAGCAAGTTGCCCATACGAGGCAATAATTGTCTTAAGAAAAGCGGATTACCGTGACTCGATAATATTCAATTCTGTCTCTATCAACCGGTCTTGTACCGGTTAGAGATCCTATAGTATTTACACCATTATTCTTATCGTATGAGTATTATTAATAAAACTGAGGTATTATTTTAATTGTGTTTGTATCATGTGATTTACTTGTTTCCATCTTGCATGATTGTTCGATTTAATTATTTAACTATTTGATTTACGTTTATGGACTAACATATTATCTAACAATCTTTAGACAATTATTTTGTATTTTTTCCATAGACGTTTTAACCCGAAAAATAGGTTGCTTGATGGGGAAAATCTTATTTGATATTGATCAAATAGATTCGATGAAACGGTTTACCCGAAATTTTCTTAATATCTCTTTCTGATAATTTTTGGTTAATTGATTTTGTTTTTAAGTGAAAATTGCATGAAAGATTAACAAAATCAAACATGATATTTTTTTTAGAACAATCAGATTTGATTATTATTTTTAAGTTTTATTTTTCAGAGCATTCGACAAGAATCGAAAAACAGTCCAGGAAATTTCTGCGTTGTCGACCTTTATGTTTGGCTCCGAACGAAGTACTTCTGGTCAAAATCAAGTTTTGACCAAAACTAAAAAGTTGTAGAGGATGGAACGAAGAATCCAAAGAAATTAATTTCATATTTTTTGGATATCTGTAGCCCCAACTACACCCTCCATACAGTAACATTATTGAAAGTGACGGGATGAAATTTATTTATTAATCCTCTATTATAAGCTTTATTATTAAATATGGATTAATAGGTTGTCTAATGAGATTATATCTACATGTTTCATGTAGCAATTCACACATGATGAATAGATGGATGATGAACCATCGATACCAAGTGGTGTGAGTTTGTTCAATATCAACTATCAATGCATAATAAGTAAGACAAAACGGATGGAAAATGTACCAAACTTGAAATATATAAGCACTAGATTTGCATGCCATGATTAGAATCTTTTCACGTGTATTATTTAAATATATAATTGATTAGACTCTTATGGTGGCATGATAAGTTGTGGATTGATATACATGTGTTTGTCTATTTGATAGTTATGCATATTGATTTGATCTCCCCACACACAAGTTATAATAGTCATATATGTATGATAACTATAGTTACAGATATGTGTTCATGATATGTTGATGACATGTTGAGTGATAATTTATATGAATGATGTGCATATATAAGGAATATGATCATCAACGTTCTAGTATGCATGCAGAGATTATTTATCTATGAGATATGTATATGGCTTGAATAGTGAAAACCAATCTCATGTAATATATATGTGATTCATATATATATATATATAAACATGTCTCAGTGAGTTATAATAAGATGAATGAATGTTTGATATAAACATTAACATAGTTTTATAACGAGATATGTAGATGTGCATATGTATGTGTGCTAAGAACCAGTATGCATGTTTATAGATCTATAGATGTGTGTGTATATATTCATATATATGATAAGCGTGATATAACACACGCATGCGTATTATTATATTATATATGAATATATGAATATACATGCTAAGTGAGATATAAGTATATGTATGTGTATATGCCAAATTTAGTGAATGATTACATGTACGTGATGTTGTAAATTTGATGCATGAAGTTTCATATAAATTGAGATTATCTTATTTGACATAATTGGTCAAACAAGATGATGACCTAATTTATTCAATTGATGAATATAATGGTCTAGCGTTGCTCGATGCATGATTAATCGATTTTGTTTTCTTTTATGGAACACGTAAGAACGATTCAATCAATGTTATTATGTAATCGATATGTTTCCAAGTGAAACACGTAAAGACGATTAACATAGAATAATGATGTGAGCCTCTAACTCAATTGATCTTGTTCTATCTATATAACACGTAGGGACAACTCCAACAAGATTCCAACGTAATGGAACACGTTGTTTGGGTAGTGGAAATACGTTCCCTACAAGTGAAAATAGATTCTCTGTGTGGTGGAAATACGTTCCACTAGCACGAGGTCTAAATTTTTAAAATTTGTTGATTTGAATTAATTGTTCTATGTGAACACGTTAATTAATTAAATCTAATGTTTAAATTTCCGTTGTCTCATATATGAGTAATGAAAGTGTGAAATTTGCTGAATCCGCAAAGGTTATAGAACCTACGAATGAATCTGAATCTTGAATTTCAGTCGGTTCAAACGGTTATGGTGCTCAACTTGAGATGAACCACCAGATGACACTTGTGCTTATGTCCCAGCTTGATAAACTAGAGAAGATTGTTGGGATAAATGTTAAGACATAACGCTGCCAGCCAATATGTGGCTAACTTGGTAGAGGTCCAGAGGGATCTCACAAAGGGCAAGAAACCTCAAGAAAGGCAAGGAAGCTTGAAGCTAATATTGTCGATGCCACGACACAAGAGATGTCTGACATCGATTTAAGTGCTTAGTTTGTATGTATGATAAACTTTGAAATTATTTGTAATTTCATTAAATTCCAAATTTGTGAATAAAATAAGAGAAACATTTCTTATTTTTATGTCATTAAGTCATTTATGCTTCTAGATATTGGAAATACGTTCAAATAATAAGGAAATACGTTCCTTGATAATAGAAACACGTTTTACTGATATTGGAAACACGTTCCATATTTATGAAAACAAATCGAACAATTTCTAATTATAATGAGAACAAGTATATACTACTTAAGTAATTGTTCGTTTGAATAATATGGTCTTAACATTATATATTGTGATGTTAAGTCAATTGATTCAGTTCACAGATGAACATGCACGAACAAATTGAAAGAATCCAATGTTAATTTTGAATAACATGGTTTCTTACGAGAAAAATGTAAATTGAGATCTTATGATCCAACTCTAGACAAGAGTACGAAAATGATATATTGAACAATATAAATACTTTAATTGATACACGTAGAGTTTATGCTATTTATAAACATTTATGAACGATTATTTTAAAAATTATTAATTAATCAATTCTATGAGACATGTAAGATAGATTAAACAACGTTTAATATTCTTTGTGAGACATGTGAGATCAACATGTATTGAATTTGTTGATTGCAGGTCGGTATAATCCATCATGTTCAAGAACATAAAAGGACAAACCGAATGATCTTTATGATCAACGAAAACACGTTGCAAAAACACATGTGAATAAATTGAATGTTTTCAATTATTCATCTAGAATGTGTGGAATCGAGTTAGAACAATTATTTTCATTACGGGAAAACATTGAATTTTCTAAAGTTAATATGTGAAATTGAAATTAAACATTTTAATTGATCAATTTCATGAATGTTTTTTTGGAAAAGAAGTAGTTATGCAAAATGTCAGTCACGTATCGAACATTCACAAGAGAACTGTGTCCGGCAACCTCTTAAGCTCACAAGGCGCTAAGATGTTGCAAGACTGAAATAAGATTTGACTAAATAAGGGATGCATGTGGAGAATGAATAAGTTATTTCATGCAAGTCAAAGTGAGAAATAAAATAAGAGAGACGCTTCTTATGTTTATTTTAACAAGTCATTT
Source organism: Geranium rotundifolium (assembly GCA_963920655.1). Classification (NCBI taxonomy): domain Eukaryota; kingdom Viridiplantae; phylum Streptophyta; class Magnoliopsida; order Geraniales; family Geraniaceae; genus Geranium; species Geranium rotundifolium. The sequence goes on from OY987320.1 coordinate 6,600,474, forward strand.
ATGGATAACATGTAAACTTGGACAAAATTAACTACGTAGCGTTGTATAGGTTCAAAAAATATAGAATCCCTAAATTCTAAGTGTGAATTTGTGATGAGTCAAATCTAACGAGATCTTCTTTTCTTACATCGCAAAAAAATCGTCTGATTTAACCTTTAATTGGTTGTCACGATACACATGGGGGGAATATGTATGTCAGTTAGTAACTTTTGAAATAAATTAACTCCCCAATAAATCATGCATGATACTGTATGAATTATGGAAAGGAAACAAACCTTTCAGTAATTGCCTAAGAATGTGGGGGTACCTTGCCAAGGTATCAGCCCTTTACGAAAGGAAATGAAAGTAGATCCAAACACGTGGACTATATTTCTATTGTATATGTGTTGCATAATGGTATTAGTTCTTGGTGTATGAATCAAAAGATTCTAAAATACACAGGAACATGATAATGGAATCAAAGGATGCTTAATTTCTTGAACATGTATTTCCATACAAAAAGAAATCGTGAGATACTAAGGTATCTACGAGCAACCACAAATATAGACTGCACTATGTAAGAGAACCTGCCATGCTAGAGGGATACTCTGATGCCAGCTAGATATCCAATATAAAGAATTTCAAAGGAACGAGTATAAACAGTTTTACCCTAGTAGAAGGAGGTGTGTCATAGAAATTCTCACGACAAACGATAATAACCAGATCTACTACGGAGACTGAGTTTAAAACTTAGGATAAAGTTGTGGAAGAAGCCGAGTGGATACGTAGCTTCCTAGAGGATATTCCTTACTAACGAAAGCATGCGACTAAAATATGTGTGCATTGTGATTACCATACAACTATTTGTAGTGCACATAGCTTAGGGATAACGGTAAAGATCAACACATGTGTCGTCGACATAACACCATTAGACAACTGATCTCTACAAGAATTATCTACGTTGACTCGATAATGTCAAAAGATAATATTGCGGATCCGCTAACTATTGGGTTAAACAGAGATCAAGTTGATAAATATCGAAAGAAATGGGGCTCAAGCCCATATAATTAAGGCGTCATGTGAAGGAAAACCCTACCTAATTGACTGGAGATCCCAAGATCTAGGTTCAAAGGGACAGCCTAATTGCATGAAACTTGTGTGGTCACTATAGGGGTAACCTCGAGACCATTCTTATGATGTTAAGCAGTCACATAAAAATGGATCAGGTTAAGCTATGCTTTTAATGATACTTTGTGCATCACGGATTTGAGTAAAAGATATCACCTATGTGAGAGTGAAGTGGGGTCGCTTCAAGGGAGACTAATGGGGCTTAGTTCTCTTAAATTCTTGCAGAACCAAAAAGTGTTCATGACCATAACGAGCCCAACCATGAGAACCTAAACACCGGGTTCGTTGGTATCTGTGTGAAGTATATGATCTCTTACACAAAACGACAGAGAGTTCAAAGACATCACGTCTACTCATCCGTCAGGAAGATAAGTATACGATCACAAGAAAAGTTCAAAGGGGATAACCTACTTATCTTATGCAGATATCGACTGTAGAGAGTAATCACCACGTCGAAATGCTTACACGTTCAATTTCATTCATGTGGGGGATTGTTGAAAAAATTGTACAATTAAGTACAAAATGATTAGATTAATAAGTGTATTAACTTGTGACTACGTCAATGTTAGTCTTGATTCAGAATACCAAAACTCGTCATAGAATTATGTGAATTATGTTTACATATTATATAAAATGAGATCTTTCCAATGATATATCAAAAGCTCAAGATGAGTAAATGGTTGAATGAGAAATTGAACCCAAAACCCGCACGTTTAGTTGGGCTCATAATTATGACCCAACAATAAAGATTTGAATTTAATTTTAAATTCAATAAAAAGATAAAACGTGGAAAGGTCATTAATAATTAATTTTCATTGAGAAATAGATTAATTTCCATCGGTAAAATAATGATTTGGTAAGTTATTTTATTTCTTGTCTTCCAAATTTTGTATTCTTTTCCTAAGAGTATTATTTTTTTAAAAGAAATATTTTCTTAATATAATTATATTTTCCTTAAAAATATATTTTCCAAGAATGATGAATTATTTTTCTTCTATAATTAGAGAAAAATCGCTAGAGCTAAAACACTCCAAAAAAAACCTAGCCGTCGAATCTCTGTGAAATTTATTCCTCCTCTATTACTCTCTATAGCCCAGTTAGAGTTCGACGTCGATCGTCGTTTTATCCTGAGAGCAAGTTGTCCATACGGGGAAATAATTGTTTTAAGGAAAGGGGATTACCGTGACTCGATCATATTCAATTCCGTCTCTATCAACCGATCTTTTACCGATTCCAGGTTCTATAATATTTACACTATTATTCTTATTGTATTAATATTATTAATAAAACTGAGGTATTATTTTAATTATGTTTGTATCATGTGATTTACTTATTTCCATCTTACATGATTGTTCGATTTAATTATTTAATTATTCAATTTAGTTTTACAGACTAACATATTATCCAACAAAAAATAAAAAAATAGAGAGAGAAAATGACATGCAATTTTTTTTAAATTTAAAAGTTAGTTAAGGGTATTTTGGACTTTTTGCCAGCAAATTAACGGCATATTTTGTAAAACCAGTTCCACCATATATTTCATTATAAAAATATTGATGTAATAATCAACATAATTTAGTTGTCAATACTACAAATGTTTACGTATTAATGATCTGAAATAATTTATAAATAAAAAAAATTCATTTCTGAAAATCAAAAATTATATAAAATTAGAAAATATTTCAGAAATAATTAAAAGCAAAATATTAGTCGATCATGTAAAATTTTATAGATATTAAAACAAAATTTTAAACATGAATCTAAAGATACAATTAAATCCAGTGTATGCATAATTGAAAATCAATGAGTATAAATAAATGGGGTAATGAGAGTTGACTAAACCTAACTATGTCACGTTCCAAATTTAATATCCCAACTTCTAAATTTTCATTTGGGATACCTAAATTTTTAAGGGTATGTATGTGCGTAGTTCAAGTTTTCGACCCATTTACCAAGGAATCTTTTGGTTAAGCGACACTAAGCCCAACGTATGTTAAATCTAACTGATTTGGTATGTCAAAAAGTCTAAAATGCTCTCAATAGTTTTGACCTGTTAAACTAGTCTGATTGGTTCAATTGATATGATTATGAAATGACTATTTTAACTAATGCATTGAGAGCAAAATTGACTTTTCAATTACACATGTAGTAATTATAATTATTTATATATATATATATATATATTATCATTAATTAATTGATTATTAATCATTAATTATATTATTATTATTAATATGATTAATTAAACCTAAATCTAACCCTAATCACACTTAACCCCTACCCCTACTCCCGTCTCCGTCGTCTCTGACCGCCGCCTCCGTCGGCACCTCCATCAGCGCCTCTGTCAGCGCCATCTCCAGCGCCTCCGTCAGCGCCAACGCCCCTATCGACCTCTACTCTTGCAGCAGCGCCGATCGAGTCGCCGCGTTTGAGAGCTCGACCTCGTTCTTTCTCGGGGAGGAGACCAAGTGGCTCTCACGGTGGCGGAGTCAGAGGGCTGGTTCGTGACCTAATGGGCTCGGGCCCGTTCTCGGAGAATCTGGATCATGTCCCGACGGAGAGGGTTTGCGACGGCTAGATCTTCGCGACGGCCAGATCTGGGTTCGCGAACCCTTAGAAGCGAAAGCCAGATCTGGGTCAACAGTCGGAGTCGAGCTCCAAAGCGAAGCAAGGGCTTCCCGAGGGCGACTCCATCTCGCCGGAGATCATCTTCCATATCGCCCGAGCCACCGTGAGAGCCACTTGACCTCCACGAGAAAGAACGAAGTCGAGCTCTCGAACGCGACGACTCGATCGGCGTTGCTGCAGGAGTAGAGGTCGGTGGTGGAAGTCGATAAGGGCGTTGGCGCTGACAAAGGCGCCAAAGATGGCGCTGATGGAGGCGCTGACAGAGGCGCTGACAGAGGCGGCGGTCGGAGACGACGGAAACGGGAGTAGGTGTGGGGGTTAAGTGTGATTAGGGTTAGATTTAGGTTTAATTAATCAGATTAATAATAATATAATTAATTATTAATAATCAATTAATTAATGATAATATATATATATATATAATTATTAAAGAATTATAATTATTATATGTGTAATTGAAAAGTCAATTTTGCCCTCAATGCATTAGTTAAATTGGGTATTCAATTAGGGGTAAAATAGTCATTTCATACTCATATCAATTGAACCAATCAGACCAGTTTAATAGGCCAAAACTATTGAGGGCATTTTAGACTTTTTGACATACCAAATCAGTTAGATTTAACAAACGTTAGGTTAAGTGTCGCTTATTTAATTTTTGAGTATCCCAAATGAAAATTTGGAAGTTGGGGTATTAAATTTGAAACATGGCATAGTTGGGTGTAGTCAATTGTCATTACCCCTAAATAAATTTTTCGAAAACCCTAAATCTATTGGAAAGTAATGAAAGAAGTCTTACATTTCAACTTCTCCAACCCATCACCATCATGATCAATATTGTCTTGCATTGAAATGATTTCGTGGAAAACTTAGTTCACAACTTGGGTTTGGAAGAAAAAGATCATCTATTCTAATATAAGATAGAAAAGTAGCCAACGATCATGAAGAAATAAGAAACGATTTTAATCGAGAAATGGAGTAATGCAGTGGCATTAAAGAATTTAAGTACATGGACACAACTTTTTATAATTGCCTATTTTACATCAACTAATCTCTAGTTTCCAGAATAAGTGGCTTGTAGCCCAAGTAGACCTACTTTCCAAATTGTAATTTCCTATCTTATTATTTTCTAGTATCCTTGGTTCTAGTTTGTTATTTTCTTTTATAGTTTGTAGTTGTTATTTTCTAATTACATGTATATAAAGGGGCTTTGACTCTTAAAAAAAATCATATTTGAGAGAATAAAAATTATATCTTTGTGTTTGAGACTTTGTCTTATTTTACATATCACCTTAGGCCGAATATCCTAGATGTGGCGTAAAAACCTTATCTTAGCCTATACCCGGCTAAGTGGCGGTTAAACCTTATCTTAACCTACATCCGGCTAAATGGCGGTTAAACATTATCTTAGCCTACACCCGGCTAAGTGGCGGTTAAACCTTATCTTAGCCTACACCCGACTAAGTGGCAGTTCTATCCCTCAAAACATTACCAAATTCTCTACCTCTACCCTATTTTCTCATTCATTCCTATACTTTCTTTGATCAAAATTTTCAATCCCTAAAAACCACAAAAATAAATTCAAATTCATCTTGTTCTACTTATTTTCGTAGTCATCCCCGTATCAAGTGATATCAGAGCAATGGTTGGATGGCTGGTGGTAAATCTACAGGCGTTACTAATGGCGGGGAAGATGACAGTAAGTCATTGTCTGATGAGCAAAGGCATATTAATTATCTCGAACTACAAGTTCATAAACTTCTTGATCACGTAGGGCGCGTTAGTGATTCCAAAAAGGTTGTTCATGTAAGTGGTAATGCGAGAGAATCAAATAAAGGTCAAATATTTGATTTCGAAGAGGATTTCATGCAACAAGAGAAGTTTCAATCCCATACTCAATCAAATAGGGGTGTGACAAGGAGATCCGATGAACATGAAAAATCTAGAGAAGATCAAACTCATTATCAAGATCGTGATTTCTATGAGAGGAGGTCACATAAGGAATATTTTGGCTATACTAACATGTCAATGCTAAAAATCCTGATGTTTGAAGACCGCGTGAATGAAGATCAATTCCTAGAGTGGTTGAGCACTGTAGAGAGGTTGTTTCATTATACTAAACTACCAGAGAATTGGAAAGTAAAGCTAGTGGATGTAAGATTGAGAAAACACGCTTCAAATTGGCGGGACAACCTCATAAGACAACGAGAAAGATATGGTCGTGTCAAGATCGTAACATGTGATCAGATGAGAAAATAGTTAACCATAAAATATTCTCCATCTACCTACAAACATGGGTTGTATCTCAAATTGCAGAAGTTGAGGCAATGAATTATATCCATAGAGGAGTATGTTATTAAATTTGAGACTTTGATGAAGAAAGCTGAATTAAGAGAAGCTGAGAATCATTTCATCAATCGCTTCATTGATGGTCTAAATTGAGACATCGCAAAGGTGGTCGAACTGCAACTTTACTACACATTGGGTGATGTTCAATTATACACTGAAGGTTGAAACTCAACATAAGCAAAGGTGAATTGACATATCTAGAAGATTTGCTGAATCGAAGCGTTATGCGGCAAAAGAACTAACTAAGAAAAATTCAAAATTAGAAAGTGAAGTTTATGAGGTAAACCTTGAAAACTTTTTAAATGGAGAAGAATGTTTCCGCACAGATCAATTCAACAGCAATTGTTATTATCAAAGTAAATGGATCAGGGTGACATAACGAGCTTCTAATTGCCTCAAATTCAAGATGAGAAGTCATAAGAAACTGCATAATACAAAATTGATTATGATATTGAGTATAGAATGTAGCGTCAGGAGGGTTTTCCCACTTAGGCTATAAGGCATCAAGATGATCCCAAATAGCTTGCATCCAAGAAAGAAAATCATATATAAATTATCTTGTCTCTTCACCTAATAGTTGATATTGATGAGCAAGATCTGCAGTGGAAAGATCTAATGAAACGCCCAAAGTGTGCCTTTATTGAGGCACTGCAAGTGTTACGGAACTGTGAGAATTTGATGATTCTTGCTATTCCATTCTTCTTTGTCTGCTTCGACAGGTGGACTAATGTCTCCAACCACATAATGTCATAGTCTTCTTGTCACGAAGAAAACTAGACATCACTTGTGGCCATAATATGGAATCAACCCCATTAAAACAAACAGTAATAAGTGTTCTGATCTCTGACTTCTCCATATAGAAAAATTGAGCAGTATGGTTAAAAGTAAATAAATAAATAAAACTTGTGTTGTTATTGTTCTTTGCATAAATATTTCGACAGAAAACTGTTGTGTCTAATGTTTTGAAAAGTTGGTTGGCGGAGCTTGTTGTAAGTAGATGAGTTGGTTTTAGAACTAAGTGGATGGGTTTGGTTGCTGTAAACAAGAATGAGTGCATTTCTTGTGTGCTGACTTGCGAAGTAAGTGGATGGGTATGGAAGTTAGGTGATATCAGCTTAGTCTTGTAAGCTATTTGTAGATATAGATGAAATGTATATATTGCTCTAATACCATAATAGAGATTTTTCTTCTCCTTCTTGAGTGTTCAATCTTTTGCTTTCTCAGCGAGCTCGTGCTGTTTTGAGTAGTAATGAATCAACCAGAGGTGATTATTTTGTTGAGATATGTTCTTAGGATTTTGTGTGATTTATTGCTTATTGTGTGACATCGTCGTTTTCGTGAGTCTTGTTACCGATTTTTAAGCGATCTCTCCGAGAACAAGATCTCCACTCTTATCTCTCGTTGGGTATGTGGGAAGTGTAAGAACTATAATTTGAGTATAAAAATAGTATGTTAGGAAACACATTTTGATTTAGAGTAACCGTGTGTTGGTATGGTGGTCACTGACTTGAAAGCAATTTTTTCGGTTGGACCGAGGTGGCGATCGTGTTCCGGTTGCCTTCGAGATTAACCAGTAATCCCTTTGATGCGCGCCCACTCGCACATCAAAGCCTGGAGTTTGCACAATTCAATACTCAAAAACCGATTCAAAAGAGCAAATTTAGAGAGACTGTAAGGAAAAACTTGTCTTTTTCATATCTCCAACATAAACACACTAGAATTAAATAGTAAGGGGGATATGAAAGGTGATAAAAGAGGAGAAATAAATAAGTCGTTATCATGACTAATAATGGAATAATGGTGGATGTAACTCCTCATTGATGTCATGTAATTTACAAAACTTAGAAGATCAAGAAAAAGCATAAGAAGTATTATCTTCAACAAGAAGTACAGGTGATAAATATGGAGGGATAAGAGGCAGGGATGAAAGAGAGAGATTCTAAATCATAAATGCCAATAATATAGTATAATAATAAAAAAATTATATTTGTAACTTAATTTTTTACAAAACCAACTTTAGTGTAAACACGCTAATTTCATTAATTTACAGGAAAATTATCAGCAATTAAATAATCCCATTTCCACAAGTAGTCTCCAAATCGGTTTCTTAATTAGTGAACTTTGTACATTAATTTGCTTAATTTTTTATTATTTTATGAATGTTAGGTTCCACTATTGATCATCTCCTTGAAATTATTGAGTGACTCTTCTCTCTGCAACCTCATCTCCTCTTTAAATTGATTTATAAACGCTTCCACTCTGTGGTTCAACTCATCTTGAGTCAACGATAATTCATTTGTTAACTCCGTTAAATAGAAGGGCGTAGGGTCATCAATGGTCTTGTCCTTGAACGTCTCTGATTTCTTCATCGAACATGTATTCATTTGGCGATTCCACGTTATCATCTTCCAAGTCTGTTCTAGCGTTTTGTTTTCCTCTGCTTCCGCCAGACCTTTAACTCCAGATGCAACTGTACATGTATATATATATAGATTTAAAAAGTGAAATATTTTTAAATTTCAATGTGTAAAACTGAGTCATATATATCGGGATGGGCTCTACAATGTGTTCACATGAGGGTGTAGATATAAAAAACCCACAAATACATTCCCGAACAAACCTCTTTGGTACTATCCAACAAAACAATATCACATTGAACAGGCGTGCTTGGTACTAAAAGTCAATTATAAAATTGGATTGCACATATCAGGCTGGTTTTCAGGTTAACCGAAAAAATATAGTTGCATATATCATATTTTAGTTGTGGTGTCCGGCCCTATACGTGCAACCCAGTTTTACATTACTTATATCATGATATAGTAAGTAATCTACTTTAAAATACTAGTACCTTGGGGATTGGGTGTGACCGGTTTCCGGTGACAGAAAGTGGAGGAAACCGGCTTAATACGAGGAGAAGAGAGCTGGTCCAGTAAGAGAATCTCCGACGAGTCGATTCTGACGGGCGGAATCCACGTGGCCTGAGGGAGAGGATCATCTTTTGTTTCGTGATCCAATGGAAGCGTTGAAGGGTGTTGGCCTTGGTGGCAGCGGGAGGAGGCCGCGATGGTGACGATGATGGCGTTGAGGATGACGTACACGTACGGAGGCTTCAAAGCGCCGGAGAGCTCCACAATCGCCGGAACAGACCATATAAGAGCGGCGGCGACCACCAATACAAAAACAACACACCCACAAGTGTATCCCATATTGAGTAACGAATTGGATTGTGTGGGGAGGAATTTATAGAGTGTAGTGTGAGTGGGTGAGAGTCGGAGAGGTTCAATATCTTGTCTTGTATAAAAATAAAGTGCTCTTAAACTAATATTTATATCCATTTTCGAAATAAAGTATGTTATTCAATCCAAAAGATAGTCGGTTAAGCAAACAAACATACCTTTGACTATATCAACCAATTTCTCCGTCGCATACTATTTTTTTTTCTCTTTTTCCATGTAAACTAAGTACTAATAAGCTGTCCCTTGTACTATACGTACATCAACTCCATGAACACCTCTTTTTAAGATTAATTTGGTCAACTTTATAGTTATGTGTATTTATTAATAAATCAATTTTGATGGAATAGCAACTCGTGTCTCTAATATTTAGAAACAAATAGGGGCTAAACTTTTCCTAGGAATATATTGGATCATTGTATGAATAGTACATGTATAAATAAGTTACTCGAGCCGAATTTATGAGAAGTATGAAAATTAAATTTAACATTAACTAATTAATTAAATTTTATAATTAGAATATGGTTTGATTTGGTTGGGGTTGGTTTCGGAGGCTGGTTTTGGACGATCACTTGGTGCGTCTGCGTTTGGAGGGTTTGTTGATTTTAGGGTTGGTTAGTTTGCAATAATAAAATTGTGGGGGTATATTATTTTGATATTATCTGTGAGGGGAGACGGGTCTGGGAGGGGGTCAGCGGTGGATGGGCAGAGAAACTCCGACGCCACAGCTTGTTGCAGGAATGTTGGTGATGGTGGCAGTGAGAGTAGAAAACTCGGGCATTTTTCTTTCTGCGGTTTTGGTGGTTTAATAAATCGGTACTAGGAGGGAACCGAAGCTCTCTAGCGTCGGTGGGCAGATTCATGCAAGCATGCTGAACTATGGGGTCTTGGCTTTCTTAACTTTCAATACGTCACCTGGGTGTCCCATTGGGATCGGTATTGGAGAAAACGGGGGGTCTCTGGTGGCGAAGGATTATTCTTGGTAGGCCCAATGAGCTTAGAGGACTTGATTTTTTAAAGATTCGTGATTCCCATATTGATGATCGGAGGGTTGGTCGAGGAAGCTGGTTTAAGGCGGTCTGCAGCAAGATCACGGGGTTTCTCCATCCATGTGAGATGGAGGTCGTGGCTCTGCATGATGCTAACTGGTTTGAGCCTATTGGTCTCCATGGTTATCATGGATGCCTGTTTATAGCATTCTGCAGCGGGATCACGGGGTTTCTCCATTCGTATTAGGTGGAGGCCGAGACTATTAATAGTGCTAAACGGGTCGAGCTTAACAACTTTGGAGGAATCATTAATGAAAGGTGTTGCGTACTCTCCACTAGCGGAACATGTGTTCTTATTTATTTTGTTCGTAATCAAATGGCTCGCGAATTGGTCAAGTTTGTTATAACTACCAAGTATATTAAATTATGGTGAGGGGGATCTGTTCTTCTATATTTAGTTTCCGTTATCCGATTTGATGTTAGGTTAGTCGCTGTTTAATTAATAAAATTCGATTTTACCTTTAAAAAATAATAAGAATAATATTCCACACATTTCAACTATTTTTAGTTATAAACAAGTTTGCTATGATTTAATATTATCTTAATAATTTGAGATTCTTGATTACATCATTAATGAGTGATAGAGTGGAGACTACCCTTAAATCTGGCCGACCATAATTAATGGCACCAAAAAGATTATATATCTTCCCATATAAGGAATAGTTTATGAAAACCAAATAATAGAACTGAAAGGGTAGTGATCCAGTGTAGTGTAGTACTGTAATCAAATCTGATCCCGATGCCAGGTGGGGTGTCACGTGACAGAGGCGGCAGGTCATGTGACCGGTTGCCTTCTAGAACTTAATAATATTGTAATAAGACATTCACTCCTAACACAAGAAAACCTTAAAAATTATGACTACTTTATCAGAAGATTCTGTCACTTTAATCATACTATATATGTGTCTGGATAATTATTTAATAAGAAAATGACACTTTTGTGCATCTAAATATATAAATTTGTCACATTTATACTTTATATCTTTCTTCATTTTTTCGGTACCCTAAATTATATTTTGGTTTCTTTACTCCAAAAATACTTAAACTACACTTCATTTAACCAAAGTTAAATGTGGTCTAATTTCAATTGCGTGAAAAGAAGAAATTACCCTCAACTATTCATCAAATTTTCAAGTGAATATCACTCTCTCCACCTCACTCCTCCTCCTCCTCCTCCGCCCCCTCCTTTTCCTCACCCTTGCCTCTGTCCTCTTTTTTGTCACCGCCAACAAACACTTCGATTCCGTCGAGACCTAATTAGAGTTAGGGTTGCGATTTCACTCTCGATTTCCGAGGAATTGGAGGTGGAGGAGCAGCAAGATGGACGAGTAGCGAGCTGGAGCGGCGAGGTCAGGTCGCCGAAGGACTCGCCGAAACCGGAATTTAAGTGGTTAGGTCTCCGGCAAGGAACTGCCATCATGGCGTGCTTGAAATTCGCCGGAGGCTTCTCTCAAATCAGGTCCGACTCCGATTCCGAGGACATGAGCTTACGGACGAGCCCTCCGGTGGATTCGAGGTCGAGAGGCTCGCAGTGTCTCTGAATCAGGTTTTGTGATCGACAACTTCATGAGAGATTCCTGAAACTCCATGTCTGTTACTGTACTCGTTTGACCCTAAGTTTCGATTTGGGTATCGATGGAATCGAAGTAGTTGTTGGCGGTGGCGAATGAGAGGACGGAGGCGAGGGTGAGGAAGAGGAAGGGGCGGTAGAGGAGGAGGAGGGAGGTGAAGAGAGTGGCATTCACTTGAAAATTTGATGAATAGTTAAGGGTAATTTCGTCTTTTTACACAACTGAAATTGGACCATATTAGATCAGATTTAATTTTGGTTCAATTCAGGGGTGTTTTAGGTATTTTTAGTATTTTAGGAGTAAAGTGTTCTAAATTGTAATTCGGGGTACTAGAAAAAAAAGAAAAAAAAGGTAGGGTATGAAAGTGACAAAAGTGTATATTTAGGTGCACAAAAGTATCATTTTCCTTTATATAATTTATCTTCTATGTCCATGGACAATGAGTTTCATGATATTTAGTGGAACTCTGACATGTGCATATGGTCACACTGTTACTATTTTCAATAGCTACTGGACGGTCTGATTTTAGATTTTGATAAGGTTTTGTATATCCTCAGTTAGCTTCCAAGTCACTACCCGTGGTCGTTGTTTTAACATCGATGCTCCATCCAGAGGGGTTCGATGGGGAAACCTTCTCTCCCTTTATTTGTTTATCATGTATACAGAGAGCCTATCAAAACTCATGTCTCATTATGAAACACATAATCGCTTGAGAAGAGTTTCAGTCTCTAGGCAAAAAGCCCTATAGTGTCTCATCTATTATTTGCTGATGACTGCTACATTTTCAGTCGAGCAAATAATGGGGACATATCAACTATTAAAGAAACGCTAACCATTTACGAGAAGGCTTCGGGGCAGAGAGTAAATGCTCTTAAATCTACAGTCATGTTCAGCCCATATACAAGAGTGGCAGAAAGAAATGAGATCATAACATCGCTTCAGTTCAGGGAAGATCATAATCTATCTATCTATTTGGGTCTACTTAACATGATTGGACATAACAGAAGAAGGGCGTTTGATTTTCTTATTAATAAAATATCTACACGGGCTAACTCATGGGTGAACAGATTCTTTACAAAGGCGGGTCAGGAAATGCTAATAAAGTCGATACTGCAATCTCTCCCCATTTATACGCTTAATGTGTTCTACCTCCCAGATGGAGTATTAGAAGAGGTAAAGAGGATGTTTGCTCGATTTTAGTGGGCAGGATTAATCACGGGCATGGGTATTATATGGAAGAGATGCGAGTCGTTATGTTCTCACAAAAAATCAGGTGGGCTAGGTTTTTTTAATCTCAGAAAGTTAAACCTAACCCTCCTCAGTAAACAATTTTGGAGGCTCCTGACAAATCTAGATTCCCTGGTGGTGGCGAGGGTTTTGAAGGGTCACCACTATCCCAACAATTCGATCATAAATGCAACCTTATGATCGAACCCGTGCTATACTTGGAGATGTATCCTAGCACGCAAGAGCTAGTGAAATTTGGAGTTAGGCGTGCTATAGGCCCGGGATTATTTTCTCTGCTTACTACCCCGTGGCTTTCTGAGGAGCCTACTACACTACCAGACTCAATCCCAGGAATACATAATATTCGAGTTGCAGATCTATTCCATAATGATTCTAGGGAGTGGAATTTACGTCTGTTTCATTCTTTGCTCCCTTTGAATGAAGTAATCCGCATTTGCTCCATTCCTATAAGCAGGACAGTGGAGAGATGACTGGTTCTGGAGATTCGATCAATCTGTGTACTATTCTGTCAAATATGCTTATATACATGCAATACTACAAGCAGGTCAGTGGGATATTTCTCATCAATCCTCAAGATGAAAACACATATGGAAGCTAAATATACCTCCGAAAATCAAGATTTTCCTCTTCCTTCCCGAGAGAATCTGGTGTCAAGAGGCGTGATCTACCATCGGACCAGTGCCCACTTTGTTCTCAAGTCAGAGAATCGACCTTTCATGTTCTTTGAGACTGCTCTTCCTTAAATTTGATTAAGCCGATGTGGAGCAGAAATAAATCGGGCCTCCAATCAGCCCTAGTAATCTTTGAATAATCCTGCGACAACAATGGCTTAAATCGAACGGAGGAATTAGCTCATCTCTGGTGGTTGATATGAAAGATGTGAAACGATATTGTCTAGAAAAATCAGATCTGACTGGCTAGGGTCACATTTAAGGCTTCATTCTTTGCCCAGATCCAGTAATCTTCAGAAGCAGTCCAAACAAAGCTCGCGGTGGGTGAAGATGAACTCAGTTGCAACCTTAGATATGAATGGAAGCAGAATAGAATGAGGGCTTGTCTGTCGGGACAACGATGGTCGAATAAGGGCAGCTCGCAACTTTCACCTTCCGAGCAGATTTGAGCCACTGATTGCGGAAGCTCTCGTCTTCTTAGAGGGCATGGTCTGGGCAGCACAAATGGGAGAGACCAAAATAATCTTTGAGTTTGATTCTCAGACCCTTTGGTCTCTCTTGACATCTCAGACCATCCCGTTATCACTGTAAGGTTTCATTTAGTTGCACCGTCCATTACAGAGTTAAGGTTGATGTAAAATGTCTATAATACTCCTATATTAAAAAATTCAAAAATTCAAAAAATATCTTTTGAACTTTTTTTAAAAAAATATTTCTATTATATAAATAATAAAAACACTGATTTCAAAATTATTTTAAAAAATATGTGAAACCAGTCTTTTATTGTTTATATGATAAAAAAATTTAAAAAAAATTAAATATATATATTTTTGAATTTTTTTAATATAGGGGTTACCAATATTTTAAATCAAACTTAACTTTATGATGGATAATGTAATTAAATGAAACTTTATAGTGATGACGTATAATAGAAAAAATAAACAATAATGACATGTAAAAGTTGTATGATTGAGAATAGTGTTTAAAATTTCCCCTCAAATACACAGAAGCTAGATTATTTTTGTATATAAGTAACTTGGATAAAGGAATATTATATACTTTGAAAAAAAAATACGTACCGTATTGAAATTACTATATATTATAGCCAGTACTGATAACGGTTGTTTGTAATTATGAGTTAGTTAGTTAGAAGCAGTTAAGATAGACTTTTGAAGTGAATGTAATGTTTGACTATGTATACATGTGTCGTCCTCCAAAATACCACATTGTCGCTTAATCTCTACTTCATCCAAAACTATGTCGGTCGCTTCAACATCCTTATCGGTTGAATACTGGTGGGTTTTTTTATCCACAAGAAAATAAATATATTAAGCGGACGAGAGCGACATCCCGGAAAAGAAAGAAACAACTGCAAGATATAATAAATTTGGAAAAAGGAGCAACAACTACAATATTAGCATATTAAATTTAAAAAATTTATGTGTGGCTATGACTTCTTTATCACAAATTTTACTTTTGCAGCAAAATTAAAATTAAGTCAAATAAAAAACAGAACTATTAAAATTAATTTTAATTTAAAAAATACTGTCTTGAACTGGAATTTAATCAAATACATAATTAAAATATAATTTAACATGTATTTTGTCAGTTAGTAATGTGTACTGTAACTTGCAAACATTTTTTTTTAAATGTATTTTGTTACAGAGTTATATTTTATAATTTGGTTGAAACTCATTCAACCGTTAAATTTAAATTGACATAATAAATTGATGAGCATCACTAATGATGAATAATTTTAATTATATTCTTTTTTAAAAACTAATTATAGTCTTAGTTTTACATCTCATTTATTCAAAAGCTGAAATTAGTTAATATTTTAATAAAAATAATGTAGAGAATATTATTGATAGTTGTGTAAAATACAATAGGGGAGAGCCCTTTATAAATGCTATAAACCAAACTAAATAGGAAATCCTAATGCACAGTATAATAGGAAATCCTAATACATAATAAAATAGGAATAATCTAGAATATTAATAAAATATAAGAAATATAAATATGTGAAATATTCTAACAGCCCCCCTCAAACTCAAATCGGTGGTAAATCGCCAAATTGAGTTTGGGAAAACTTGATTATCTTGAATATATTGAGTATCTTGAATAGATGTCATAAGACACTTGTAGATATAGGTAGGTGCTTTGAAGGCACTAGATGATAGATGTTTTGAGGCACTTGAAAATACGTGCTGTGAGACACTTACGTGCCGTATGACACTTGAAGATACGTGTCCTAAGGCACTTACGTGTCGTGAAACACTTGAAGATACGCGTCGTGAGACACTTGAAAATACGTGTCTTGAGACACTTGAAGATATGTATCGAGAGACACTTGAAGATACGTGTCCTGAGACACTTACGTGTCGTGAGACACTTGAAGATACGCACCGTGAGACACTTGAAGATACATGATGTAAATAGGTGGATGACAGATCCGGATACTGGATGCTGGATGATGCACGGATGATGTGCGGATGACGAGTGACGCGCAGAATGACGGATGACGCGCCGAATGGTGGATTATGCCATTATGTGGGAGCTAATAATTGGATTGCCTTGCCCACCCATCATAATTATAAATTGATGAGTGGGCAAAACGTAAAACTATTTAAAATCTAGCCAAAGATCGATTATAACTCTAATACCATGATAGAAAATAGTGTAGAGAATATTATTGATAATTGTGCAAAATACAATAGGGGAGACCCCTTTATAAATGCTACAAACCAAATTAAATAAGAAACCCTAATACACAATATAGTAGGAAATCCTAATACATAATAAAATAGGAATAATCTATAATAGTAATAAAATATAGGAAATATAAATATGTGAAATATTCTAACATTTTGAATTATATAAAAATTTTGGATGAGATCAGCCACAAACTAATATCTGCTACAAATCTTAGAACGCTTAATGTCCATCAGATTAGTTTTATCATCGATTCTAATTAATAATAGATGAAACAAATTGAAAAAAATATAAAGAGTAATGGTTTCCTTCTATGTATACATATTATATATAATAAATTTTAGAAACCGTAAGCCTATATAAGCATCTCATCTCCTCCAATACATGCCACATCCTAAAATCAGCAACGGTGGCGACGATTCGCAGCAACGGGTGCGACGATTTGCGGTGACGGTGTCGATTTGTGGCAATGGCAACGACTTCTCACGATGTCGACATCATCCCAACCCTCCGTCGACGACGATTCTAAGTGTCGATGCGGGGCGATGACCCAAAACTCATCTTCCATGGCTTGCTTTGAGACCTCCAGGCTCCAACAATCTGCTCTGGCTCGACGAATCCAAAACGACGGCGACCCTCACTGTCTATGTCGCACTCCTTCCCCATCCAGACCAATCGCTCGACATCGGCGACGGCCTCGAGCCACCTATACCTCATGTGAGCGATTCAGATTCAAATTCATAACGATCAACATCCTCTTGTCCCGACCCTCGGCTCCTTTCCTGATTAACTACCATATCAGGAAGGAGCCGCAACCGAGCGTGTCATTGATATCAGGCACCATCCAGACGATGACGATGCTTCGGCGATTCGATCCAATGAGGTCAACAACCTTCAACTGCGACTTGTTCTTCAATTCCTCGATTCCATTTTAATCGATAAGATGTATTCAGTCAGTGCTGCTACCATCACAATCTCGCTCTGTTCACTAGATTTTGGGATTTGGTCGATGAAACATTTGTAAATCCTTGAAAGACACAGAGTTTAGTGGATTGGTCGATGAAACGTTTATGTGTTTCCAAATGTTCATTAGGTCATTTAGTGAATTGGTTTCTTTGTGCCTCAATATGGATTTGGATTTGCTGACCACTGATATGGATTTGGCGCAACTCAACTATTTTGTTTTGTATGGTCTCTGTGTTGGACAAATTGTACAATTAAGTACAAAATGGCTAAGTTAATAAGTGTATTAACTTATGACTACGTCAACGTGAACCTTGATTCGAAATACTAAGACTCTTCATAAAATAATGTGAAATATGTTTACATATTATATGAAATGAGATCTTCCCAACGATATATCAAAAGCTCAAGATGGGTAAATGGGTGAATGAGAAATTGAACCCGAAGCCCACCACGTTTGGTTGGGCTCATAATTATGACCCAACAATAAAAATTTGAATTTAATTTTACATTCAAGAAAACGTGGAAAAGCCATTAATTTCCATTGAGAAATAAATTATGGAAAATCCTACTTTCCCAAAAGAATGATTTGGTAAGTTATTTCATTTCTTGTCTTCCAAGTTGTAAGTTATTTCCTTAAGAGTATTTTTTCCTAAAAGAAATATTTTCTTAGTATAATTATATTTTCCTAGTATAATTATATTTTCCTTAAAAATATATTTTCCAAGAATGTGAGATTATTTTTCTTCTATAAGTAGAGAAAAATTGCTAGAGCTAAAACACACCAAAAAATCCTAGCTGTCGAAACTTTGTCAAATTCATTCCTCCTCGATTACTCTCTGTAGCCTGGTTAGATTTGGACTTCGATCGTCGTTTTATCCTGGGAGCAAGTTGTCCATACGGGGCAATAATTGTCTTAAGGAAAGCGGATTACCGTGACTCGATGATATTCAATTCCCGTCTCTATCAAACCGTTCTTGTATCGGGTCCAGGTTCTATAATATTTATACTACTATTCTTATTGTATGAGTATTATTAATAAAACTGAGGTATTATTTTAATTATTTTTGTATCATGTGATGTAGTTGTTTCCCTCTTGCATGATTGTTCGATTTAATTATTTAATTATTCGATTTACGTTAATGGACTAACATATTATCTAACAATCTTAAGACAGTTATTTTGTATTTTTTCCATAGACGTTTCTAACCCGAAGAACAGGTGGCTTGATGGGAAAAATCTGGTTTGATATTGATCAAACAGATTCGATGAAACGGTTTACTCGAAATTTTCTTAATATATCTTCCTGATAATTTTTGGTTAATCAATTTTGTTTCTAAGTGAAACTTGCATGAAAGATTAACACAATGAAAATAATATTTGTTTTGGAAATAATCAGATTTGATTATTATTTTTAATTTTTCTTTTTCAGAGCATTCGACAAGAATCGAAAAGCTGTCCAGGAAATTTCTGCGCTGTCGACGGTTATGTTTTGCTCCGAACGAAGAACTTCTGGTTAGAATCAAGTTTTGACAAAAACTACAAAGTTGTAGAGGACGGAACGAAGAATCAAAAGAAAATAATTTTATATTTTTTGGATATCTGTAGCCCCCACTACACCCTCCGTACAGTAACGCTACTGAAAGTGACAGGGCTGAAAGTTGTCGTTAATTCTTCATTATAAGTTTGATTATTATTTATGGATTAATAAGTTGTTTAATGAGCTTAAATCTATATGTTTTGTGTAGAAATTCATATACAAGGAATAGATTAAATACATATTTGGAATTATCTTGATAAGAATTTAACGGATCATATGAGAATGCATGCAAATATAGAGACAAGAGGATGAGAGTGATCTCTTGAAGAGAAAATAAACATGTACAGAGATAAGTTTGTTTCTCTCTTATATTTTATACACACGTACTTGATTTGCATGTTTAGATATCAAACATGAGATGGTTTTTGTATATATGTAATATATATACTCACACACTTATATAATTACAAACATGAGTGCTAATTTTTATATGGTTATATGCTAAGATCAGTATGATTCTTCGTAATATGTATATGAATGTTATTATATTTGCGAGCATAAGATACTAATATATATGTTGATTGATAGTTTATATATATATATATATATATATATATATATATATATATGATGTGTATGCATTAAGAATTTGATCATCAGCGTAATAGTATGTATATGTATATGGCTTGAATAATGAAGACAAATCTCATGTAATATGTGTGTGATTCATATATATATATATATAAACATGTCTCAGTGAGTTATATATTAAGATGTATGTGTGTTTAAAATAAACATTAACATGGTTTTATAACGTGGTATGTAGATGTGCATATGTATGTGTGCTAAAAACAAGATGCATGCTTATAGATCTACAGATGTGTGTGTATACATTTATATATATGCTAAGGGTGTATAACACAGGCATGCGTATTATTATATTATAAATGGATATATGAATATACATGTTAAGTGAGATATAAGTATATGTATGTGTATATGTCAAATTTACTGAAATATTACATGTACGTGATATTTATGTAATGTTGTAAATTTGATGCACGAATTTTTACATGAATTGAGATAATCTTATTTGACATAATTGGTTAAACAAGATGATGACCAAATTTATTCAATTAATGAATATAATGGTCCAGTGTTGCTCGATGCATAATTAATCGATTCTGTTTCCTTTTTGGAGCACGTAAGAACGATTCAATTAATGTTGTTATGTAATCGATTTGTTTCCAAGTGAAATATGTAAAGACGGTTAACATAAAATACTGATGTGACCTTCTAAATCGGTTTGATTCTGTTCTATTTATAGAACACGTAAGGACAAATCGAATCAGGTTCTAGCGTACTGGAACAGGCTGTTTGTGTAGGGGAACTACGTTCCCTGCAAGTGGAAATAGATTCTCTATGTTGTGGAAATACGGTCCACTAGCACGAGATCTAAATTTTCAAATTTTGTTGATTTGAATTAATGTTCTATGTGAACACGTTAATTAATTAAATCTAATGTTTGAATTTCTGTTGTCTCAGATATGAGTAACGAAAGTACGAAAGTTGCTGAATCTTCAAAAAATCTACGAATGCAACTAAATCTGCTATTCTAGCCGGTTCAAACGGTTCTGGTGCTCAACTTGAGATGAACCACCATATGACACTTGTGCTTATGTCCCACCTTGATAAATCCAAGAAGGTTGTTGGGATAGATGTTAAGACATAACGCTGCCAGCCAATATGTGGCTAACATGGTGGAGATCTAGAGGGACCCCACAAAGGACAAGAAACCTTGAGAAGGCGTTGCCATAAAACTCAAGATTAATGAGAAGTGGTTTAATTACAACAAGAAAGTGCTTATGTCTTTCGAATGCATGATGTTGAAGAAAGGCAAAGAAGCTTGAAGTTGACGTTATCATGACACAAGAGATGTATGACATTAAATTTAAGTGCTCAGTTGAGATTTGAAAATTATATGTAATTTCAGTAAATTTCAAAATTATGAATAAAATAAGAGAAACGTTTCTTATATTTATATCATTAACTCACTTAAATACATGTACAGTAGAACAAGTTCGTGGTTTTGGAAAGACATTCTACTGAAGGTGAAAACACGTTCTATTTATAATGGAAATACAAATCAAGCAGTTTCCAATTATAATGACAACAAATATATACTACTTAAGAAAATTATTCAATAGAATAATATGGTCTTAATTATTATATATCGTGATGTTAAGTCAATTTGATTCGGTTCATAGATTAACACGCACTAACAAATTGAAAGACTCCAGTGTTAATTTTGAATAACATGGTTTCTACGAGAAAAATGCATATTGAGTTCTTATGATCCAACTCTAGACGAGAGTACGAAAGGACGTATTGAACAGTATCAAATGCTTTAACTGATACACGGAGAGTTTAATCTATGCATAAACATTTATGAACGGTTATTTTAAAGACTATTAATTAATCGGTTCTACGAACATCGGATCATACGTTCTACGATATACGTATATGTTTCTTTGTGAAACACGTGAGATCAACATATATTGAATTTGTTGATTGGACATCGGTATGATCCATCATGTTCAAGAACATAAAAGGATAAACCGAATAATCTTTGTGATCAACGAAAACACGTTCCGAAAACACATGTGAGTAAATTGAATGTTCTCAATTATTCATCTAGAATGTGTGGAATCGAGTTAGAACAATTATTTTCATTACGGGAAAACGTTGAATTGTCTAAACTTGATATGAGAAATTGAAATTAAACATTTTAATTAATCAATTTCATAAAGGTCTTTTTTTTGGAAAAGAAGTAGTTCCGCGAAATGTCACTCACGTATCGAACATTCGCAAGAGAACTGTGTCCGGCAACCTCTTAAGCTCACAAGGCGCTAATAAGATGGTGCAAGGCTGGAATAAGTTTTGACTAAGTAAGGGATGCATGTGGAAAATGAATAAATCATTTCATGCAAGTCCAAAGTGAGGAATAAAATAAGAGGGACGCTTCTTATTTTTTCAACAAGTCATTTATGGATGACATGTAAACTTGGAAAAGTTAACTACGTAGCGCTGCGTAGGTTAACAAGCGTAGAATCCCTAAATTCTAGGTGTGAATTTATGATAAGTCAAAAATTAACGAGATCTTCTTTCCTTATGTCACAAGAAAAATGTCTGATTTAACCTATGATGGGATGTCACGATACATGTGGGGGGAAACTGTGTGTCAGTCAATCACTTTTTAAATAAAGTAACCCCACAAGAAATCAGACAAGATACTATAGGAATTATGGAAAGGAAACGAACCTTCCAATAATTGCCTAAGAATGTGGGGGGTACCTTGCCAAAGAAATAACCCTCTACAAAAGGGAATGGAACTAGATCCAAAACGTTGGACTATATTTTCATTGCATATGCTTTGCATAGTGGTATCGATTCTTGGTGTATGAATATAACAGATTCCGAAATACACGAGAACACGATAAGGGGATCAAAGAATATTTAATTCTTTGAACATGTGTGTCTATGAAAAAGGGAATCGTAAGACTACGGAGGTGTCTACGAGAAACCCGTAACTATGGATCGTACTATGCAAGAGAACTTGTCGTGCTAGAGGTATAACTTTATGTTTGCTGGATATCTAATGTAAGGGATTCTAAAGGCAAGAGGAGAAACGTCTCAACCCTAGCAGAATGAGCTGTGTCATGGAAATCCTCACGACAAACGATAATAACCATATTAACATATAAATCTGAGTTTGAAGCTTTGATAAAGCAGTGGAAGAAGTCGAGGAGCTACGTAACTTCCTAGAGGATATTCCTGAATGGAGAAAACTTGTGCCTAAAATGTGTGTGCATTGTGATCACCAAGCAACTATTTGTAGTGCACAGAGCTTGAGAAAAATGGTAAAGATCGACACATGTGTCGTCGACATAACACCGCTAGACAACTGATCTCTACGATAATTATCTATAGTGACTTGGTAAGGTCAAAAGATAATATTGTGGATCCGCTAACCGTTGGGTTAAACAGAGATCAAGTTGATAAACATCGAACAGAATGGGGCTCAAGCCCATATAATTAAGGCGTCATGTGAAGGAAAACCCAACCTAGTTGACTGGAGATCCCAAGATCTAGATTCAAAGGGACAACCTAATTGCATGAACCTTGTGCGGTCACTATGGGGGTAACCCCAAGACCATTCCTATGATGTCAAACAGTGAAACAAAAATGGATCAGGTTAAGCTATGCTTTTAATGATACTTTGTGCATCACGAAGTTGAGCAAAAGATATCACCTATGTGAGAGCGAAGTGGGGTCACTTCAAGGGAGACTAATGGGAATTAGTTCTCTTAAGCTCTTGCAGAACCAGAAGTTGTTCATGATCATAACGAACCCAACCATGAGAACCTAAACACCGGGTTCGTTGGTATCTGTGTGAAGTATATGATCTCTTACACAAAACGACAGAGAGTTCAAGGACATCGCGTCTATTCATCAGTCAGTAAGATAAGTGTACCCTCACAAGGAAAGTTCGAAGGGGGTAACCTACTTATCCTATGCAGATATCGACTATAGAGAGTAATCACCACGTCAAAATGCTTACACGTTCAATTTCATTCATGTGGGGGATTGTTGGACAAATTGTACAATTAAGTATAAAATGGCAAAGTTAATAAGTGTATTAACTTGTGACTACGTCAACGTGAGCCTTGATTCGAAATACTAAGACTCTGCATAGAATAATGTGAAATATGTTTACATATTATATGAAATGAGATCTTCCCAACGATATATAAAAAGCTCAAGATGGGTAAATGGGTGAATGAGAAATTGAACTTGAAGCCCGCGACGTTTGGTTGGGCTCATAATTATGAACCAACAATAAGAATTTGAATTTAATTTTAAATTCAAGAAAACGTGGAAAAGCCATTAATTTCCATTGAGAAATAAATTATAGAAAATCCTACTTTCCCAAAAGAATGATTTGGTAAGTTATTTTATTTTTTGTCTTCCAAGTTGTAAGTTATTTCCCTGAGAGTATTTTTTCCTGAAAGAAATATTTTCTTAGTATAATTATATTTTCCTTAAAAATATATTTTCCAAGAATGTGAGATTATTTTTCTTCTATAAGTAGAGAAAAATCGCTAGAGCTCAAACACACCAAAAAATCCTAGCTGTCGAACCTCTGTCATATTCATTCCTCCTCGATTACTCTCTATAGTCTGGTTAGAGTTCGACTTCGATCGTCGTTTTATCCTAGGAGCAAGTTGTCCATACGAGGCAATAATTGTCTTAAGAAAAGCGGATTACCGTGACTCGATGATATTCAATTCCCGTCTCTATCAAACCTTTCTTGTATTGGTTCCAGGTTCTATAATATTTATACTACTATTCTTATTGTATGAGTATTTCTAATAAAACTGAGGTATTATTTCAATTGTTTTTGTATCATGTGATTTACTTGTTTCCCTCTTGCATGATTGTTCGATTTAATTATTTAATTATTCGATTTACGTTAATGGACTAACATATTATCTAACACTTTTTTTCTAAGTTTATAGCTCTGATTTTGACCGGTGATCTAAACAATTTTGTTTTGTTCATGTAGACTTGGTTCACTTGCCATGGGAAAATTGAACTGTTTCGACCGAACGAATTTGATGACACGAGTTTAAAGCGTAATACATGGAACAAAACATATGAAACATATTCGATAAAACATAACATATGAAACATATAAGATGGAACATATCAGATGAAATATATTAAATAGAACATATTAGATGGAAATATCATATGAAACATATTAGATGAAACATAACAGATGAAACATATTAGACGAACTGATGAAACGGTTTGTAAGTGAATTGATCAAACCATTACAATGAAGCGATATTAAAAGATATTCGAATAATAAAATAAAATTCAAAATAAGATATTGATCTAAGGTTATAAAATTCAAAATAAATAAGGGTACGGTATATAAATATATTTACAATCTTCTAATATATAAAATTACCACAAATTTTTTAAACCCAAAAGATTTGATCAAATTTCATAAGTTTGTCCTGATTTAAACCCAAAAGATTTGCACTTGAGTAATCCTTGTGACCTTCACATTACAATGTTCAAATGAAATTAATTATATAAATAATGAAACTAGTGTTAAGATATCTAAGTTCAACACGCAAGACATTACTTAACAATAAATCCTTTTGTGCGGTCTAACAAACTTGGATTTCTATTGACCAAAAGTAAAAGTATTGATGGAACAATGATGCCATATATGGTATAAAACAAATCAGAAATAATGCGTAGATTACGGTTAGAAGTAATGTTATTTTGAAGGTCAAATTTGAGGTACCGAACCGTATCTACAATTACACTAACCGTCCATTCTATAGTAAACTGCCAAATGGCAATCCTCGTAATATTGTCCCAACTATCACTAAGGTGTATGTTTTCTAAAAACTCCACTTGAAAGCAATTCTAACAATAGATATCTAACAATAGAAATCACTTCAAAATTTCTTTTCGTTTTGTAGGTTACCTAAAAAATAATTTATATCACTTTTTAGAGATCATTTATATCAGGGAAAATAATACTTTTGTGCATTGAAATATACATTTTCCACCTTTCATATACTACATTTTTTTTTCTCATTTTTTCAGTTCCATAGTTCTATTTTGGGACAACTTACCTTTAAAATAACAAAAATATCGAAATTACCTTTGGCATTGAGCCGGTTCAATTTCAACCAGACCCAACTATAATTTAAATAATATGAAATTACTTTTTTACCCTTTATTGAATAAAAAATTTATCTCATAATTTATGGGTATATTGGTCTTTTCAAATAACAAATAACTAAAAATAAATTATAAAATTACAATTCCGCCCCCACTATCTCCTCTATGTTCATCATCCGGTGTCCCTTCTAGCAGCCCTCCGGCGTCCCCGCCGGAACGGAGTGGAGGCGGTTCGTGATTCCGACACGGTTCCTGAAGCTTTCGGTGATTGTGGGTCTCCTGAACAAGGCGGAGGAGGAGTTTGGGTTCCCCAGCGACACAGGCCTCGTCCTGCCCTGCGATTCGGCGTTTTTCCGGGAGGTTTTGAGGCTCCTCGACAGGGACGAGCGGTGAGTTCAAGGATGGTTAGAACCAAAAAGTTAGAGAACCCAAATTGCATGTACAAAACCCCAACTACATATCCAAATCCAAACCTACACTCATTAGTGTCAATTCTTAAAATTAGAATTCAAAATTCAAACTATAGTCTCGCAAGCAGAGGCGTGAAGGCGTGACCCAAGCTCAAACTCGCACCCTCTTTGCACGACGAATCGAATCCGACCTCCGACGCCAAATTTATAAACTCGTCGAGCCCCAATCGCCCAAACCTCTGCTCGTCCCTGTCAAACCATTGAAGTAATTGAATTAAAGGTCCAATTTTTCTAAAACAACCAAATTAGCCTCAAACCCATCAGAAAATGAGCATGTGAAGTTGTTCTAGCCAAGAACTAGGGTTTTGAGCCTCCTGCACTCAAGAATTGAATAGGGCAGTGACTCATTAAAGGGGTTCGATTTTTCGAGGATGCCAGAGAAACGCCGGCGAGGAGGGGTGGTGGAGGAGGAGGAGAGAAATAGTTGAAAGAGTGGCATTCATTTGAAAATTAGATGAATAGTTGAAAGTAATTTTCTTTTTTACACTCTTTAAAAATTTGGTCAGTTCTCTCAATTAGACCAGATTTAATTTTGATTCAATTTTAGGGATATTTTAGATATTTTGGAACTTCAATAGTAGATCGTCCCAAAATAAAGTTCAGAGTACTGGAAAAAAAAAACAAAGTATGAAACTGTGAAAAGTGTATATTTAGGTGAACAAAAGTTTCATTTTCCCTTTATATCATTATTAATAATACCTCTAAATTTTGGAAATCACCAAAATACTTTTACATTTATCATTAACATTAATTCAAGTTTGATGACCAAGCTGCCTTTTTTGTTATTAAATTTTCATTTAATGTTTAGGATCGTTTTCTCTGCCGATCCCTTCTTTGTCGCCATTTACTGATTCTTCACTTCCGCTCCTCAATTTCACCAATAACCACAACATTCATCATCGACATGGCGATGAATGAAAACTTGTAGTCTAAAAATAGTATATTATGGTCATTTAAACATAGAATAATGTTAAGTGATAAAATTAAGGGTATTTTGGTTGTTTTTATTTTTAAAAAAAATAATACAAAAAGTAATCGCGTTATTAACAATGAGGTAAATTACTTTTTAGGTGACTATGAAATGAAAAAAAAAAAACTTTATGTAACCGATTTGAGAAAACGAATTTACCAAGTGTACCAGTTACAATCATCCTTATTAACAATTCTCAATTTAATCTAAAATTCTCTCTCTTAGATTTAACTAGAAATGTATCTAATTTTAAATAACTAATTCTTACATAACATGTGTACGCGACAAGGTAAAGTCGCTCCATTTTGGTCCAACTTGAGTTAGATTCTTTAATTCTCTAATGTTTTTTTTAAAATTTTTTAAAAAATGATAGTTTGGTACACCCAAATCTTTTTGTTTTTAATTTTGATAAACTAAATTTTCGATTTACTTTTCCAGCGCAGAACTTACTATTTTTCCATTCCATCCATCAGTGGTTTTAAAATTTATTATTCGTTAATTTTCTTAATTTTTTCAAAAATACAAAGTTATCCCATCATGTTAAACTATTTCATCAATTGTTTTTCTCTCCGTCAACCATAACCCCTTACCATTTCTTTCCGAGCTTAAATTAATTAACATCCTTACTACATGGTTCATTTGGTATACAATTTTGTTTTTATATTGGTATACAATTTTGTTTTCATTTGGTATACAATGTTAAACTATTTCATCAATTTTGTTCATTTGCAGTGAATCGGTTGTGGTTCCATCATTAGGTCCCAAATTTTTTTTATATTATACTTCTTTGTATGAACTTTTGTAAACTTGAAACTAGAAGGGATTGTTTCAATCAAAAATGGTAAGTCTCATCTAAAGTGCATAGTTTCCACCTTTTCTTCGTATAGAATATTTAGCTCCATGGATGGTCCCGACGGAGCTCGCAAAACATACTCAAAATTTTGAACTTCGTTTTTGTATTTGTTTATTAGTATTAGATTTGACTATGCATTTTAGATTTTAAATCACTAATATTGAAGTTTTGTAGCAAAAGTTATGGTAAAAAATTAGTGGAAGGTTGAATTTTTTTTTTTTACAGAAAATGACACTTTTGTGCACCTAAATATACATTTTTCACACTTTTATACCTTATCTTTTTTTTAGTACCATGAATTATATTTTGAGACAATTTAATCCTGAAATTCCAAAATACCTAAACTGCCCTTGAAATTGAATCAAAATTAAATCTGGTCTAATTGAGAGAACCGGTCCAATTTTAAAAGAGTGTAAAAAGACGAAATTACTTTGAACTATTCATCAAGTTTTCAATTGAATGTCACCATTTCAATTTTTAATTTTTTTTATTTTCTCTCTTTGATTTTCACCTCACTCAACCTCCACTTCGGCCTCCTCTTCGCCGCTTCCGGCCACCACATCACCGTATACAACTCATTCACCAAAAGCTTGGTGAAACCTCCTCGAAACCTTCAACGCCAACAACGGCCCCTCCCCCGGCTCTGTCAAGACCCAATCCATGTTGTGTTGTTTCATTGAAAAAACGTTTCTCGAGGATCGCCAAAGCGGTGACTTGAGAGCCAAAAAATTGGTGTTTATTGGGTTCGAACTGTCCCTTGATATGGCGACCCCGACTCCGGCGATGTATTTGGCGCCGACACCAACTCTGGTCACTCCGTCACCCTCGTCGGCGCCCACCACCACAGCCTCAGCTTCGGCGCCGGCCACAATCACCGCCACCGCTCCGACGACCTCCACCACCACTCCGGCCACCTCCACCGGTCCTACATTATCGTCTCCGTCGAGAGCGGGGTACTTCCGTCGGCGTCGCCAGAGTCTTCAAGGAGGAAGGGACGGCGAAGGAGGAGGTGGAAAGAGATGGGAGTAGAGATTTAAGGGGTATGTTTTGAAAATTTGAAGTAGATTTAAGGGCATTTTTATATTTTCAAGAATTGAAATTGGACCAAATTTAATTTTGGTTCAATTTCAGGAGTAGTTTAGGTATTTTTAGTATTTTAGGAGTAGATTGTCCCAAAATATAATTCAGTGTACTGAAAAAAATGTAAGTATGAAAGTGTGAAAAGTGTATATTTAGGTGCACAAAAGTGTCATTTTCTCTTTTTTTTATGATGATTTGAGGTTAAAAATGAACAAGACATTGTCGTTTTATGGATTTTTGATCAGTAACTTTAGAATAAAACTGAAATAACAGTCCTCTTAGCTTGGTGTGTGAAATTTCTTGAATTACTGATTTGTAACCCTTGACCTACATCATGTTCGTCTTCAACCTCTAGCCATCCGCAAATTTGTTTTTAACCTTTATTTGATTGTTACCATAACTTTTGTTACATAACTGCGATTTTAGTGATTTGAATTTCAAAATACTCAAAATTTAATTACGAACATGCGCATACCAAAACAATTATCAAATATAATACTAATAAAAAACACAAAGAACGATATTAAAAAAATTTAGCATAACTTGGGGGACCATTTTCAAAAAAAATTGTCATTTAATAAACATTTAAGTTTTAATAAAAATGTTGATTAAAAGTTTAAACTAATTAATTTTAAATTTTAATAAATATTTTTTATTTAACGTTAAGTAAATCGGGTCAAGAAAGGCAGAAATTATATATTTTTTTATCTGAACTCGAGCTTAGTTATATATGCTCGTTTCAACCCGAGCCAGGCTGGAGCATGCCATTTTTATCACAAACCGATGGATACAGATAATTTTTATAACCGTATCCTTACTCGAAATAAAATATATAATTAAATATAAAAATGGAATACGTTAATGTTCAAATTGAACCAACCATTTAATATGCGATTTTAATCAAACGAAAGAAAATGCCTAAATTATTATTACTTGTATATAAGAAAAAAATCAGACAATTATATGGCATAGTTTTTATTATTACATGTAGTAAAGAATAAAAAGAAAAAGTTGTTGAGAAGAGAAACAACTATTATGTCGTGGTGACATTTTTCAAATTTGTGGGTCCCTAACATAGTTTTATAAATACTTTGGAATAGTAACATATTACATTTTAGTAAATAGCTTAATAAATGACAATTTTTTTGAAAAAAAAATCCCAATTTGAGAGCTCGGTCGGAACCACCCCTGGAGATAAAATCTATACGGAGATACTAAGGAAACCAGACACTTACATTACAATTTCTCATTCAAACGAATCCCTTGCAGTCCTAAGTTCACCGAACATTTATACATACTAAGAAGAGCTTCAACGTACTATTTTTTGGGGAGGCCTTAATGTAGCCAGAAACAAATTTTATTCAAAGAAAGAGACACATAGTATACCCAAGTTTATATTGTTAATTTTAGTTCATTCAAGTTAAGTCTGATCTTAAAAAGAGGGGTTTTATAGGGAAAATGTCAAATGCTTCCCTTAAGTATCAAATCTCAATCCTGATTAACTATACTTATAAGTATCAAAATATTTATAGTACCGATAAATCTCCACAAACTCCACACTTGTGTTACTATATAGCTACCTCAAGAGATTGTGTGCAATGTAGCCTTAAACACAGAGGAAGCAATTAAGAAATCGCAAGGACACACAAGAATGACTGAATGAGAGTATATATAGTAAATGGTATCTCTCAAATTTTTGGTACCTCTGTCCATTCATTCATTCTTCTTGCTTAGTTTCAGCTTTGCTTCTACTTCTCCGCTATAGGGATGAACATGGTATGCATACTGCTGGAGTACAGAAAACACTACCATCTCGAGACATACCAAGATGTTCTGAAGAGCTTCCTCAATGTGCTCCACATCTAGCCAGAAATGATGAGATCGGATGATTCCTAAAGCAACCAGTATCTCAAGCACAATTCCCTGCAAGTAACAATAATGGCTATGTCAGCATCACTCACTGGGAAAGTACAATTCCAAGCAGATTTTACAATTTCAGATCAAAACAAAATAAATGAAAATTCTAGAACTCAACCTTTACATTTGCTAGTTTTACTTTTCTTGGATTTTTAGTCCTGGAATTTCTATCTTTAACAATCTCCCGTACATACAATAAAGACTATTTTAGCTTTTATAGTAATCTTACACATTTAAACATGTATGTGGTGTTATGATACGTAAAAAAAATTAATCAAGGACAGTAGCAGCTATTTGCCAATTTTATTAGCCCCCGTGCTCTTTTTTTTATCACCATTATTTTTCAATCGCGTCTTTCACATGTAATCCCTTCAGCTACTTCACAAGGTCAACAATACATGCAATTGAGATCTGTTAAAACAAAATTTGAACAGGGAACGGAGCAATACCTGCCAAAAGCAGAAGAAGACAATACCCTTGATGCACATGAACTTTGCAAGTGGTTTGTGTGGTTCTAATTCTTTTGCAAAAACATGGTAAAAGATCACCAGAGAATACAGGGCCAGCGAAACCGAGATGTTCAGAATAATGGTAAACGTCCAGCTCACCCAACTTGTGTACAAACCAAGAATTTGCAGTGCTATCATTAGAATGGAACATATTGGGCGTATGACTACAAACTGCCATGTCCAGTATTTAAGGAGCTTCAGTGTACGATGCTCCAGCCGAAAAGTACGAGGCTGAGGTTTGCAAAATCACAAATAGCATAGGTTAGAAAATGCCATTACTGCACATTTCTGTTTCAATTCGGCAAACAACAAACTAGATAATATACTGACATATACGTGTACTCCAATACAGGAAGAACATCCATGACATAGCCAATTAAGACATAATAACACTAGAAATCCGTAATTTGTTATGACAAAGTGGCCTTCAAGTTCGAATTCATTATTCATTGATGCATAACCATAGGAAGCCAAAGTAATGTTTGTATTGAGATCAAACACATACATCAGATCAACTAGTACACAATGTTTTACAACAATAGTTAATTCCAGCAACAAGGAACAGTCATTTTTAATGTTTAATTTGTGACAGCAGGCAATATATTTACAATATTGACCTTAAGCTTGAATTCATTATTGCTAATATATAGAAGGAAACCTGATCACAGCCGATTCCATGATAAAATATATTCATTGAATCAACTCACAACATAATGTGTTACAACTTACAAGTTACAGCAAATATTGATTCTTATTAAATCAGCAAGAAATCCCGTTATGATGAATCTTTAAATGCTCAACAGTGAGAAACACATACTTATCCTTTCCTTCTTGCAGTAATGATTTTCAAGTTTGAATTCTTTAATGCATAGCTTTAAAGAGTTCCATGACAAACAAAAAATAATTTTCAGATTGGGATCAAATGCTTCTTCAATCAACTCAGTTCATATCATTTTACAACAGAAATTAGCATCACCAACAAGCAAGGCAGTCATTTTGAATGTTTAGTGGCTCAACAAGTAGTAATGAATTTACAGTAATCAAAATTAGGAGTATCACAAGAGACAGATAGTCTATTATTACCTGGAAAAGAGTCATTGGGAATGAATGGTGAACTTCTCTTCCCTTAATTTCATCAGGCACGATGTTTTGGCTAATAGAAATATTCAAAAAACTATACATCAAAGCCATGAACTTAGCAATCACCTGCAAGCACAAGCATAAACCAAAACTAAGAACTAGAACAAGCAAGAGAATAAGAAGTAGAAACAAGTAAGTGGGTTAAAAGGCCAATACCAAAGCTTCATAACACTCTTTAACTGATTCCAAGAACATGAAAAAAGCTTTGCTTCCTTGAATATCCAACAAACCCACAAAGGAGACAATAGCGTATAAGGGAGCCATGAGGATGATGATGATTATGGCCTTCTGTTCCTTGGGATTCTTCCAGAAAAACAAGTGCTGCGACAGCAATTGAACAGTGAAGTGCATCGATGCCATACAGCAAAATGCAGATCCGAAAAGAGTAACTTGCCCACGATTCATCGTAGAAAAATCCATTCTCGATCTGAGAAACCCGTGGAAAAAGACCCATGTCAGTAATCAGAGAAAACCAAAGACCCATCAAGATTCAAGCGAACTTGATCGAACAAGGAAAATCAAAATTTTCCATTTTCATCGGCTTGTTTCCAGAAATCGATCAGTTCAAGCTTCGCTTTCAAATGAAAATTCAAGTTTGTTCGATGAATTACCGGAAAGCGCGGATTGTAAGCGGAGAAGAAATTGCAGAGAGCAAATTAGGCGCCGAGGTCGAGTCACCGATAATTGAGGGTGTTCGAGAATTGAGTAGTTGTTTGTTGACTAATGAAACTAAATATCAAGTGCCGACATGCCCCTTAATGTGAACTACAATCTGTAATTCAATACCATCATGGGTTATAATTTGATTTTCGATTTTAAAAAACATAAATAAATCACCGGTCTAATTTTTCGATTAATAGGCTAGGGGTAGTGTTTAGCTCGGATTTAGTGATCTCGTTCTGTTATAAACTTAGATATTGTATCCTGGTTATATCCTGTTTTCTGCTTTCCTCATCCCAAAATCTGCCTGACATGAAATTCTCAAATCCTCAATTAAAACCGAGTTTTGTTGATCAATTTATGTTTTATCGAACTAAAATAGAGATAACTTCGTATGGGTGCACTTGAAACTATGTGTTACTTAGATAGTTCATGTAATCGTTTTTTAAAAGAGAAAAGTCCACATACTTCCCTTGTATTTTGTACGATTTTCACTTAACTCCCTTGAAAAAAAGCGTTTTGTAGAGTCTCTGAAATTGTTTAACGTTTCACTTCACCTAACAATATATATATATTGCAACGATTTACATGAAACCCTAATGCGATATTCGAAACATTAGAAACTCCACCAAATAACTGATGTTCTAATTACAGTTAATTAGATTTGAATTGAGAAGATCAACTCTAGTAGATTGATTTTCGTCAAAGCTTCGATGAATACTTGTTCGTGTTGATGCCGGTAAAGAGCGCATCCCAAAGGAGACACTTTCGATCGATGCGCGAAGAACCTGTGCACTCTCAAAGGTTTTGTAAAGTTGGATTTACAAGAGGTAAATAAGAGTTTTAACCCTTTCATTGATTGAGCTTAAATATGTAGTAGATCCTTGTTAGGAATGCAGTTGAATTTTTTTGTATTTTGCTTCCGCTGCTATGTATGAGATCCCGCATTACCTAACAGAAAAGTGACATAAAATTGACCAGGTTAAGTCAAGAAATGGCTTATGTGAGAGCGAAGTGGGGTCACTTCAAGGAAGACTAATGTGGTTTAGTTCTCTTAAACTTTTGCAGAACTAGGGGGGATCATTACCATAACGAACACAACCATGAGAACCTAAAAGCTGTGTTTGTTGCTATATGTTTGGAGTATATGATTTCTTACGCAAGAAGACAGAGAGTTAAAGGACATCATGTCTACTCATCAGTCAGTAAGGTAAATATGCTTGCACAAGGGAAGGTTCAAATAGGGTAACCTACCTACCCTATGCAGATATCGACTGTAGTGTAAAAAGTGAGGATTTTATTTATATCACATAGAACTAATGCCTGAAGTTGTTGGTGAACGAAATGGCAGTCGATTTCAATATGTTTTGTTTGCTAATGAAAGACCGGATTGGAAGTTACGTGAACTGTTGTGTGATTTTCATAGAATAGTGGAATTGTCTTGTCTTATGGAGCCCGGAGGTCCTTGAGCAGTTGTCGCAACCAGACTATTTCGGGACTGGTGGCCGCCATGGCCCTGTGCTCCGCTTCGACGGATTAGCAAGAGACCAATCTGTCTGTTTCTTTGATCGTCAACAGATGAGAGACGACCCTCAAAACAATTTGTAATCGGTGGTGGATTTTCGAGTATGCCCTTAGCTTGGGTGGATTGTCAGAGGGGAGGAGAATCTCTTGTCCTGGGAAATTCTTCAAGTACTTGAGAACGTGAAAAGGTGTGTCCACGTGTGGTTCTCGTAGATTATGCATGAATTAACTCAAGATGTGCATCCCATACAGTTACTTGTGCAACCTGCATACTTGATTCTCCCCATTTCTTTAGAAACCTTGAGGATTCTTCATATAAACTTCTTCCTCTAGGTCTCAGTGTAGAAATGCATTGTTGACGTCCAAATGGAAAAGTGGCAACCCTCGGGCTGCATTAACGGCAAGTAGGCAACGAACAGTGACCATCTTGGCGACGGGGGTAAAGATGTCTGTAAAGTTAACACCTTCAACCTGTGTGTATCCTTTAGCCACTAATCGCGCCTTATACCTCTAAACTCTTCCGTCAGGTCGGTATTTGACCTTGTATACCCACTTTGAGTCAATTGCTAGCTTGCCCAGGGGAAAAGTGGGTAAAACAAGGTTGTACATATCGGGTAGGGCTACACAACTAAAAGCTCAAGCTTATTAGTTGGGTTTGACCCTTTCTTTTATATACAATTCTTTGATTTCATATTCTTTCAATGTGGGACTTTATATTCTCAACACTCCGCCTCACGTGCATTCTACACGTAGTGGGTATTTATCAACTCGCACCCCTCACGTGGGCCATATTAGAATGTGTCTTTTTGCACGTGGGCTTATTTCCCCTTACGTGAACCACAATATCGGGCTTACAGGGGAGCGGAGCCACAGGGAGTCGAGACCCACCAGCACATGTCCAAATCGACACGCTCTGATTCCATGTAAAACTAGGTTGTACATATGGACTCTACAACTAAATGCACTAGTAGCACATTCGACTAAGCGGGCAACTTTCTCACCCACTACGGATCCCATGCTACCTCCCATAAACCCAAGTCACGTACCGATCCCAGTACCTATGATATATTTTTACTGTTATACGTATTATATATTGATTATCAATAAAACCGATGTATTATTTTGAATCTTTTTATATCACACAATTTACTTGTTTTTATTTTACATGATTGTTCAATTTATATATTTGATTTACGTTCATGGAACAACCTTTTATCTAACAGTTAAGACTTTTCTACTTCAATATATATTATTAATTAAAGTAATATTTAATAAAAAAATTTTCTTCAAAATTATTGATCTTTCGATTCTCTTCTATTTAATATATTGTAGACGGAAATTGAGCTCGTATGAGAGGATTACACCATGGAAAATTTTTAATATATTATTTTAATTATTATTTAATATTATTACTAATTAAACCAGTCAGACTAAATTGATTTCAAATCATAACTATTCAGAACATTTTGAACCTTTTACACACCAAATCAGTTTTATTTAACAAAAATTACCTTACGTGTAACTTCCAAATACGTGGGGTGTCAATAACAAAAATTTTAAACTTAAGTTACTGATTTCAAAATCCAGTATATTTGGGGTAGAGAAGTGAAATTACCCCCAAATCTTTATTCCATCAAATAAAACAATGTTTTTATTTGTCTTTATAGTTGAAAAATTGTACAAATTCAATTTGACCAGGTGGACGTGAACGACAGTTCTGGAGAGTGTGACCGAGCTTTTTGCAATACTTGCAGTTCCTGCATTTTTTATCAGCAAGAAGAAATTTCTACAATTCCTATCGGGATCAATTTCTGTACTGCCAAGGCTGAATCACATTAAAAAATTTGTATCATAATTTCACAGCCTATTTTACATCACCAAAATTAATGATACGATTTCTCTACTACCTTCTTCTTTCTTGTTATGTACATGCTTGAGCTGAGCATATGTACAACCGAATTTACAAGATAACTGTCCCATATCATCACAACACTTCCACTTGTGCGCTTTCTATCCATCCTCGGCTAATGCACCTTTCTCTGGTAAAGTCTGGTCTTCTTCCACACTCGTCACCGTCACCGGACCAACAACACCATTGCTCAACTCACCTTGCTGCGCTGAGTTCTCGGTGTCCTCATTATGCAACTTCATTGTGCTGCCAGGATCATAATGCGGTGACAGCTCCTCTCGCTCAGGCTGGATGTTGAGGTCAATCTGGCCCTTATAAGGTGTTGCAGATGATTTTACCCTGTTGAGGTTCTCATCACAACCTTCCTTCACAATATTTTTGGGGTTCGGACTTCTATTGTCCATCGTGCTGCTACCTACCATGAACATGGAGTCAGCTTCATGCATATTTTCACCCCATGGTAGCTGCTGCTGCTTTTTGAATGCAGTTTCAGTTTCTCTCTCTGACTGCTTCTTCTCCCGCCGCATCATTAGGGTGCGAAATCGACGCTTAACCATTAGGCACACATTACACGTGCATGTCTGTTTGTGTTTTGGGCCCTTGCCACTGGGAGGCTGAATACACACAATGCATGAACATCCGGGCCTATGGCGGGGGTGCCTAGTTGTGGCCTGGCTCCCTGGCGTTGCCTCGCTCTCTCCTAATATAGCTAGGTTGGCAAATGTTGCCAGTCCCTCCGAAATATCAACACTATTGACCTCTTCTTTGGAAGCCTTCATTCTCTTAGAAGTAACTGCTCAAATACAACCACAAAACCCATGGAAATCTTGACATTGTGAACCAAATACATAGCTTATTATTATACAAGTCTTAACTGACCATTGTCCTAAAAATCACCTTAGGTGAGAATTTTTAGAACACCAATCCGATTTCATATAACCGGACGGTTTAAGTTGATGGAGCGGGGATCTAGACTATTTTTAAAATTTCACTTCATAATAAAAATCAAAAAAATACCAAAAACTAAAATAGTTAAAACTTTTATTGGTACTTTTATTATTTGCAAGGATATGAATGTAACAAATATTTAAAAAAACTATACTTTAAATGATTATTATTTTTACATAATAAAGTTTATATATATTACATATATAATAATTATTTTTTTAAATACAAATCCTATCAATCCCTAACTAGTTCCCAAAGGCCTTATCCGCTTGACTAGCGCCTAGCGTCTTTTTAAACACCGTGAATGACGTTATATACCTGCAAATATGAACCATCCATTCTTATTTCCACTCACATTACCACTCTTCTTCCCATCCCCCACATTGCACAATTTTCTTCACTTTATTTGATGGGAATGACAATACGGTAACGTGAGAACAAAATAATGTATACAATGCATGTAAAAGAATTTCATTGTTCTATATGTGTATGTGCATGTGTTAACAGAAGATTTAGGAATAAACCATGGAGTGCGGTGCACACTCTAGCAGTGTGCATGTGTTAACGGAAGGTATAGGAATAATCCAGTGTGTACTTGTGGTACGCACTCTAGCCCAATGCTCATCTAGGAACCTGTTTGGACTACTTCAAGCCATATATGCTTAGATTATCTTTGGACATGAAAATGATGCAACACCTGAGAATGCTTATAGAGAAATTCACACCTGAACTGCAAGATGGTAACAGATCTTCAAGCTGTTCTGAGGTCAATTCTTGAGCTGCTGAACACAGAGATCTGGTGGCAAGAGTGTATGGACATTTATCAACAGAATGTCAAATGTAAGAACTATACTACATTTTATTTTTTTATATTTTAATAGAAAAGAGAAGGATAAAATTCAGGATGTAACTATAAAAAAATAGAATGGAAGAGTATATGCCTTAGTTTTATCCTCCTTAATTTCATAAAGATCCCACTCAATGCTACAATTATGAAAAATATATTAAATAGCTTAAAACAACTTCTTCCATGAATGGAACCTTCTCTACTAAAAAGACTGTCATCTCCCTTGGATTCACCGTTCCAATGGCATTTCAAGGAAACCAGCAATATTTAACAGCAATTAACAGGGTGAACTTTCCTACTTATTCTACAGTTCACCATCACATTTGCAGCCAATGAGCAAAAGTGGCCTATTGTATACCCTTGAAAAGTGAGAGAGATATAGGAGGCTTCAAAAAGACCTAGAAGCAAAAACAAATGTGCGGAAGAAAAACTAATGCTGCCAAAATCAAGATGGAAGGACATTTTGTACCTTTCTGGATCCCAGGAGTTCTCGTAACAGGTCCATCTTGGAGGAAGGAGAGCATTTGCAGGCAATTTGCGCCACTTAAAATAGTCCTCACATTGAGCCCACTGAACCTTTTTACTGACAAAAATTACACATACCATCAATATTTGCAGGCTCCAAAGTCAGGGGACAAAAAATGTGACATTCACAATATCAATATCAGCAAACTGGAATTGTAAAGTGATATGATCGAAGCATCCAATGAAAAAGTACATTATATAGTGGATATAAAAGGGGGTTTGAAGTAACTGCAGAACCGAAAGAGCTAGATACAGTTACATTATTCAAACAAGCAAACTATCATATTTGCGCAATCAACTATCTTTTTTACTTCTTTACAATCACGCCCAATA
Source organism: Geranium rotundifolium (assembly GCA_963920655.1). Lineage (NCBI taxonomy): Eukaryota > Viridiplantae > Streptophyta > Magnoliopsida > Geraniales > Geraniaceae > Geranium > Geranium rotundifolium. The sequence continues at coordinate 6,639,995 of OY987320.1, forward strand.
GATTATGTCAAAATCTTAACAGGATTCCAGAGCCTCCAAGACAAATGATTTACCCCGTATTGTCAGCTCCGAGAATTGTTGGCTTCCCAAGTACAGGTGCATCCTGACATGACAAACATGTTAGGTATGCAAAAAGTAGAAGCCCCTCAGTATGCTATGTCTATGTGGAGAGAGATAAATAGGAATGTACAATAAATAGAAATGTACTGTCAGATGTGAGCAATGTATTCTCCTAATAATGCTGACAGTAGCCTTACAAGACTTGTAGTAAGAACCATGCAAACGCTAAATCTAGTTTGGTCCCTATGCCTTAATTTGGCATGTGAAAAAACATACAAGTCTAATGTCGGAACCAAAGCTTATCAGGAAAAAATAAGTCTAAGTCTGAACAATTATGCAGGTGACTTGAATATGTTGTTCATCCAATAGCAAGATGGAGCAGCAATAAAGTTTACTGAAAATGTAACTAAGATTTTATGTGGTTTGTGATTATAAATATCAAATAGTCAGAATGGTCCAGCTGCCACCGAGACGTGTACTGTTTCAGGCTTCAACCATGCTTCAGAAACTAAATCATTATGACATAAATGGAAAGATTACTTAGGTTGGCGGAAAGTTGAAAGGTACTTGGTATAATAAGTACCAGCCCACTAGTTCTAATCCATGTGCATGCGCTTACAAATGCCCATAAAAAATAGAAATGAAGCCTTGGTTCGAGTAAGAAGGACAATGGATCAAGTAAGCGATCTAACTCCCAGTTAACTCGTCGACCATCTTGTAGAGTCAATCTAAGAGTGTATTGAAGGGTTCAACAAAAACAAAAACACCACTCAGAGTTCAAGAGTTAAAGTCTAGTCAATGTAATGTAATACATGTTATATTCTCCTCTCCAGGCCGGTTTTACAAATGTCATGAAGATCCTTATGCAATATCCAAAGGTGTGTGTATTAGAGGGGATCAATGACAAACAGTATTACAATTATTGCAAACAATGATGAAACAATACAAAGTTTTAAGACATTGGACTATATAATGTCAATTAACTTTGGATGAGAGCACAAAGGAACAATTTTATGGGTAAGATATGTAAGTGATAACCATTTCTAGAGCAGTATTCCTGCTAGTCTTTGTAAAAATAAATAAATAAATGTAACAGAGTATAAACAAATAAATAACAACTGATCGTACATTTTTTCACAAAATTAAGTTTTCATAACTGTACCTCATATTCCTCAAACTCAAAGCCTTCAATCACTACAACAGTTGGAATGTGGTTGGGAGGGGGGCACAGCAATCCTTGGGCTTCTTCCCAAGTTAGCCTTAGCTCTATCAGGTCTTCATTGTCAAATCTTAGGTGCTTACTCTTTAGAGATAATGCAGTGTTCTTCCTCTTCCTAGGGCCGGAAGATTTAGCTCCAAGTGCTTCCATTGCTGTATATCGAGATTTATCGACTTTGGACCATGAACTAGGATCTGAGAATTCAACCTGGTTGACAGATTAAAAGCTATGTGATCTTGGCCTACCTTGTAAATGAAAAATAATAAAATCAACTTCCCAGTTTTAGTTCAAACATACTAACATCTCCATGTGTAGCAACTCCATTTCCACTTCTAGTTGTTTTGTTGTCCTGTCAAAAAAGATAATACCATATAGCCATGATAAGTTTTAGGATAAACTAGATAAGTCAACCCAAACCAAAAGCCAAATATTATGATTTGTTAAAATCTGACATAGAGCCAGTTCTCTATCAAAGACTCATCTGGAGCATGTTGTGCATGCTTCCTAACAAAAATAACTGATTTATATTTTCCATTGCTTTTCTACAATAACCAGAAAGTGCACATTTAATTCTCTAGCAGAAAACAGCAGGGTTTTTTCTATAAAAAAAAATCATTGCCTTTTTATAGGCAATAAAACTATAGGGGTTGTAACCATCAACTTCATACATATTTTATGAGGTCTCTGCCAGTTTTCCTAACCCAGTTAATTTCGCTCAAAGATCTCATGTTGTTTTCTTTTCTTCTGCAGCGTGAAGTCAGAGTACAAGAGAGCTAAGAAAGTATATCAAAATGGTGTCAACGAACATGGATTTTAGAAACTAATTAGTTAATGGTGATATGAAACTTTAATTTAAGCAGCGTGATGTGGAGGCCTAACCATGTGTCATATACAAATTAAACCACCATGCCAGAAACCATGACCAATTGACATGAAGACCGTTAACAGAAAAGTTCACTTAATGTAAAAGTCTTGTTACATATTCATTAGCTTAGTCGTTAGCATGCACTAAGATGAAATGTAAAATTATGCTGTCATTGAACGCTGATAAAAAAAATGTTGTCATTGAACAAGGGCAAACCTGATCAGATGGTGTAGCTAAAGCCTTCCTGAACCCCATCACCAATTTTCCTTCCGGCTCTAACCTACTAAATGTTACTGTGGAAACAAAACTAGCATGTAGTAAGATGCAATATACTGTGATAGTCATACATGAACAAGTGTCGTGATAAGGGATATCTTTCATCCAGTTATATATATCTTACCTATATCACCTGCTTGCAATTGCATGGCCTGAATACAAGGAGTTACACCCTCCAAAACATACATCCTACTATTATTGTTAGGCAAGAACCGGAACTGAAATATCCATTCCTTTCCCTTCGCGTCCTGTACTTTAAGGGGCAATCCTTCAGGCTGAGAAATCGATGGAAAGTATGCCTGCTTTATATTAAACCAATGGTCATCATAGGGAGAAAGCATGAGAAACAATAACTAGCACAAAAAACTCAGAGCATTTTCTGAAAGTGAATGCTAAACAAGATTCCACTGACTATGTATAGATAAGTACTCAAATTCGAACATACAATGAGCACACAGGACTTAATGAATAACTTGAAGAAGCAAAATGATGTTCAGGAGGTCAGTATAACAAATGACACTGGTTACTAGGATAAACTGCAAAAGCTTCAATAAAATAGCAAGAGTAACTGCTATATAATATGAATGTAAAATTTCTTTTTCTTCTAATTGCTAAGGATATTAAATTTCCGTCAATAGTATAAAATAATTTTCACATTGTCAAAACTCAACCTACCTAAAAGCTCAAGATGATTGGTGCAGGTCTCAATGAACTTATGATTCATTTAGCGATATAATCCACATCTATATGCAGCCGGATTGTAAGGATCTACATTATGTGAGTTTTTGCACGTGCAACAACAGATGATGGACTTTGGTATAGCTGAGTGTAAACCTACTCTCTATCTCTCATGTGCGGGCTTCACACATGGAGCTTGAAAACCCAAACCAAATTATGATAGCATTAAAATCCGACTCACCTAAAAAGCTTAAGCTGGCAGATGAAGACCCCAACACGTTTCTCAAGTAGTGATACGATCCACACCTTTTCAGTGCGGGACTACACAACATTATATAACTATATTCCTTTTACGTTTTGTTTCAGAGTCCTAATGATACAAAACACTCCCGTAGACAAATAACTCTATAAAAAAAACAATAGGAAAACAATTAACTCAATATTCAAGATCTAAAGCCATATTGAGAAAACAAAGAAACATAAAACATGATACACAAGTTAAACCCGTAATGTTTTACCAACAAGGGTATATTCAGGCCACGAGTTATAAACGCAACCACTGAAATGCTGATAGTATGAAAATTATATCATCTCGTATAGCATGGCATTACTCCATACACTGTTCTCACACAGAACCATTCTTCCCATGTGCCAGATGAGAACATGTTAATCTTATATAAAAGCGTATAACTCACTGTAAAATTTAGTTATCAGGATTCCCAAAATTTCTCTTCTGTTCGACCTCTCTTTCTATAAATTATCTTCCAGCCATTCCGTGAATGTATTTGTAATAAACTATTCTGTTAGGGTATAAAATTCTTTTGAGAATTAGTATGAAACCAGAAACATATTTATGGGTAGTTACTCTAATATTTTAACAAATCGTAGCTAGAAAAGATAAAATTAAAAATCAAGAAAACAGGCTGAGGACGCATGGAATATGTGCAAGGAAATGTGATTCACAACTCAAGTAAATGAAGAGGAGCTCATTCTTGAATTCCAACGTATGAATGAAGAAAACTACAGGGAGTTTGCCTGGACCTACGAGGCTGGCAATTTGTAGGCTTCTCGATTCAGCCCTTTCAAGTTTTCTTACTTTTTTTGTCTACATCTCTTGTAATTCCTTGCTTTTTAAGGCCCTCTTGTATCGCCAAATCTTTTTTGGCTGAGTGTGCACGGCTTCCTTTACATGTCCTGCTCAATCTTTAATTTATATAATATTTGCTGATCTAAAAAACCCAAATATAAATTCAAACGCTTTGGGTTACATAAGGAAGCAGCAGTAAGTCAATGCTTTTGCATATCAAAATACAGGAAGCGTAACTGTTAATATGTATTTGCATCTCATATGTTTCTTATACGTTGGGCATTTTCTTTGAGCTTCAAAAGGCCAAAGGTATTTCGCAATTGCGAAATCATCACCATAAATATATATACTTGAATGTTGACGACAAGGTGTTACTAAATATAGGAAATAAGGGTTGGAGAGAATAGCCAAACATGTTTTCCATCAAATGTAGAAAGCGTAAATAACAGAAATGATTAAACATTGGAAGAGCTCACCTCAGCACATTTTTTTGGAAGCACTAAACGCCCAATCCGTCCAGCATCACTCGCACTTAGCATTTTCTCGAACAGAGGAGTGATCACAGAATTCGAGCTTATATATCATCAAGGTTGTTTTGATATCCAAAATAGAAATAAAAGCAAAATACTAGCCTTGATTCACAAGGCAAGAATAAATTCAGGGGCCAAAGCAAACAAGATGAAATTTAGGAAGAGAAATCGTCAATTCAAATCCGTAAGTGATAAAATACATATTTCCAACTTCTATTCATTTCATTATTTAAGATATCAGGAAAACCCAAAAGCGCTGAAGGATACTCTCCAGAGATTTGCTGTAATTCTTGATCAGTTATTCTAGGCCAGTATCGAGGGAGTAATTGGTTCCTTCCCCGGGCATCTCCACGAGGCCTTCCATTACGGATTTGAGCTTCGGATGGTTCAACTCCACTATGTAGGTTACCATGTAATTGCTTTGTCAGTGAAGATGGAAGGGTTGGGCGTAGCTGAGCTTCAGTTACCCCAATATGACCATTTGTTTTGTTTGCAGATATATAAGGTAAGGTTAAACCGAACTGCGGCATATAAGGATCCTCCTTAACCGAAGAGAGTTTTTGTGTTATATTCATGCATGTAGTAGGTTGTTCCTCTTGGTTGATACCTAGGACAAAATGTCACATCATATTTGTCAATCAGCATGTTTGTCACTTTGGCAAACCTTTAATTTCCTATATTAGCAGGTCATGGCCAGTCATAGTAATACCTGTTTTGCCGTTCTCATATACTCCGGACACACCAAACTTCAAGCTTCCATTTGTAAATCTTTCAGGGAAATCTTCACTTGTCTTCTTTTCCAATGAAGAGGGCCGAAACCTTTCACTGGCATTAAATCTGTCAACTCCAGCTGATATGTCAACATCATAAGGCCCTCTTGCAATTACTTCAGGCTGAGGAATAATACTAATCAAACAAGGCGCTTGTCGCCATGGCAAGGCTCCTGACCCTGCTAATTGACTCCAGTTCTTCATATAAGGCTCCTTAAGTCTCTCAGATAAAGGTATATGAAAAATCAGAGAAGGCGGCCATGCTGCGTTTGGTGCCTGGATACGAAGTTAAATCATTTTCAGTTTCTCGTATGATCAGAGGAACATAGTCCTGTATTTTATATGCTTCAAGTAGCAAATAATAGTTGTAACTTCAAAAGCAACAATGCATATGGTGAAGATAAAATACTTTGACGTACTTCAAACAATTTCATAAATGATAAGATGGTGTAATTCTGGTTATTTATTCAATAAGCCCTTCCTTTATATGTTCAAAACAAATTTAGGTTGTCACGACTTTGATCGTCGCCAAACATTATCTTAGGGCATAACTTGCCCAAGTAAATATACATAGAAAATGAATATATCTTTCAGTAATAATCAAATCCTTGCTTACCACAGAGATATTTTTTCTTGTGCATGTCAAGCATTGAACTCCACCAGGATCCAGCAATACATATACATGAGCCGAACTAATACATCCACAATGAACCCCCTGAGCAAAGTAAACAAGCCAAGAGATGAAAGATGTAGGGCATATTCTTCAATTGACTACAAACAGAAAAATGTTTATTGGACTAGAGTAAATTTCTACTGACCTTCCCACAAGACTCACATTTCCTCCAACCGGCTATATTTGAATGAAAAGTTTCACAGAATCTTCCCTCCTCGTATGTAGAACTAAAAATAGCATTAACAGAGTCAACTTTAAATCAAGAGGGAATAATGGTATCGTCGCATTATACTCCAAAATGCATTTCACCTTGAAAAGACTGAGGATATGTTCCAGAACTGAAATTTAAAATTTTTAGATGAAAACAATCACTAAAGCAACCGACCGAATATACCTTCACATGCCAACTGTCGCAATGGATACAGAGTGATACGAACATTAAAAAATATATAATAAAGTAGAGTTTGCCATTTCTGGAAACTAGCACACCATCCCGAAGAAGACCTGAAATTGGACCATAGGTAACAGCTCCATACTTAAAAACCATGTTTAAGCGCTCAGAGTTGAGTTCAAGTGAGATAAGTTGAACCTCAAAATGAAGCAATGGTTAAGCATTGTATTGATCTGATGACATAAAGTAGAGATGAAGTTGAGCTGGGAAAATATATAGCAAGAACAATCTAAAAAAATATAATCATTTTTTCTCATATTAAAATGTTCATGAAATTCAACGGACACCAGATTTTTCCCCTTGACCCAATGGTTTGTCTAACATTTTCAACTCCAATCTCCAACAAATACCAACCATTGACTGACTTCAAACAACTCAATTCTCAACATACCTCCAACAAACTAGAAAACAAATAAATCCATACGGCTATGCTTAATTTTCCAAGATTAAGCACCCAAAATAACAATATCCAACTCGTCCACAGCTACACACAGCACAACCATAGCTTAAACCTCTCAAACTTGGTAAAATCACGGTAACAAAAACTCAAACCCCATACCAGCTCCTGAGGTAAATACCCTTGAATTATTTCCTTGTTTCTATGGTTTTCAACTCTCATCTCCAACCAATAAAATCTACTGATTCTTTTATGTCAAATAATCCAGTTCCCACCATACCTGGAACAAACTAGAAAACAAATAAATGCATGCATGCATGCATAGGCTTTTCAGAATCTCCAGCTTATCAAGAGGTTCTCTCCATAAACCAAAACTCAAACTCGAAGCACTAAAGATCTAAACTATAGCTGAGGTAAATAGCCTCGAATTGAAGAAAAAGAGAACAGGAAAGAAGTAAAGGGCGGTGTAAATTGCTTACGCGCATCGGTCACAGAGGTCGGCGCAGTGGCCGGAGTGGAGGCGCCAACCCTTCCGATGCATCTCCGGCTTCAGATTGGTACAGTCGGAGTTGTAGCACGACGACATCACAGCGCACCAACCCTAGAGCTCCAGCTCTACTGCAGCCACCAACTGTCTGTTCTGTTCTGTACCCATTCTCATATAATTAATATGTAATTTGTTTCAATTTAAAAATGGAAACTACAGAAAAGGACAGATTAGCCTTTACTATTAGAGTGTTTGTTGTTACGATACGATACGAGGCGCTTTGTTTCGGCGGCTTTTCTCTCTCCCTACGCCTTTTCTTGTTTTTGTTTCTAAGCACTTCCTTTGTCGCAAGCCCCCGTCCCATGTAAGGAAAAATGACACTTTTGTTTACCTAAATATACATTTTTAACATTTTTATATCTTAATTTTTTTTCTCTTTTTTTCATACTCGAATTTTATTTTAGAATAGCTGGTCATTTATTTACCAAAAATTGCCCTAAATTTTTGTTCAATTCATGAGTATTTGGTTCAATTCATGGGTATTTTGGTTCAATTCATTTGTATTTTGGGAAAACGGTCCAGAAGTACCCTGAATTTTGGTTCAATTCAATGGTATTTTGGAATTATTGTCCCAAAATGAAAAAAAAAAAAAATAGGGTATGAAAATGTCAAAAGTGTATATTTAGGTGCACAAAAGTGTCATTTTCTCTAGGTATAATTCTTGATTATTACATTAAGTTTGACGCACTTTCATGTTATTACCGTAAACTTTTACAAGTGTCACTTCAATACGACGAACTTTTTTTTATGTGTCACTGTTTTTATCAAAATAAATTTTGATACAAAATGTTTATATCGCCCTCATATTAAAGTTTTAAAATAAATCTAAAAAAAGTATTTTTTTAATTTTTAATTAAGTAATTCGAAATTTTAAAGTAATTATTAATTAAATAATTTAAAAATTTTTGTAATGATTATTTATTAAATAATTTACTGAAACTTTCGAATAGCATAACTTTGTGATACGAGTTTCGTTTCGGGGTCATAGCATATCAAATCGCAGATTATCGGATGATTTTCGATTTGATATGCTATGATCCCGAAACGAAACTCGTATGAGAGAGTTATGTCATTTGAAATTTTTATTATATTATTTAATGATTAATCATTTCAAAAAAATATTAATAATTTCATTTAAAATAATAACTAATAATGTAAATAAGTAATTAATAATAATATATAAAAAAAAATATTTTTCTTCAAAGTTGTAGATCCTCTAATTCTCTTGGATTTGATATATCATGAGTCCGAAACATAGCTCGTATAAGAGAACTATGTCATTCAAAAGTTTTGGTAAATTATTAATATTTTTAATGAATTATTAATAATTAATATTATTATTTATTCATGTTATTATTAATTATTAAATAAATTTAAATTGAACCAGTCATATTAGTCTTAAACCAATCAGACCAGTCTTAATTCAAATCAAAACCATTTAGAGCATTTTAGACTTTTCAACATATCAATTTAGTTAGATTTGACAGAAGTTGAGTTAAGTGTCGCTTATTGAATTTTCGGGTACCCGAAATAAAAATTTTGAAGTTGGGGTATTGATTTTGAAACGTGACATAGTTAGGTGTAGTCATTTGTCATTATTATTCCTATCATGAAAATACATACATAACCTCAAATAAGGACGATTGATTATACGTATTTTTCCAATAGTTACAAGTTAATTTTAATTTAGTTTTGAGAGGTCATCTCATAAAGTTTTATGTACACTTTACCATATTATGTTTAATTTTAAATTTACACTACTAATTTTCAAGGTAAAATAACTTCTTTTATCGATCGGCAAATTTTATCAAGATTTGAGCTCGACTTTGTTATGATGTAGAAACTGAAATAACTTTTGATTGTCATTCTAATTTTCAAATACGTATCATCTAACAGTTTTTTTGCTATTTTTCTTCTTTTCTCTCCTTTCATCTCCTCTCTCCAAACTACACCCCAACCCAAGTCAGGATATTAAATGTTAAACACAAAAGTTCTGTTTATATCAATTCCATCCCCTTTTCTTTTTTTTTTTCTTCTTACTTATCACAATATACATATATACCATAACACTAACTCTACATTTGCAAATTGTTATGCTTAAACGTAATCAACACATTAATTCACAATAAAACATGTCATCTCGTAGATCAAATTTCTTGTGTTTTGTTGCTCCTTTATGGGTTTGAGCGAATTTGGTCCAGAAGCTTTCATGAGTCTGATTTGGCGGGGAAAGCATAGCTCCAACAGTGGGGTCTGGGCTATCGGCGGGTGAGGGATCGAGGAACGTGTGGAAGCGTAATTAGTACTCAATGATGTGGGAGGCTACACAGGAGGCTTCTGCGGTCACGACGGTGGAAATTGTGGTGGTAGCCGCAGGCGGCGCTTTTGAGGGAGGTGGTGTCTGCACATTTGAGGAAGTTAAGTCAATGACTCAAACAGGGGATTTTTTAGAACCTAACTCAAAACCACCATAATCTAAAAGCATTAGACAAGTCATGTTGCATTAGAAGAAGAGAGAAAAATAAGAATAAGGTATGTAAATGGAATGAAATGAAATATATTTATTGTTAATTCACCCCAGCCCGTAAAACAAAAATATTAATCATATTTAGTTCAACTTTTACAAATTTAATTAGATAGACCAAAAATAAGGAGGAGATAGAAGGAGCAATGGAAAACAAAAAATTAATGGCATAATTCGAAATTTTGAATGACAGTAAAATATTGTTGTCATTTTGTACTGAAAACTAATAATGTTGTCTTGAAATTAAACAGAATGTAAGTTTAAAACAATCTCAACAAATTTATTTTTCTAGTTCCAAGTTACCCTTATCGAAATCATTAAATCAAACAATTAAATAGGATATAATGGGAGAATTATGGATATTCAGGAATTAATCGAGAGTTAGTTTTTCGAAGTGCTTTTATCTAGTTCGAAAGATATTTAAAACAAGGATAATTGAGTATTGAGATGTCAAACTTTACCAAACATGACAACAAACATCCCTATAAGAATGAATCGCTCGACTGCACTCGATCTGTCTCAACTAAGCTATCCCAAACCGAAGTTCACAATTACAAGACTATTTCAGATAATGAAATGTGTGAGCCTATTAACCGTACCTAATCTATCTCGATGAAGCTATATTAATTTTCGCTCACTGAGTTGGTACCCCTCGAATAGTAAACCGAACTTATTGGCCAATTTCACCAATGTAGGTACCAGCCCCTCAACCATATAACCACAATTAATCATAGTTTCCCAAAATCATATTTAAGCACTATTGATTAATTGCCCAACATGACAAGAGTCTCAATATCCTACACTCCCAAAACCATATATTAAATACATTTCAAGTCAATCTCCTTTCAATTCCTTTCAATCCATCCCCAATATTAAATTTAGCTACTCATATTCATGCTAAAACTAGAATCAATAAAACCAACACTCATGTTCATCATATCTCCGCTAACAATCAATCCTAGATGTCAATCTAAAACAAACAAAAAAATTCTAGATTGGCAATCCTACTAATATATAAAGCATAAACTATCAAGTATAGGCTTCAAAGCACAATCACATGCCAAAGTCATCGTCATCATCAACTCATGGACATGTATAGTTATCAATACTAATAATCAAAACTTGAAATAAAGGATTAAAACTTATTTTTAATGATAATAATTCAACTTACAAGCAAAGAGTAACAATCTCAATCTTCAAAACCTCTGAGAACAACATCTAAATTTTTTTTGTTAACAATAAGAATAAGAAGTATCGTTAAATTGATTGTATTGTGAATTACAAGAGACCTCTATTTATAGAGATAATATAAATAGAATAGGAAACCCTAATACAAGAAAGAAAAGGAAACATAGATATAAAGAAACTAAATATAGGAAAACTAGAATATAATCTAATAGTCCCCCTCAAACTCAATGCGGTGAAACAAGAATTGAGTTTGAAACTTGATAGTATTGAGTTGTGGCAAGGGTTGCGTCTGCCAAGAATATTGTCGAAGTGATGTGGCGAGGATTGAAGATGGAGGATGCACGCCGCTCATGGCCAATGGTAGATGTCTGATGTATGATGTCAGATGCGCTGAACGGACGCCGTACTGGACTAATCATAATATGTTCCGGTCTTTTTCCCTCCTTGCGAGTTGGAATCTTCAAAAGGATTTCGTTGATGCTCATCAATCCTCTCACGTGCGATTTCCGAATTACGGGATGCATTTTTCGGATTACGGGATTTCCGAATTACGGGGTAGCTTTTCCGGATTACGGGATTTCCGAATTACGGGATATATTTTCCGGATTACGGGATTTCCGAATTACGGGGTAGCTTTTCCGAATCACGGGATTGTACACATGGACTATGGCCGCTGGCCAAAACAAATGTCATAGAGGACGAAAACAGAGTCAGATAAGAAACGAGCAATTCAAAAAAATAATATTCCAACCGAAGCTAGTTGAGATGCAAGACAAGGAAACACATCGAGATAGCGACAAATGGCCGGCGGGTACTTTCTAGTTATTAGAAGAAAGCATAAGAGAGAAGGACCAATCAAGCAATTTGAAGCATCAACAACTCCATCATCATTCTTGACCAACTACCTTCAACCTCGTAACCCAAATTACCGAAGCGGCCTTGGACAGTATCCGGTGCGGAGCCTCACGAATATTTGCGGAAGCAATTTCGTAGCCTTGCCCACCTATCGCTATTACAAATCATCGACGAGTGAGCAAAGCGAAAAAAGCAGAATCAATTGAGATTGAATTGCCTCGCCCACCCGTCAGAATCACAAATCATTGACTTCTGAGCAAAGCGAAAAATTTGTAGAGATTTTGCCTAGGATCAATATGCCTCTGATACCATGTTAACAATAAGAAGTATTGTTGAATTGATTGTATTGTGAATTACAAGAGACCTCTATTTATAGAGGTAATATCAATAGAATAGGAAACCCTAATACAAAAAAGAAAAGGAAACATAAATATAAGGAAACTAAATATAGGAAAACTAGAATATAATCTAACATTTTTTCTCCCCCAAGCTGGGTACCTCCCTATGTACCACTAGAATACCCGAAAATCAGCATAGGTAAGCTTTGGTCACACGAGCCGTCGTCTCCAACCAACACATCTAGATTGTTGCTTGCTTGAGTGCTTTGGTTTCTTCCTACATTCTCGAATCTCATCGTTGGGTTGTCTGAAGGTAACGACATCGGAGTCGTAAAGTGGATTCATGCCTTAGAGGTATCGTTGGTTGCTGCAACCTGAAAAATATTCTAAGTTTTCCAACAATTTCGAGGCAACGATTGGGTGTCGTGGCCTACTGTCGCTGGATTCTCTACTCCTAATTCTAACTTACTACTTCTTTTCTCTGCACCTCACGAATCAAGCCTATGACAGTGGTGTCGTGGACTCTCTTCCAGATTTAAGTGGCTCTTTGTTATGTTGTCCTGCAACTCAAGACTTAAGACCACGACGGAGGTGTTGTGACTTGGTGGTATAGGTTGCTCTGCTCCTCTCATTGACTCAAAATCATCTTGTCTTGATCCTAGTTTTTCTCTCGAGCTCCTTTCTACCCCCAAAATGTCATGTTTTCTTGAAATTAAGCTCCTTTATTCACTAATGCTCGATATCTACTAAGAAATTTATGTAAGAATCCGACTGGAAGATGTAAGCAATCAAAATAACATTGTCAGCTATCAGGGAGAGCAACATTCAGAGGCAACATTGATCAATAGGAGCATCGATTAAGGAGGGGAGTAAGAATTATGAAGTCAATTACACTTTGGACATATACGCGATACGCTCTTTTTCCTTTATTCAAGTTTTGTCCCACTGGATTTTCATTAAAAGATTTTTAGTTAGACAGTTTTATGCACGTCCAACATTACTCGGATTACTTTAAAAAAAAAATTTATTCTATTGGATTTTTTCATAAAGTTAAAGGTAATTATTCATAAATATGTGGTGTCCAAGAGAGAGTATTGTAATTCACGTGATAAGGGGCTGCGGCCTTCTCATTCATGCACCACCATCACTAGTAGACTGCCATCCCCTTTGTATAGATAAGCATGTTCCATGTAAATGGGGAGTGTGAAAAACGATGGACAAGAGTTGCTAAGTCTTGCGTACATTTTCTAAGTCTTGCATGTATCATGTTTTAGAGATAGGCACGATCGCCCTTGGAATTGTCACGATCGTGACTCGACCTGGGGGACCAATTTCATCTTGGTCAATATTGAAATTGAAACATTATTTTGGCCAATCAAAATCATCTTGAAATTTCATCTTGGCCAATCAAAATCGAAACATTATTTTGATTACGTAGGTATCGTGCAATATATTTGTTTTTATCTTGCATGCATGTTCGTTTGATTCTCTATTTACGCTTATGGACTAATCACATATTTAACAATCTTAGGACGTTTATTTTATAGTGTTCCCAGACGATTAACACAACGAACATGATGTTTTTTTTGAAATAATAAAATTTTAATATCATTTTTCAGAGCATCAGACCAAGGTTTAAAAATCTTTCTTGGAAAATTCTGCTTCATCGACGGATTTGTTCGGCTCTTTTTGGTCCAAAACAAATCCGGACAAAAACTATAAAGTTGTAGAGAACAAAACAAAGAATCCAACGCAATTAAAATCAGAATTTTTGAACGTCTGTAACTCTTGTTATACCCTGTGTACAGTAGTGTTACGTAGAGTAATCGTTTGTAAGTTTTTGTCAATACTTTATTTTACCATAGTTATGGATCTGTTAAGCATGCTTATGGAATGGTTGAATGGCTTATTGGTATTGGTAACATTTCGAGAATTAATGAATTATTTTGGTACGGAGAAGTAACAAATTGAACATTAGTGCTATCATTTGGATACATTCAAAAGGCCAATTGAAGGCCATATTGGAAGGGAAACATGATGTTGATAATATTTTGGAGAGTGGTGATGAAGATTTTAAACTTGTTCAGAAGAATCAGGCCTTGCTGACATTCAGAAGCTATGAGTGACATTGCTTGTTACTAATCTTGGTGTGGAACCAAAATTTAGCTCTATGTTACAACTCTGCATTTTATTTAACTCGATCTTTGTTGCAATTGTTTATTTGATCAAGTGAATGATAAAGAAGCTCTTTGTTTGTGAGACCATGGATTATGCAAAGGAAGATAACCATATTCTGCTGAGGCAAGACAGTGAATTAAAGACTTTAGTATTGTCACATTAAGATTTGATTTTAACTGGTATGGTGTAAATTCGCGGCCGCATCGAACAGTCATCCTTAACCAAATATGTCGCGGCTCCAAGTTCCCTCTTGTGTAATCTGCTCCCCATTGCTAGACACCTTATACTTGTCAATGGTCATACATGTTAGTGCATGACAGGAACTGGGAGAACCTAACCGGATTATAAATATCACATTCTCCACAACAGCAACATGATACCTTGACACACAATGAAATTGGGAATTCTCGAATAGAAAGAGTAAACACCTCCTAGTTCTTGAT
Organism: Geranium rotundifolium; assembly: GCA_963920655.1. Classification (NCBI taxonomy): domain Eukaryota; kingdom Viridiplantae; phylum Streptophyta; class Magnoliopsida; order Geraniales; family Geraniaceae; genus Geranium; species Geranium rotundifolium. The sequence goes on from OY987320.1 coordinate 6,655,074, forward strand.
GTCGGAGTTTTCCAACTACGGTTTCCAATGTTGAATACACATATATGCTTTCAACAATGGATGTGTCCTCGACGAGTGGGTGAGACTTAACTTCAACGAGTTCATAATTGGATTCGGGAATGGGAGGATTTGGCAATTTAGTAAAAGTGTTGTCATCCATTTCTAGGACCTTCGAAATTAATTACATGAATATCGTACTCAAGAGAATCAGATGCCCTAAGCACACAAATTTATTTTTCGTGACTAAACATCGTCAACCGATTAATGTAGCTTGGTTATTATTTCAAACAGGAAAGTAAATGTAATGGGGTAATGCATGAGAGAAGTATGATTCGGGGTATAGAAATCACAGCGTAGTTTCAAATATGCTAATAAAAAATCATGCATAAGAAAGGTATTATAGAATTTCCCTAATTTGCCAAATAATGGTCCTATGGTCGGGTATTAAAGAGAATAAACAATTTCATGGCCGACAGACTTAAGCTAAATTAAGATCTTAGGAAATTCTTCAAGAGGTTCTTCAATCCGACCAATAGTGGTCCTATGGTCGGGTACTAAAGAGAATAAGTCAATTTATAGCCGGATGGACTTAAGCTAACCAAAGAAAGATTTTACTTGATAACAGAAATTTTTTAATCTAGCAGAAGTTCCTTCCGGGACACTAGAGGCTCTAAGACAATTATGTAGCCTATCTTTTGCTAAGACTAGGTTTAACTAAATCGAGTTGATTAAGTTTCGCGAATTTCTCTAACTAATAGTGGTCTTTTAAAAGCTATTGCTTAATTTTTCTTAGACTAACACATTATCTAATTAATTTTAATTCCACTTTACACATCTAGTTTTGCAAACGTGAACATGTAAACCTAGTCTTTACATATTATATATATATCAATCTCGAAAAGAGATAAAATATTAAGATCGATCAATTAGACGCTACATAAACGTCGGTTGTATCATGTAAATTTGACTAACCCGTCCATATTCTACTAATTCATTCCATACCCCAAATCAATGGAGTTCTAGTTACTCATAGGAAAGAGACATGTTCATAGATTCAAAATAACGAAGAAGAGATATAGAGATAGAGAGATAAAACTCATGTCTTCGGAAATACATTAAATCTCGAACCTTGCTCCTACTCTATCTCCTTCATATAAGACCGAACCCTCTCACAAATGTAGAATTTCAAATTTGAACTCCATAGAGGCTCTCCAAGGTCAGGAATCGATATAACATATTTATACGTTTTACATGGCCCCGACATAGAAGGTACACGGTGGTCGTGTACACGTGTTTTCCTAAAGCTAGTATATTTCCTATTTTTCTTTCCAAAACCTAAAGTAACTTGACTTGCACGCCAAGATACACGGGTCTCATGTATTTCCTCCTCCCTTGTGGTTTTGAGTTTCTTCTTCTTTATGAACAAGGCACCTTGGCGCCGACTCATCATTCGTTTTGAATTTTGAGCTTTTCTTGATTTTGTTTTGACGATAATTCTCGGGCTTCACAAAAATACTCATTTTTTGCTTAAAACTTGTATTTTCCTGCAATAGTCTGAAAACACCCGTGAAGCACAAAATGAGATAAAATAAGGCGTCCCAATGCACATGAGGACGAAAGTGGTTCGAAATGTGGGCTAAGAGTGTAGGGTAATAAATCATTGATTTTTTGGTCGGGTACTTATTTTATTTATACTAACTAAATATGCTAAAATTTTGACAGAATGTAGTAAAGCAAAAAAAATGAATAAACATTTTATAAAAAGCGGGTTATCATGCCTCAACGTAAAATGATCCTGTCTCGATCAATCCACCCCGTAACGATTTCAGGTTTAGTAATATTTAATTATAATTGTTTGTATTGCATGATTATTATCAATAAAATTGAAATACTATTTTGATTATGTTGGTATTGTACAATATACTTGATTCTATCTTGCATGCATGTTCGTTTGATTCTCGATTTACGCTTATGAACTAACTCATATCTAACAAACTTAAGATGTTTATTTTATATTGTTCTAAGTCCAATTAACACAATGAACATGACAAAGTTTAAAAAGTTGTCTTAGAAAATTTTGCTTTGCCGATGGATCTTATGCTCCTTCCGGTTCGAATCAAATCCGGACAAAAACTAAAAAGTTGTTGAGAACGAAACAATAAACTGAATTTCAACAGCTCATCTCACGCTAATCACTTTATTACTCTAAACAATAAACTGAATTCGATTTGAGATTGAAGGCCAAATATAAAATAAGATATTTTTCAATTTCCACACACAAAAATCCTGTTACGGGTCCGTCTTTTGAACATATTATAGTGGGGTCGCCAACGTGTCACGCGATAGCACGACCCGTGAACCAGGTGAGGATAGCAAATTTTCAAATAAATACTATATTATTATTACTGCAACAACATAATTGTCAATTTTGAGCAAGACCAGGTGAACCCTTCTTCTCCGTCCAACTCGTTCAGGATGCCAATCGTCACCGGGAAGCTTCTCGTCGGTTATAGACTTCACAAGCTCAACGGTTCGATACAACGGCCATGAATTTTTCCCTCGAAACTTCTTCAAATTCATCTCCACCCTTACCTCATCGCCGAGCTCCTGAACCCTGTGTCTCTGCCTGACCGCCTGATGAACCAAGATGTTTCACCACCGCTCGATTAGCTGAAAAATAACGCCTAAGCGCCGCCTAGACCATTTTTTGAAACAATGACTAGGAGGGCCTTTATCCAAAAATGGAAAGCGCCGGTCGGGAATGGGCTGAAACTCAATGTGGATGGAGCGGTGGACCACGCCAAAAGTGTCTTTGGCGTGGGTTTCGTCCTCAGGGACAACAGGGGGACGTCTTTACGACTAAGAGCTTCTCAGGTAGAGGCTCGACAAACACCGCTATAGTCGAGACAGTTGCACCAGGGAGGTTTTTTTCTTGGGCAGCCGAGAGGCAATGGACCAATGTTCAGATCGAGAACTACTGCCAGAGTCTTATCCTAACCATTTAAGGGGGAGATAGGATGTCAAGATTGTGGAGGTTGTTAGTCCGGATTGCCGCCACCTCTTATCGGTTAGTCCTTCTTTCGTGATTGTACTTCTGAGGCGTGATGCCAATAAAAAAAAGGCCTATGTATTGGCACAAAGCACGCTTGTACAAACTGACTAGATTACTGATGAGGTATTTGTCCCACCCAATTTGTTTTGAAGTCGTCTTCAGCAGTCATTTTTAATATACTTGGGTTTGCTTTTAGAAAAAATCCAATCAAATCACTTTTCTTACGCTTTAGAAAATACTACTTTCAAATGAAACACACTTTCCTCTTCCATCACTAAAGGAGTCTATATAATGAATCGATAAATTATTTTCATCTTATAAATGCCAGAGAGAATTATAAAATATGGTGTACCATCCATCTTTGCAAAAATTTACTATGAACTATCAAATTTGCAGTCTATTACTTCCTTTGTCAAAATCTATTATAATAATAAACTGAAAATGGGTGACATAACCCCTAAAATAAATTGAAAATAACGTAAACACACATTTTCACATATAGAATTTTCATTTTTAACGATGTACTATAGCTGTGAAGAAATGGCAAGCTTATGACAAATGTCCTTGCAAAAATAGAATAATACATAACACTTGCAATAATACCGAATGTTAAGATATCTTAACATAAGAAGCCACCACATTCCCAGAATCCTAAATAATATCTCCAAATACTTTTGTATGAAAATATTCAATTTTAAGATGAATCAATCTGTTGAGGTAAATTTGGATATAAATTCCTTGCAACCATATTTGCTTACATGATGATACAAGGCTATATAATAGCCGTACGATCATAATATCAACTAAAATGGACTGAATACATACTGCTTTTCTTCCTCAGATTGGAGCGAATAAGTTAATAATAATGAAAACTAATAATTCAATCAGCATCTGAGACCTCATCTTCATCTTCCTCCAAAATGTACACCAAGGCACGCTTCCTTGCACCAAATACGCAAGCCACCCCTCTCGATGCTGGTTTCAAAACAAATCACGTCAATATCACTGAATTAAGAATGCTGTGAAGGAATGGATCAAAACTGAACAAATTGGATGATTTAAGTAACAAAAAAGTTTTGGATATGAGTTTCAGTCTCATTTGTCGGTAGAAATGTTTGATTTAATCTTGAATAGTAAAGAGTGAAGAAGCAGGAAATGATGAACACTTACAGCTGACTGCCAAGGGAGCAATTACAGAATGGGGAATACCGCGCACCTTCTCATCCTCCCTTTGCAGATACACAACAGAGTCCTAAATTAAACATTATTCAACGCCAAAGTAAGTCTTTGCTGGATTCACATTTTGAAGGAAATTCTTGACCAAGGAAAGTAACTCAACTACAAATTTAAAACTGAACTAGTTGGAGATACGATAGTAGGATACTGAACCAAGTCAAGTCAAAAGTACAAAGCCTTGCAGCATAACAAGGGCATGAAACTAAAAGAACTACAATGTGGATAACAACACTGAACACCCAATTTGAATTTACCTTTAACTGGTTCAATTTCCAATAGCTTGGATAAGTTTGTTTTGAAATAGGCTGAAAGGGAAGTTCACTTGCTTGCACAATCATCATGCAAGCCTCTCCGGAGCTTTCAGAAATTGTAGATGTTTCGTTCAGTAACAATACAATTTTTCCTTCCTGTTTCAGAAAAAACAAATGGTTATAATACCCCATATGACAGGAGTAAATGTAAATCTAAGACATATATGATCACTCTAGTTCTTCACCTTATAAAGAGACACATCCACACAGTGATACCCTACAGGAACACACAGCAATACAGCTTCAACAGATGCATAACCATTTTTGGTATTGCTCAAGTCATGTATACATCCCCTTGCAATGCCTAGACAGTTTGCAGTATCTGGAAAAGATTCATCGGGTATCCGGAAAGAAGTGTAATCGATAAACCTATGTTGGCAAGTTTGAGAGCTTGACATATGTTGGGAAGAATCCTACAATAAGGAAAGAGAAAGTAAAAAACAGATTCGTCTTGAAAATAATATGGTCTCACAAATATTTAAAACAGTTAAGTGGAGAAATCTATATACTGCTACAATCAAATACAATATCATGATACACAAATCATATCAAGTAAATCTAGTAAGTAATGATAAAGAACAATTGATGGCCGCTTCAAGTAGGCTACACAGTTGCTTAGAATATGAAGGGGGTAAGAAAAATCGATGCAATGAAGTACCTCATAGTATGATACTGATAGAGGAATGCTGCTTGATGGCGATGCCGTAAGAGGGAACATCGGAACCAAATCCTTACAAAGTATCTTCTTTGAAATGGTATTAAAGGGCATCTGAAAAGCTTCCTTGAAACTGAAATTGAGAGAGTCATCAACAAATCATTCATAACTTAACAAAAAGTAGATAGGTAATATGGATATATCCACCACATCTATCTGTGAACTAATGGAAGTGCTGATTGCTAGATGCAGAACTAACAAGTCTGAAATTTTTTGTTGTGCAGCATCCTCACTTTATAACAGATTTCTTAATCTGGTGAAGGTAATGTCTCCGGCTGTTTTGTGTTGAAAGAGTAAATTGTTGTACTTGCCAAGTTATAAAGAAATAAAATCCCAGTAACTGAGATAACTATTCCTTTTATTCAGATTTACTTATTAGATTATATGGAAGAGAAAGAAGCATTACTATATTGCAATATTGACTGTAGAAAGTAGACATCATAAGAACATTCAGCCCTACTTGGTATAAGAGAGATGTTTAGAACTCCTTGATGAACGTTCCTTTAGTCAGAGACAAGTACACTTGATGTATAATCAGAGCATACTAATCTTGTTAGAGACATAAATTATTTTTATTTAGGTACTATTTGCAATAGATAAAAGTTATAATTAGTGACAATTTTTATGAAACGATATTGTATTTTATGATTAAAACAATTACAAGAGCCACCTATTTATAGGATATAAGGGTATATTAGGGTTAGGTCATAACTGGGCCAATTGGGCTTTTATACTTATATGGGCCTATACATATTAGATTAACACCCCCCACAAATTGATGTCGGTTGATCAACCAACATTAATTTGTCCCCAAGAAACTGATGTCGTTGACGAGAGAGAGCTTTAGTGAAGATATTTGACAACTGAAGGTTTGATTGAATATGCGGAAGAGACAACACTTGCAAATCATAAGCATCGCGGATGAAGTGACAGTCTACTTCGATATGCTTGGTGCGCTCATGGTATACAGGATTCACCGTGATATGAATGACACTAGTATTATCAACATGGAGAAGAGTAGCTCCTGGAGACAAGAATCTCAATTCTGATAATAATCCACACAACCAAATGATCTCTGAACATGTTTGAGACATAGCCGAATACCCAGCTTCCGTGGAGGATTTGGAGACACGATCATGCTTTTTAGGGCCCAAAAATACACACCAACTCGTCGTAGAACGTCGAGTGTCCGCACAACCAGCCCAATCTGCATCACCATACATCGAAAGTTGGAGTGAGGTGTTGGAGGGAAAATAAATTCCCTTAGTAACAGTACGCAACCGGTAGCGCATAATACGACGCACAACGGCCAAATGTAGATGTCGAGACGGGAGCAACTGACTAACTTGTTGAACCGTAAAGGACAAATCTGCCCGGCTAATCGTGAGGTAGACTAAGCTACCCACCAATTGACGATACACAATCGGGTCAAGGAGGAGATCACCTTTCTCTTTGAGTAATTTGACGGTTCAACTCCATTGGGGTGTCAACCGGTGAACTACCACGAATACCTGACGAGTCAAGTAGATCGTTGACATACTTCGTTTGATTCAGAAAAATTCATGTTGAGCCTGTGTGAACTTCTAGACCCAGAAAGTATGTAAGAGGCTCAAAATCCTTCATATGAAATGAGTTACGAAGATGAAGCTTTAACTGAGCAATCAATTCAGTGTTTGTACATGTGATAACAATGCCATCCACATATACCAGAAGAATGACAATCCCCTCAGATGAATGCCAAAGAAACATAGAGGTGTCATGCTTGCTTGATCGGAAGGAGAATTCTTGTAATGCAGAACATATTTCTCATACCATGCACGGGGACCTTAGAGGTCGGGGTAGGAAATAATCCTTGTGGTGCCCCCATGTATATGGTCTCCCTCAAATCCCCATGCAGGAATGCGTTTTTGACATCCATTTGGCTCAAATTCCATCCTTGGGAAGCAGTAATAGCCAGAATGGTCTGAATCGTAGTAATCGTTGCCACATGAGCAAATGTCTCCTCATAGTTGACCCCGTACTCCTATTTGTTACCCAAGGCTACTAATCTAGCCTTGTACCGCTCAATGCTCCCATCAGCTCGAACTTTAACTGAATATACTCATTTGCAGCCGAGTGGGGTAACACTAGGGGGACAGGTGATAATGTCCCAAGTGTGATTCAATTCGAGTGCTCTTAGTTCCTCTTGCATAGCCTGAGTCCAACAATCAAGTTGAGACGCCTTGAAATACCCTGAGTGAATTTCAACAGAGGATAAGGTGCTAGCAAGAGCAGAAGTAGAGGAGGAGAACTCGTACCGATCTGGAGGGACTTAATGTCGTGTAGATCGACGAAGAGGAACAACTGTATGTGAAGGGAGGTCACAACTATCTACCAGAACCTTTATATCCTCCGTGTCCTCGGAAATGGCATCTGGACTAGGATCTATCGAATGGAGCGTGGTAGCATCAGAAACACGTCTCGTGTAAACAACTCCAGGTCTGAATCTGACACGGGTGGAAGGGACAGTGGGAGCAGATGACACATGAGTCTCAGTGATCTGGTCAAACTCAGGTAAATTAGCATACGCGTCTGTATCACGGATGAGCGATGATAGAAATATTGGTTCTCAAAGAAACCCACATTTCTAGACACCCGAATTTTGTTGGATTGTGGATAGAAACAGACATACCCCTTTTGAGTATTACTATACTCAAGAAAAACACGAGTGAATTGAGGAGACAACTTAGTGCGCTTGACATGAGTAAACAGGCACGCCCAAAAGAACGGAGGGAAGAGTACGAAGGTGCCCTCTGATGGAGACGGAAGTAAGTAGACTCGAGATTAAGAACCTGAGACGGAAGTCGATTAATCAAGTAAACTGCCATGCTTCAACCCAGAAACGAGGCAGGACTGAAGATTCAATGAGAAGTGTACGAGTAATGGCCAAGAGATGTCTATTTTTGTGTTCGGCAACCCCATTTTGTCGTGGAGTATCAACACATGAATGTTGGGCAATAATAACCTTTCCAAACAAAAACTCATAAAACGGATTAAACATATATTCTCTACCCAGATCTGTAGGTAGAATCTTAATACTCTTAGAGAACTGATTTTCGATATAAGCAAGAAGTTTCTTAAATTTGTCAAACACCTCAAATTTGAAACCGAGGAAAAATATCCAAGTAAAACAACGGTGATCATCAATAAATGAGACAAAATATTTATAATGTGAGTGTGAGAGAACTTGTGAGATTCCCCATCGATCACTATGAATGATGTCAAAGCATTATGAAGCACGACTACCATGTGAAGGAAATACTGGAGTTTTACTTTTTCCCATTTTGCAAGCATCACATTCAATAGATAAAAAACTGAAAATTTTATTGCCTAAACTACCAGAACGAGACAAATTGTTCATTATTTTCGACTTAGGATGACCAAGACGCGTGTGCCAAATCCTATCTAAAGGTGCTAAACATGAACAAACTGGAAAAACAGACTTGATTTGAGAACTTTGAAGTGAAAAGAGACGTCCAAACTTAGGTCCCTCCGCTACCAACTCCCTTGAATCTCGATCCTGCACAACAAAGCCAGTTGAAGAAAATTTCACATCACAATTCTGATAAAGAAGTTGCCCAACAGACAACAACTTAGTAGATAATTTCGGTCACACAAAAATATCAGTGATCTTAGAAGAAACATTCCCAACTGCGCTAATAAGTAATTGACTCCTATCAGCTGTCTCTACTCGAGAAGTGCCCACATAAGGTCGAATATTACGTAAAATCTGAGCCGTAGAGGACACATGATTGGCATCACCATAATCCATAAACCAAGTACGAGCAGAAGATAGATCATTACCTTAGAATCCCATGGCAAAAAATGCAGACATAATCATTTGTTGTACCATTTCAAGGGTGACTGAAGGTGCAGGAGATGATGTAGTGGAATCACCTGCCGGGATCACAGGAGAAGTTGCCGCATGATATGTGGGGACAAGTGATGCTTCCCCACGAGCGGCAGTCACACGAGGTCGACGCTTGGTGCAAGTCTCGAGAGCATGCCCGGGCTTATTGCAATACCTGCATTCCATCCTGCATTGACTGGCATAGTGCCCAAACTTGTGGCATTGAAAACACTCAACTTGGCGTATATCCCGAGGGCCAGTGTTAGACCTGGTACGTGGAGTCTCGGTGGTAGGAGGAGGTCGTGCAACATGAGGAGTTTGAGCAGCATATGTCATCGTGGATGTCACTGGTTCCAGCATCCCTTGAGTAATGAAGCGCCGCTCTTCACGGAGAAGTTCGCCAAAGCAGTCATTTAAAGACGGAACATGAATACGATTCACTAGTGATGATTTAATGGATGCAAACTCTGGGCGGAGATTCATCACAAATAGTGTCCGCTGCCGGCTGAAGAGAATGGTCTGGAATGGAAGAAGTGATTCAATTGGTACCCCTACAAGTGTGATGTTCGCGTAGTCGCCCCATAATACCATAAATTCTTAATAGTAGTCTTTAATAGAACGACCACCTTGTCAGAAATTGGATATGTCCAACTCCAATTGAAATAAGCGGGCTGAGTTATCCTGATAATAAACACGACGGAGATATGTCCACATGTCCTTAGATGTGCGATAAGGACACAGCTGAATGACAATTTGAGAGTCCACTGAACCCATAATCAAGGTACGAAGTTGGGCATCCTTGATTACCCTGTCTGCGGCGCGAGTCGGAGCAGCAACTGTGTCTTGTACAACCTTACCAGATTCATTAGCAGGCTTGTCAGACTGTTCAATGTAATCCCAAAGACCTTTTCCTGTCACGAATGCCTCAAACAGGACGGACCAGGTGGCATAATTCTTGCCCGTAAATCGAATAATAGTATTATCAAATTTTTTCATGAATAACTCAGGAAATCAGATGGCAAAAAAAACTTGGAGGTAACACTGAGAAAAAAAACGCTAGATGACTGATTTGGATGACGGATGACAGAATCGTATGAAGTCGGATGAACTCGAATGATGATGGATGAAGTCAGATTACTTCAAATGACAGAGAACCAAACTCGGGAACAAACCCTAGAGCCGAAAACTGAATCTTAGAACAAAAAATAACCTAGAAAGACTCTGATACCATGATAATGTTTATGAAACGATATTGTATTTTATGATTAAACAATCACAAGAGCCACCTATTTATAGGATACAAGAGAGCATTAGGGTTAGGTCATGACTGGGTCAATTGGGTTTTTATATTTACATGGGCCTATACATATTAGATTAACAATTAGGTATGGTAATCAGGTAAACTAACTGTATTTTCCTTAGTTACTATGTTTATAATTCCATTTATAGGGGAATATGATGACTAAGAGATCATTGAGTCATTCACACAAAAACTAGACAAATCTTACAATAAGAACCCAGGTTTACAGTAACTATCATTCAAACTTAAGTAGTTGTTCAAATTTCACTGAACTCCTAAAATACGAATAAAAAAAAGAGATTTACCTAAGCTCCATCTGTTGAAACTCTTTAGCTAACGTCCTACGCAGATATTCAGTATCCATAAATCCCCCAAACTGAACTAATTCTCTAATCCGATGTGCTGTTTCCCTGAATAAAATTTAGCAAAGCAAATTGTCAGAAGAACCTAGAACTTCATCACAAGTACAACGATAAACATATCTATGCACATCACATGCATATATCTTTGAAATCATGATTCTTGACGTTAAGACAATCACAAGTGTAAACCATAAGTAGATCTATATGGTTCTGCAAGAGAGGTTGTATGCTGCATTGTATGGTCCATTCCTTCTATGTGAGTAAAATTATCCCTCAATTGGACAAATGCCAACTTACAAATCAATTTCAATATCATGGTCAACCTCCGATAGCTCCAGCAACTGCTTAACAGGATCCTGGTCGAATAGAATTTTCAGGAATATAACCACAAGTTCACTGCAAAAACAGAGTTCTGTGACCATAAATTGCATTTCACCTAACAGATTGAACATGGATCTCCAGCAAGACAAACCTATTATATGGAGGAAGCTGATCACTTGGTTCTGACATAAGTAGCTTTATACACTTCAGAAGCCAGGTGAAGAAATTTGAAAACTGAAAGAAAAGATTGTTACAATTTCCAACATGGGAAAAGGCAATCAAAGATGACAAACATATCGTATCTGTTTCTGGTTTCTATTCTCTCTCTTTTTAAAATTATATCCTCCCCTTCCCCTGAAACATCCTCAACTTCCACCAAGCAGGTGGTACTTGAACACAAAACCTCGTAAGAAGTAAGTGCTCATTTGACCACTAGGCCACCAAGCCATAATTGAATTATGGTTTCTATTCCTGTCGGGGGTTAGGTATTCCTTTGTTCCATAACGAAAATGTCTCATCTTACTTAATAACAGCGAGACTAGTGAAAATTCTGGCCAAAATATACACTTGGAACATAGTCAAGGAACAAAACCACAAAAAGGGGAATTGCAGTTAAGAAACCTACTCATTTGAGCAGAAGACCATACTAGCAACAATATCAGCGCAAGTTAACGTAACAAAATTGATAAACAAAACTGCAAATAAGCACACCTGTTGAACCACAGATGAAAGAACTCTCATAAACCGCTCAACCTGAACAAGTAACATGCCAGATCTCTCTGTTGCATTGTCGATAAGTGCCTCATCCAAACCAATACCTTTGTAGCGGGCACGCCATCTAGAAAGGCCTCTTAATTCTCCCATCCTGAATGCAATAATATCTGCAGCGGGCTAGGAAATTGACACATAATTTCTATCTTTTAGTTTCAACTCAAATCCCCTGCTTGAAGGAATATTATAAATTAAAAAATTATGAAGCGAGAGAAATTTATTTGGAGATACACTTAGGGCATAACAGAAAATGAAAGCCTAATTGATAAATAGACAGACACGCGGCAATATCTAACAGAAAGGGAGATATGAATTTGTTTGTAACATTCCATAAAAGTTTTATGTACAAAGCCTTTTGGTTTCATAAGACTTATTCTGCATTCATACATGATTTTATAAGATCATAACACTTTCTACCATGATTTATCTTGATCCTGAAAGGGCTATCTGCATGTTTCTCTTTGAAGATTCTCCTATCATATAAAAAAATTGATTTTCCACAACACAGGAATTGATCAAGTAGATTAACCAAACCAACTTAATCTACACACGATTATATCACTAAGGTAATTTCCATTTAATTGGAAAAGAGTTTACGTCTATCTTAGGGGGTCAGGCATGGATCCATATTCATGTATTGGATTTAGAAAATGAAGAATAAATCACAATAGGAGCCTATGAGTTAACTTATCAACCCAAATCCCACATTCCACTTAAGTTTCACATGCTAGGTCTGAAGAAGCATTATGGGAACCAACACTTGCTTGACCAACTGGCTAAGCACTTGAGCTTGGGTTCTGAGGGACCCGGATTCAAGTCCCCTGCATTATCTATTTATCTCACCTTTATTCTCTTCCAATTTCTGTTGTGCTACTCTTTCCCAATCTCTGGTGGTCTCTTAAGGCGAGAGTCAAGTGGCAATATTAGGCTCCCGTAAGTGTGGGTCTTGACCCCTATTATTGATACATCAATCTTAAGAACTTTTAAGAATCATAAAAGTGGTGCTCTCTTTCTTCATCATAGCATAGTCGAGCCTAAATCTTGATACACAACTAGCTTATAAAAAAAGCATGCACCCCAGGTACCAATACATCCAATTTGGGATAAGTTTAACCATCTTCCATTATTTTGTATGTTTGGGCTGTAAGTAATTCTAGAAAGAAAAAGAGGGAAAATCTTTCTTCTTTGATGATCAGTCTATGTGCGTACTTCAATTGATTGTTGTAGTGGATCTTTGTGAGATTAAAGAAGAGGAGGGAGACTAATGAGATATTTTGAGAAAAATAAGGTATGGTATGGACGCATGGTATGATATGGTATGGTATGGTATTGGGAGGAAAAGGATGTGAAGTGATGGTTGATTAATAACTGAATCATACTCCCTACTTGAGGGAAGGATCAGTCATATGCATGTAATGTGGGACTTTGCTCACTACTAAACAAATGCTCAAGGTAGTAAAATGCCTGAAGTGTGCAAGGCCTAGGATCAATCCTCCCTAACTTAAAGCACACAGTGCCAGAACAAGACATTTTATCAACTATAGACAGAAAAATCAATGGCATACCTGCAGATGATCAAGCACTACAAGCTGTAGTTCTTTTCCAGCACCACAAACAACTTTTGACATGCGCTTCATGCCCTATTATGTAATGAACTATGTGAATCAAATATACAATCACATTTTCAGTTGGGAAGAAACCTTCACATAAAGATAAGCATACCACTTCACCAAGAGTATTAACAAGAAACTGATGAACAGGGGGGCTGGTCCTTGCACCTCCTAAAAGGCTTAGAAACTCTTCTTGTGGAGATGAGTCCAAACCTGTACAAACAGTAGAACTGAGTGGATGAAGAAAAAACACGAGGTAACACAAAGATAGAATGCTTTCTGGCTGCAGCAGTTACCATTATCTGTAATCAAAGTGGATAGAGAACTGAACTTTTCACCAAAGGTGTGCATGGCATCAGTCCACTGCTTAGACATGACTGACAGCGATGTCCGTATTACCTCAGTTAAATCCTCAATGTTAGAAGCTTGTTGAGCCACCTGATGGAGCTCATTTTTCCTATGATGAAAACAAAAGGGAAGAGAAGGGAAAGAAAAATAAGTATGCTCATCCTACTTACTTGCATTACACGATGTTCGCTAAGGTTAGTATTGTTCATTTTTATTACTGGTTAAGAAATACTGTTACCTCAACTTGGGTAGCTAAAATTTAACAATGTAGGATCAATCACTTTTCAGAATCAATATGGGATGTCATTTAAAGCTAACTGCCAATGATAGGCAGAATCATCAACTATACACTAATCATAGGTTCAAGTTCTCTCCACATCAAAGTCATGCAGAAAATCATTGCATACAATCAGGGGAATTAAACTCGCAAGTACTATAGTATTGGATGCAATCCTTTTTCAAGAACCTAAATACAGAAAGTCAAATATCAGTTTTACAAGCAATATAGAGAGAGCCAAGTAGGAGAGAGGGGACAGTAAGGCTTCTCAAGCTAGAAAGGTGATGTAAATGGTTCTTCTGTTCTATTTGACAAATTATAATAGGATTCTGACTGTTAAAAAGTATGTGAGCATGTAAAAGTCTGGTAAAACAAAAAACAAAAACTCATGAAGGTTTTTGACCAGTTGAACATTTTTCCGATAAAGACCAATTGAACATTACACTAAGGTCTATTACTGAGAAGACTTTTACCAGGAAGGAATTGTACTGCGGCAAAAGAATACTGATAAATTCTGGCTACACATCTTAGTAAGTAATAACCTTCAAGTAGCATTTGCATAAATACAATTTTTATATTAAATTACCTCTTCCAAAATATAGAAGTATCAAGCACTAAGGAGTGAAAGCCATGCACGCCCTGTTCAGCTATATCCCCACCTCCCGATTCATCCCAGTCTTCAACAAGTTCTCCTGAGCACATGACTATCAAATGACAAAGATCTTTTGATAGTGCAACCTAATAAAAATGACAATTGGACATTCCAATCTGCTTTAGTTGAGTAGATGGTTGCTACAAATGACAGGTTATTACAAAATTGAAACAAATGAAAGTCCATTTGCAAGTGAGAGTACTGGTAATTCTTAACAGATTCAAGTCTAAAGGGAACAAAAACCCATTAGCACACAGCCGCGTGAATCAGTAATAACTTGATTATCAAAAACAAGTAATAATATTAGTTTCAGATTTTCTGAAGAGAAAAAGTAACTCTATAGGAAATATATGAATAACACATTTTCCAATGTTCACCCTTCAATATGAAAATAAGAGTGGCAGGTTTTAAATTAAAAGAAAACGACATACAATACATGTTATCTTGTGCAGTTAATGTGCAAAGAACCCCTTTATGACATGCTATCTGGTGCAGACCTAGCAAGCGGCAGATAATCAATGTACTGTTTCTTTCCACAAACAGATACCACAAGGTTAGAGAAACAAAGTTTTGGTAAGGTGTGTGAGATTTTTAGCTCAAGCACATTATTAGAGCAACAGGTTTTAAGGGTTTGGCAAAAAATTGTGCATTTCTTTCAAGTTGATCTACTTCAATATGCGTTCTTGCACTTTCTCGGGGAGTCTACGTGTACCCAAGCAGTAGCTAAGCTCTCTGGTAGCCGTATACAGGGCAGCAAGCTCCTGGTCTCACCGGTCCGTTCTGTCAGGCCAGGTACCCATCAGGCACCGCTACGACAACCTCAGGAAGCCCGGACAGTCCCGACTCCTGCTCCAATTTCTCAACCATCAAATCGTTGTGTTGGAGAACCCATCCCAAACATGAAAAGACATACGCGGGGTGCTATGCTAGCAATTGCTTGTCAGAGCTGGTCGACCGAGGATGTAAGGATCGTGC
The DNA here is from genome assembly GCA_963920655.1 of Geranium rotundifolium. Classification (NCBI taxonomy): domain Eukaryota; kingdom Viridiplantae; phylum Streptophyta; class Magnoliopsida; order Geraniales; family Geraniaceae; genus Geranium; species Geranium rotundifolium. The sequence continues at coordinate 6,670,893 of OY987320.1, forward strand.
TCAGGGAACAAGAAATCCAAGAAATTGAAGTCATCCATCTAGGATACAAAGCCTTTCTCTTCTTCTTTACTGACCTCACAGTTAAAGAGAGGTTTCGAGAACTTGGCTGGGAATGGCTCCTCCAATGGTTTTTTGCCATCAGTGACTGCATAGAACGGATAATTTGGGGAGGACGACTTCAATGAATCCAGATCCTTGGCCTCCCAATTACAGGTTGGTCATCCAACAACATTGCCAACACAGCCATGAGCCACCCATGTCGGACATTTAATTTCGGTCCATCCGGACTCAATCTTGGAGGGAGAATGCTCCATGGCACTAGCATTGGTTCACGTTCACCTACTGGAAGATGGCCAAACAAAGTGGGCATTCCCCTTCTTAATGCACGACAAGTCAATTCCGATCCAGATGCTGACCCACAAGAGGGATGTCCCGGATGTGAAGTCAATTACTCCATTATCCAGGAACACCAATCTATTGGGTAGGTCACCAACCCAACCGCGACTGACAGCCCCGACTCAATCTACCGCTGCTGACAGCTACGATTCAAACCGACCGGCCTCCGGGGACGTGCCTCCACTACCTTTGGCTTATGCGGCTGATCAAGTTCGATCAGCCACGGGCCTCAATATTTCAGATACCCAATCATGTAAGTCCAATGCCACTTCTTCCTCCACAAGCAACTCAACCTCTATAAAAGAAGGTACTGCGAAACTCCCAGCCCTAAAATTCGACAGGACCATGCAAAGTTTCTATCTCAGTTCTAGAATTGTTGGGTAAAGCATTCTCCCGACCCTCGAGATCAGCTCCACGCGCTCTCGGGCTTGAAGCGGGAGAAATAGCGTCGGAAAATTCGGGTTTACCTGCGTAATCTGCAGAATCTGCCTTCCGCAACGAATAAGTAGCATCAACAATCAGGTCAAGTTAAGCAAATTGATCAGAGTAGCCCGGATATCGGGCCACTGACTGCTTAATGACAATATACTCGTGGAATGCGAAGGGGCTGGAAACTGATTGGCCACCTTGTTCCGAGCTAAACAATATACCTGCTGATATGTTCTTTCTCCTCGGGTCTCCTTTCCAGGGTTGCTCACTGTTGGGTTTGTGGAGACTTTCCTATTTATTTAGGGAAGCCACAATTTCCTAATTGCATTAGGATAATGAATTAGAAAAGAACTCCTAATGTGCAAGGAATTAGGAATTCTAGGTCTTTCTTAATTCCCCCTAGTCTTGCACTATAAATACATGTACTTGTAATCCCATAATTATTCATGAGTTGAGAGCAATAATAAGAGAGTAGTGTGACCGTGGACGTAGGCAATTTGCCGAACCACGTAAATCCTTGTGTTCTTGTGTGATTGTTTTTATTTCTCTTGATTACTTTTGCTAGAGAATTGTTCCACGTTGTTATATACCCCAACAACTGGTATCAGAGCCTAGGTTCGTGGCAAGTGGGAGCAATGGCAGAAGAAGGGAAAGTTCGAATCGACAAGTTCGACGGAAGGGATTTTGGATTCTGGAAGATGCAAATAGAGGACTATTTGTACCAGAAAAGGCTACATGAACCTTTGTCAGAGATCAAACCGGAGAAGATAAGTCCGAGCGACTGGGCGTTGCTAGATCGGCAGGCTTTGGGTGCGGTGAGATTGACATTGGCAAAGAATGTTGCATACAACGTCATGAAGGAGACAACTACCTACGGGCTCATTAAGGCGCTATCAAATATATATGAAAAGCCGTCTGCATCAAACAAGGTATATTTGATTCGTCAATTGGTTAATACAAAGATGAACGAAGGTGCTAGTGTTACTGATCATGTGAACGAATTTAATACGATACTATCGAGATTAGTGTCAGTGAATATTAAATTCGATGATGAGATACAAGCCCTGTTGTTGCTATCATCTTTGCCTGAAAGTTGGTCAGGAACCGTTACAGCAGTTAGTAGCTCAACTGGAACTACTAAGCTATCGTTCGAAGGAGTGAGAGACTTGATTCTCGGGGAAGATATCCGAAGAAGGAATCGAGGAGAGTCGTCTGGCTCGGTGTTGAACGTAGAAGGGAGAGGTAGGAAGTCTGAAAGGGGAAAGAGTAAGGGTCGTGGAAGATCGAAGTCTAAAAAGCGAGGCACAAACGCAACTTGTTGGAACTGTCAACAAACTGGTCACTTCAAGAGTCATTGTCCAAACCCGAAGAAGGAAAACAAGCAGGACAACTCGGTAAATGCAACGGAGGAATTCGAAGACGATGCTTTGATCTGTTGTGTAGAGAGTCCAGTTGAATCATGGATCATGGATTCAGGTGCGTCCTTCCATACTACCCCTTGTAAGGATTTGTTAGTGAACTTTAGACCTTTAAAAGGTAAAGTTCATCTAGCTAATGATCAGACGGAAGAGATCATGGGTATAGGAGATGTGAACCTCAAGACTACCATGGGTACGATTTGGACGTTAAAGGATGTCAGATTTATCCCCACCATAAAGATAATGTTGATCTCGGTGAGTCAGTTAGACGGTTTGGGATACAAGATAACCTTTGAGAACGGCCAATGGAAGGTATCAAAAGGGAATCTGGTCACAGCTCGCGGTTGGAAGAAAGGAACTTTGTACATGGCGGAGATGCCAGTGGAGAGGGTTAATGCAGTCACTGATGGGGCTAATCCTTCAACTCTATGGCACCAAAGGCTTGGGCATATGAGTGAGAAGGGGATGAAGATGCTAGCTTCAAAAGGGAAGATTCCAGAGCTGAAGGATGTGAAAGTTGATTTCTGTGAACCATGTGTGCTCGGAAAACAAAAACGGGTAAGCTTCACAAACGCAAGGAAGGATCCCAAGAAGACGAAGTTAGAAATGGTGCATTCAGACGTGTATGGACCCACAAAGGTTCCGTCGATAGGAGGATCTCACTACTATGTCACATTCATTGATGATTCCACAAGAAAGGTATGGGTTTACTTTCTAAAGCACAAAGATGAAGTATTTAATACCTTTAAGAAGTGGAAAGCTGCTGTTGAAAATGAAACCGACTTAAAAGTGAAGTGTTTAAAGTCTGACAATGGTGGTGAGTATAGTAGTGATGAGTTTGAGGATTATTGTGCTGAGCATGGTATACGAATGCTGAAGACTGAGCCTGAGACACCTCAGCATAATGGTGTTGCTGAGAGGATGAACAGAACGCTTAATGAGAGAGCGAAGAGTATGAGGATTCAAGCAGGATTGCCCAAGAAGTTCTGGGCGGATGCAGTGAGTACAGCAGCGTACCTCATAAATCGTGGACCCTCAACTCCTTTGGGATTCAAGATCCCTGAAGAGGAATGGCGTGGAAAGGAGGTAAATCTTCAACACTTGCGAGTCTTCGGTTGTGATTCTTATGTGCGAGTGAAAGATTCTGACAGAGACAAGCTTGATCCGAAAGCAAAGAAGTGTGTATTTATTGGCTACGGTTCTGATGACATGGGGTATAGATTCTGGGATGAATCAAAAAGAAAAGTCATCAGAAGTAGAGATGTCACATTCTATGAGAATGATGCACACAAGGATCACTGCGGGGCAGAATCAGATGTCACAAAAGAAGGAGAAGACAAGGAAGAAGCATTGTTGGAAGACATTACTGAAGATGATCTTGCAGGCAACAGTCGAAGTTCAGTGCACAGAAATAATGAGGAGATAGTACCGACTACCCCAGTGGCTGAAGTGAGGAGATCGAGCAGAGTTACGAGACCTCCCGAACGGTTCTCTCCGTCACTACATTATTTGCTGTTGACTGAGAATGGTGAGCCTCAGTGCTACACAGAGGCGGTTCAGATGGATGATTCGGTTAAGTGGGAGTCAGCCATGAACGAAGAGATGATGTCTCTTGAAAAGAATGAAACTTGGTCGTTAACTAAGTTACCAGCTGGGAAGAAGGCCTTACAGAATAAATGGGTGTTCAGGGTCAAGGAAGAACATGATGGCGGCAAAAGATACAAGGCAAGGTTAGTGGTCAAGGGTTTTCAGCAGAAAAAAGGCATTGATTACAACGAGATATTCTCTCCAGTAGTCAAGATGACTACTATCAGACTTGTGTTGGGTATCGTGGCTGCAGAGAATCTTCATCTAGAGCAGTTAGACGTCAAAACTGCGTTCTTACATGGCGATCTTGAGGAAGACATTTACATGGTACAACCAGAAGGTTTCCGGATAGCTGGAAAGGAAGATCTAGTTTGCAAGCTACGTAAAAGCTTGTATGGTCTAAAGCAAGCACCAAGACAGTGGTACTTGAAATTTGACGATTTTATGATGAGGAGTGGATACACAAGATGTGTCATGGACCATTGTTGTTACGTCAAGCACTTCAAGGGATTCTACATCATATTATTGTTGTATGTTGATGACATGTTGATTGCAGGCTCTAACATGGTGGAAATCAACAAGTTGAAAAGACAGATGTCTGAAGGGTTTGAGATGAAAGACTTAGGTGAAGCGAAGCAGATACTCGGTATGAGCATTAGCAGGGATCGATCTGATGGTAGTTTGAAGTTATCCCAAGAGAAGTATATTGGGAAGATTTTGAACAAGTTCAGTCTCCAAGATGCCAAGGTTAGGAGTACACCGCTGGGAAGTCACTTCAAACTCACTCGAGAGCAATCACCTAAGACGGATAAGGACATGGAAGAAATGACTAAGGTCCCTTATGCATCGGCAGTAGGCAGTTTGATGTATGCGATGGTATGCACAAGACCAGACATTGCGCATGCAGTGGGAGTTGTTAGTAGATTTATGTCTAATCCAGGAAGAGAGCATTGGGAAGCGGTCAAGTGGTTGTTTCGCTACTTGAAAGGGACTTCAAAGGTTGCACTACACTTTAAGAAGAATGACGTGATCCTAGAAGGGTTTTCTGATGCAGACTTAGGTGGATGCCTGGATACAAGGAAGAGTACTACAGGGTACATCTTCACCTTGGGTGGCACAGCAGTTAGCTGGATGTCACGACTCCAGAAGAGTGTTGCTCTTTCAACCACAGAAGCAGAGTACATGGCTATTTCAGAAGCTGGGAAGGAAATGATTTGGTTGAAAAGTTTTCTGGAGGAGTTAGGCAAGAAACAATCGGACAGTTCTTTGTATAGTGACAGTCAGAGCGCTATTCACCTTGCCAAGCATCCCGTGTTTCATGCTAGGACGAAGCATATTCAGTTGAGATATCACTTCATCAGGGGGTTGATGAGTGATGACACTTTGTCCTTAAAGAAAGTCCTTGGGTCAAAGAATCCTGCAGATATGTTGACCAAGGTGGTTACAACCGAGAAGCTGAAGCTATGTATAGCTTCAGCCGGCCTTCACTGTTAGTGAAGAGAAGACGTCACACTAACTCTAGAGCTTATTGCGGAGATCGTTGGGCGTGTTACTGGAGATACATGATTGAGGGTGAAGACGTGTGAAGACAGTCTCCAAGTGGGAGATTGTTGGGTTTGTGGAGACTTTCCTATTTATTTAGGGAAGCCACAATTTCCTAATTGCATTAGGATAATGAATTAGAAAAGAACTCCTAATGTGCAAGGAATTAGGAATTCTAGGTCTTTCTTAATTCCCCCTAGTCTTGCACTATAAATACATGTACTTGTAATCCCATAATTATTCATGAGTTGAGAGCAATAATAAGAGAGTAGTGTGACCGTGGACGTAGGCAATTTGCCGAACCACGTAAATCCTTGTGTTCTTGTGTGATTGTTTTTATTTCTCTTGATTACTTTTGCTAGAGAATTGTTCCACGTTGTTATATACCCCAACACTCACCCCAAATGTCCGATCATATTGAATCAGATTGGGTAGCCTGGGGGCCGCACCCCTTTCGGTTCTTGATTCAGTGACTCCAGAGGGAACTTCTCCAGATTCAGCATTGGACATAGCGCTTGAAGGGAGTTCCGAATGATGTATCTATTGAAGTGTGGCTTGCGAGTCCACTTTTCTTTTAGTTTTTCTTTGGAATCAGCTTTTGTATTCTCGTTAAGGGACTTTTCTCCCCTAATTTCTTTTTTATAAAGTTTTATTTCTGATCAAAAAATAATAATGACTCTAAAAGAAATTCAAGAAATGCTCCATAAAAAATCTTGAGAGTTAGTCAATTTATCAATAGGGCAGATGGCACAAAGCAGGGACTATTTGGAGGGATGTATGACTTATCCTAGATGTAACTTATAGTTTTATTATTACTAAAGAATTTTGATGGACTCTTGTGCTGCTCAAATACTTTTTCCAATGTATCTTTCTTCTATTAAAAATATCATCATTACCTCTTTTGACAAGAATAGTGATATATGGTAATTGTAAATTGTAATAAGCAATACATAATCAAATGCATAATGGTACTTAGAAATGCTTCCACGTGAGGGTAAACATACCTTTAAAATAGAAGCATTCAGAAGCCTATATGCAGCTTGCTTATCCATTACGGAAATAGGCACACAAAACTTGTGTATATTCTGTCACAGAGAACGACATGTTTAATAAGAATCAAGTAGAATGAAAGTTTCAGTTAAAAAGAAAAAGAACTTGAGGCTTAAATTTACAGGTTTCCAACCAATATGCAAGTGAGCAAAATAACAACAGAAGAAACAGTATGGAGCAGGATACATTTCCATTTCGATAATATAAAAAGGCTCGAGGAAAAGAGTGAATTATGGCTTAGACCTGGGAAGTGAGCTAATAAACGCAATCTTCAAAGCAAAGGAGATATAAGCTAAATCAAGTAAATTTTATAGATAACTTACAATTTTGCCAATGGGAAAAATGCCGAATATGCTAAAGCAAATACTCCCATCTTTATCTGAACTACATAGGATATTGAAACGTTGGTGTGAAGAATTTGACAGCACTCGAAATGAATCTTCGTTATCATCCATGAAACCAGTTTCCCCAGATACAAGTCCAGGCATCCGGGGAACTGCTGGAGCAGGAGGGAAAAAGCGTGAAGTGCGGTCCTCGTATGTTGAATAGTTACCACAGTCATTCTGATACCCAGTATAAAGAAGTGATGAAAATGTTAATATCTAATTGTCAGTCCATAAAAGGGACAATAACAGTAGATAACATGAAATTAATAAGGTAATCCAAGAAACTGTATTGATATCAAACTTCAATTTCATGCAAATCATCATATTAATACCAATTTGAAAGTACAAGTAGAACCTTAATTAGATATCATAATTCCACATCTTAATGTAGATCGGTAAACAATTTGTACCCCTATCAAGTATTCCATCTCCATGTAAATCATAAAGCAATACTAGCCCGGTTGAGCTCCACAACAACAGGATAGCCCAACCCCTTCCCCCAGATCCATCCAACCCTAACATAAGCAAATCAATTATTGGTCTCTTGTAAAACAACAACTACCAGATGATTGAACAAATCTCAAGAAACTAAAAATAATTCAAGTAAGAATACATAGTAGTTTACCCATTAAAGTCACATCTACTCAAGGCAAGTAAATAGATAGATGACGACTTACTTTATCCAGTTGCCCATCCTCCTCCCAATTGAGACACACAACAGCAACAGTATGAGACTTTAAGCTTCTCAGTAATTTTCCATTCTGCTTGAAGAGAAAGATGCCCAAAGTTAGGAGCACAAACAAAGAGTGTTGGATGCAACCCCATTAAAAACATCACATGTATGAATTATAGTGCCAAGAAACTGCCAACAGGCCTAAGAACCGATTTAAGCTTGTCTATCTATTGCAGTATTTGCAAGCCCTTATTATTAATATTGTGAAATACTCCGGGTCCTTAAAGCATTAAATCTATACAAATAAGTGCCAATAACCATCAAAGAAATCAGAAAATCTTTGTCATTTTCCAATAAACAACCACACTAGTCACCACAAGAGTAACATGGGTTTTTAACGTAGAATTGCGCTAATGTGACACATCTGAGACCACTCTGAGAAACAAGTATCATGCAAATGTACATATTGAACAAGTATAAACATGAACCATTTTATCAAAGCTACTCATTAATCATTTGGCAAACAACTACAGAAATGCAAAAAAATTGTCATAAATGGTGCAAGTTAATTGTTTCTAGATAAACAAGTCCTTTAATAAATAAAAAATAAGTGTTTATGAAGGTTATCAATCAGCTCAACTTAACAGTACACTTTAGCAATAACTTAAGGTAACTCACTTCAACATCGTGCAATGAAACTGTCCCATCTTCAAGCCCAACGGCTATTGCTTTACCATCAGGACGCCAACAGAGGGATGTAATGCACCTTCCTGTAAATTAATTGTGGAACATGTTGTAAGTCTACACACACCTAATTGCAAAGGTTGAGCCTAACAACAAAAAATATTAAGTATGAAGTATTAATGAAACTTCTACAAAACAGCTGAAGTCAGATCATGTATGCAGGGCATGTAATTAGCTTAATACGTAGGACAAAAACAGCATGCTTAGCTACTTGATTTATGCTTATACAGTTCAAAATTTCAGATTGAGCATTTAAGTTAGTGGAAATGTCATTCAAAGCATATAGAACTCTGGAGTGAGCTGCAGTACAGACATGTAGAGTGTGATGGAGAATATCAATCTCCGCTATTCTCAATGATTGGGCCTCTATATGATAATTATATTATTTTATATCTTACGCTAATTATAAGAAGAGTGCCTATTTATACAATGCTCCTTATGGGTAAGGCAAATCTAGTTGTGAACTACTTGGATGTAGTGTTATTTGGTAGAGGAATCACCAGGTGAGATCGTCCACAGCCTCTGCCAATTGAAACGGTGCAAGAGAATCTTGGAGTCTTCTGTTACCATGGCCAGTAAATCCTTCTCTGGGTTCCACTCTGCAATATTTATCTGCAATCAAAATGCTCATTATATTACACAACTCAGAGGTAAAGTTGGCATTTTTATTTAAATGTAATGAAGCAAACGAGACCTGAGAAGGGACTGGTTTGTCAAACTGTAGCTGAAATGGAACCACTCGCTGCACCTCATCAGTATCCATGGGAAAGAGCTATCACGCTACATACAGTATATATATGAAATCAATTAGAAACCCTAAAAGCAAATTTATCTGGAAAGGAAGAGATTGAAAGACAATTTTTGAGCTCGCTAACCAGATCGGTTGACAGAGAGATGTGTGGTACAGTAGCTCAATCGCCGGCGAACAGAATCAGCGGTGGATAGCCTGAGAAAATCTCGAAAGGAATGGGAAAAAGAGAGGGAAATTGAATTGTAATATAGCAATTAGCAACGTCCATCTTAAAAGGACCTCAGATTGAATTTCTTGGGCCCAAACACCAAAACTTAAATATTGGCCGGAACTGATGGTAAATAGCACCTAATACACATATATGGGTTGGGCTCAAATTTGGAAAACCTTCATTCAGTGTAATGGACTAAGGAATGTGACGGGTAATTACACATCAAGATACTCAACCATCCATCATTTTTATATCGTTTTGTTACCGTTAGCTCTAACGGAATTAAATCTAACAAAATTTTTAGGTAAAAAATCAAAATGCTGTCAATGGTTTTGATTTAAAATTAGGTTGGTCTGACTAATTGAAATCTAGTATGACCGGTTCAGATTGAAATCTAATTTACTTTTATTTAGTAAATAATCATTGCAAAAATATTATCAATTAAAGTATTATTAATTAATAGTATATAAACAAAAACTTCTTTTTTAAAAGTCGTTGATCTTCTTATTCTTTTTGATTTAACATACGATGAGCCTGAAACGACTCGTGTATAAGAGAGTTGTCATTTGAAAGTTTTACTATATTATTTAATACTTAATTATCTATTTTATTTTTAAGTAATATTATTATTAAATTATATAATAAATGGAATCAGTCTCCTCTGATAATAGTGGAGAGAGACTCATGAGTATATCATTTTTCAAATTGTCGAAGAACTCTTACTACCTTTTCAAAAATGGATGAAGATCCCAATTTTTGCTTTTACAACACTTCCTCAACAACCAAAACATATCAATTTTTTTTATTTCGAAGAGAACTCACATTTTAAAGTTAAAAATAAAATGTAGGATCAAACTAAAAACAACATGAACCAAATAATTATGTTGTGATTTATAAAATACACGCAAGTTTAAACTAGTTAGTTTCGCTCACTGGATTTGTCATTTTTTGTCACATCACTAACGGTGTTCGATTTTGAATAAAAATTTTTTGTTTTGTGTGAAAAGTCAAAATTGCCCTCAATTATTCATCAAATTTTCAAATTGATATCATTATTCATAATTCATCAAATTATAATACTTATTTAATAATAAATATTTTCTATTAATAATATTTATTGACAATTTTTCATTCGAATCCGGTCAGACCGGTTTAATTATTAATTATTTAAATAATATTAATTATTAATAATGTATTAAAACTTTCGAATGACATAACTCTCTCATACGAGCTCCATTTCGCCTTATAATATATCAAATCGAAGAGAATCGAAATATCAAAAAAATTGAAGAAATATTTTATTATTATTATTATTAATGAATATTATATAAAAATAATAATTAAAATATTATAAATGATTAAAATAATATTAATAATTAATGATATATTTAATTATTAATAATATATCAAAACTTTCGAATGACATAACTCTTTCATGTGAGTTCCGTATCGAGCTCATATTATGTTAAATCGAAGAGAATCAGAAGATCCACAACTTTGAAGAAATAAGTTTTTATCCAAAATTTCATTCAACGAAAACAAATTTCTTACTCTTAAAAAAATTCTTCCAAATTTTAACGGTGTTAATTATTGATAATTAATTATTTATATTATTAATATTTTTGTAATAATATGAGCCAAGTAAAAGTAAATCAATTATTAATAATATATAGACAAAAAAAATTTATTCGAAGTTGTCGACTTCCGATTCTCTTCGATTTGATATAGTATGAGCTCAAAACAAAACTCGTATGAGAGAGTTATGTTATTCAAAAGTTTCAACATATTATTAATAATTAATATTATTATTGATGATTAATATTATTTCAATTAATAATAATTAAATTACTTTAATTTTTATCATTAATAATCAATAACTAAATTGATTTACTTTTATTTTTTATTAAATTATTATTATTAACAACAACTATTATTAAATAATCATAGAAGTTAATTTTTTGTTAATAAATATTATTAATAGAAATTAATTATTATCAAATAAGTATTATAATTTGATGAATTATGAATAATTTGATGAATAATGACATCAATTTGAAATTTTGATGAATAATTGAGGGCAATTTTGACTTTTCACACAAAATATAATTTTTCCATCCAAAATCTAACACCGTTAATGATGGGACAAAAAAATGGCAAATCCGGTGAGCGGAAATGGCAAGTTTAAATTAGGTGTATCAAAGTTCGAAACTGTATCTTTTGGGTGTATCAATCTATCATTTCCACATAAATAAAAGATGAGCTGAGTGGAGTTTTTACGCTAAGGTGTAAATCGGTGCCGATGAGAAGCTCGATTCAGAGATGGTGTTAATCCGCCTTTTTTTCATTCTACAATCGAAGAATTTTTTTGTCTATTTTGAGAATCATCGTGTAGAAATGGTGAACTGAAAATTAGCGTTAAGTGTCCATATTTATACAGGGGTATTTTGGTCATTTTAACTTTACGTTAATAAAGTTAATACACATGTCTCAAACTCATAGTTTGGGTACTGAAAAGAGAAGAAAACATTAGTTATGGTTGTAAAGTGTGAAACAATTATACTTGAGAGGAGTAAAGTGTCCTTTTCCCTTTAAATAAGGACAATACACTCAATTGTTCACATCGTCTCTCTCTTCATGTTTTGCTTGTATCTTGTTGAATTTCTCAAATATAATTGTATTATTGATGAATAACTTGATTATGAATTACAATAAGAGGTTCCTTTATATAAGAAACAATTTTAAAAAAAAAACCAAACTAGGAAATATAATACGAATAGGAAACCCTAATTAATTAACTATTCTAACACTCCCCCTCACGTGCAAACCGTGTAACACAAGTCTTGCACGTGAAGCAAGAATAATAGGAAAGCTAACATCTTCAATCATGCCGATTATACGGACATGAGAACAAGTGATTTTTAAGAAGAATCACTAAAACTTTTCAAGCAGCTACGTCATATAATGACAGTGCGGCAACTCGTCGCATAGCAACGGTGCAAGGTGATTTTAAGATTAATCACCAAACTTTTCAAGCAACTACGTCATATAATGACGGTGCGGCAACTACGTCGCATAACGACGGTGCAAAGGTGATTTTTAAGAAGAATCACTAAGCTTCTTAAGCAACTACGTCGGTGTGAAACAATTTCAAACAACTACGACGGTGCAAACTCAGCAAAATCAGCGGAGCAGAAAACTTGGCAAAGGAGCATCAAAGGCGTGTGGCGGCGCGTGAGACTCACGCACGGCTGACAGAGATGGGAGGACAATCAAATAGGAGCAGGACTTGAGCTGCAGAAGCTTCACTTCCCGGCGGTGAGGACAGAGAACTCCTCAAACTGCTTGAACGGAAACTTGTCGGGGGCCTAGAGCCTAAACGGAGTGGAGGCGACGAAAAACGGTCGCCGGAGAATGCTTGAACAAGAAATAGATCTGGAAAATTCGGGATGAACAGTGCACGTGAACAGTATTTTGTGAACAGTGACACGTGAATAGTGCGCGATGAACAGTAATTCAGGAACCTATTTTTTCCTTACCCTTCCTTGTTTTTGACTTGCTTACTCGCTAAACCCTAATTAGCTAGTGGGCAAAGCCAGATGGCTCGAATCTAACCTAACCTGTCTCTGATACCATGTTGAATTTCTAAATATAATTGTATTATTGATGAATAACTTGATTATGAATTACAATAGGAGGTTCCTTTATATAAGGAACAATAGAAAATAAACCAAACTAGAAAACATAATACGAATAGGAAACCCTAATTAATTAACTATTCTCACATATTTGTTTGTATGTGCATGATTTTTCCATTTTTGATAGAATAATCCTAGTGAAAAATTGACATTTTTGTACACTTAAAAATACCCTTTTTTTACTTTCATACCTAACTATTTCTTTCTCAATTGCATTATCCTAATTATCATTTTGTGACAATCTACCCCTAAAAATAAAAAACACCCAGATTACTCATGTAATTGAATCGGTTCAATTTCAGCAGTCTCCTGTTTAGCCTAGTTAACGTAAAATGACTTCTTTACCCTTAATATTTGTTGAATTCAAATATATATTAATATTGTTATGTATAACTTGTTCTCAATTACAATAGCTAATTCATTTATATAAGAAATAATATGAAACCAACTAGACTTAAGAAACTAACCTAAATTTAACTCTAATTATACTTAATTATTCTAACACTCCCTCTCAAGCTGGAGCATACGAGTAATATGCACCAAGCTTGTTACAAATACAACTTATGCGGGGTCCTCGCAGAGATTTTGTGAAGACATCTATCAATTGATCACTAGAGTTAACGAACCTGGTTGTGATACATCCTGACATAATTTTTTTCTCTAATAAAGTAACAATCGATCTCAATATGTTTGGTCTTTCATGAAACACTGGATTGGATGCAATGTGCAATGCAGCTTGATTGTCACGTATTAACACCATCGGAGTAACCTCTATCTGTTTGAGTTCTTGAAGTAATTGCTTTACCCATACGAGTTCACATGTAGCAAAATTCATGGCTCGATATTCGGCTTTTGCACTGTATCTAGCAACTAAAGCTTTCTTTTTACTCTTCCATGAGATAAGATTTCCCCCCATCATTACACAATAACCTAGCGTAAAACGTCTATCTATCTGAAGGTGATCCTGCACAATCTGCATCAGAATAGGCAATGACCTTATAATGCCCTTTGTCTTCATAACGTAACCTTTGTCATGGAGTTCCTTTGATATACCTTAAAATGCGTATAACTGCATCCCAGTGAGAATCACATGGAGATCAAAGAAACTGACTTACCACACTCACAATAAATGAAATGTATGGTCGATTTATAGTGAGATAATTAAATTTTTCAACGAGTCTTCGATACCTTCCAGGATCTTCTAGAGGCTCCCCCTGTTCTGGAAGGAGTTTAGAATTTGGGTCCGTAGAGGTGTCACATGGACTAAAATAAAGCATCTTGGTCTCTTCAAGAATATCGAGAACGTATTTTCTCTGAGAAATGACCACTGCGTTACTGGCTTGGGCAACCTCAGTGCCCAAAAATTACTTGAGCTGACCTAAGTTCTTAGTTTGAAAGTTTTGAACGAGGTGCTCTTTTGATCCACATATTCCTTCTTCATCGTCTCCGGTGATAATGATACCATCCACATACACCACCAAATAGATACACTTTCCTTGGATCGAGTGGTGATAGAACACAGAATGATCGGCCTCACTCTGAATCATGCCAAATTGTCGGATAACAATGTTGAATCTCCTAAACCAAGCACGAGGAGGTTAATTGAGACCATAAATTGAACGCCGAAGTTTGCATACTAAACCAGTCTCCCCCTGAATAAAAAAAACTTAGGGGTTGCTCCATGTAGGCTCTTCCTCAAGGTCACCATGAAGAAAAGCATTCTTGATATTCAACTAATGAAGATGCTAATGACAGACAGCAGCAATAGAAATAAGTAGACGAATAGAGGCAATCTTTGCTACAGGAGAAAAAGTAACGCCATATTCGAGTCCAAAGATTTGGGTATTACCTTTGGGAACTAGTCGGCCTTTAAGGCGATCCACTTTACCATCCGGTCCCACTTTGACTGTATAAACCCAACGACATCCGATAAGAGATTTTCCTGGAGGAAGGGGAACTAAATCCTAAGTGCCCTGTGATTTCATACCAGATATTTCATCTATCATAGCATGTCTCCAATCCTGATCGGATAGTGCCTCACTAGTAGAATTAGGAAGTGAGGCAGTAGACAATGAAGAAACAAAAACAGAATATGATGGTGATAAACGACGGTAACTCATAAATGAATAAACAGGGTGTGATTACGAGTAGATCGAGTACCACGTATAAGATCAGGAGGCATGTCAACGACGGGAGGCAGTTCCACGACGGGTTGAGGTGCTGAAGAATGAGATGAGTGCTTAGAGGCATCTACAGGGCCTGCAAGAAGGCGACGAGAATAAACATGCATCGAGAGAGATGGTGACTGTGCAACAGAGGTCCCTGGGAGGGATAAAATGGAGAGAATGAGCAAGATGTCACATATATCACTACTATCGAGGAGAAATAAGGTGTTGTCTCAAAGAAAGATACATCAGCAGATATAAAACAACTATTGGTGCTAGGAGAATAAGGCGTTTTGTCATGAACAAAATAAGTGCACCCAAACATAGGAAGAGAAAGAGGGTAGGGAGACTTATGGAAATAAAATAGAAAAAAGGATTTGATTGTGTAAGACATATAAGGACGGCATCAGCCCAAAACGATGGGGGACATGATGGTTGATGATCATAGTTCGAGCAGTTTCAATAAGGTGACGGTTTTTGCGTTCCGCAACACCATTTTGTTGGGGGTCAATGTACAAGAAGACTGGTGAAGAATACCACGGGAGCTCATGAACTTGGTATGAGGAGAACATAAATATTCCTTGACATTATCATTGCGTAAAATGCGTATTCCAACATCGAATTGAGATTTTATCTCAACATAAAATTCTTTGAGGATAGAAAATAACTCAGAAAGATTTTTCATTAAAAAAACTAAGTATATCGTGAATAATCATCTATGAAGGTAACAAAATAACGAAAACCCAATACATAAGGAACACGACTCGGACCCCAAACATCAGTATGAACTAACTCAAAATGATAAGAAACAAGATTATTTAAACTTCTAGGAAAAGAGGTCATGAGTTTTCTTACCCAATTGACATGACTCACACTCTAAAGTTGAAAAAGAAGAAAGACTTGGCACCAAACGTTTAAGTTTAGAGAGACTTGGATGACCAAGACGATTATGGATAGCAAGCGGGGACTCAATGGAGGTGCAAGCCACTGTAGATCCTTTTTCTTTTAGATAATATAATCATTAACACTCATATCCTTCTACTATCACATGTCCCATGTCGCGGTCATGTACAAACACAAAATCAGCATCAAATGTAACTTCACAGTTTAAAGCATGAGTCATTCGACTGATCGAAACAAGATTAAATGGGCTTTCATGAACAAAAAGGACAGATGATAATGGTAAGGATGATAAGGGGATGGTTGAACCGACACCTTTTTCTATATATACAGATCCATCAGCAAGAGTAATATTTGGAAGGTTAAGAGGTTTAGAAATATGAGTGAAAATGTCTTTATTACCAGAGATGTGATTTGATGCACCAAAATAAAGAACCCAAGGATCAATGGAAGATGATTGGCTTGTGCAAGCCACAAAATTACTAGTATGGGCACCACCAATGTTAGAGTCGATATAAGGAGTATGTGACGAGTGTTGTCGTGAAGTTCGATGTCATAAATAGTTCTCATATTCAGCATCGGTGAGAATGAATGAAGTATAAGCTTGTTTGTCAACAGTGGATGAGTCATCATCGGTTTGTGCAGCATAAACTGCATGTGAGTAAAAATTCGGATAACCAACCAGCTCATAACATGTCTCCTTAGTATGTCCCATCTTGTGGCAATGGCTGCACTCAATGTTTCGTCGCCGATAACCAACCAATTCATAACATGTCTCCTTAGTATGTCCCATCTTTTGGAAATAACTACACTCAATGTTTCGTCGTTGATAATTACCATTCCATTCTCCTCCTCGACCTCTTCCTCCACCGCCACCTACCACGACCCCTCGTAAAAGCACTGGAGTAGGTTGGAGCAAAGTAGGAGGCAAGAGATTATGTATCAGCCGGAGAATGCTCATGTGGAGGGGCAGTAGGGGATACCCTCAATAGTCAAGCAGAAATATCTTGTAAAGTTGGGACAGTGGCATTGACCGAAATCTGATCACGCACAGACGACAATTCTGGAGGCATGATAGTAAGACCCAATACCATAAATAGTGTATCTCGTTGAGCGATTTGTGTATCCATTTTTTCGGTGATTGGCATGAGCGCATTAAACTCTTCTTTTAGAGGCTTCAATTGGGACATATATGATCCTATCACCTTCAATTGAACCATATTAGAAATCACATCCTAAAATTGTTGAATGTCATTAGTGTAAAGAGCTTTTGCTTTACTCCACACTTGGACGCATGTCTGGTAGGCCTTATATGTGGCATACAAAAAGGCAGATCCTCTTTTCTATGTGAGGTTGATGGCGGAATACATCGATGGCAGAGGAGCTTCGACATGGAGGAGCTCTTGATCGATGGTGGAGGAGCTTCGGCTCGGCGGAGTAGCTCCGGTTTAGGAGCTCGCCTTACCTATTTCATTAGTAGCTCTCTCCGACATCTTATTCACATCCTCCAGCGTCTCTCTCAAGCCCCACATCGTCCTCTATTTCTCAGTTCGGCTAATCTCGAACAATATGTGGTTCAAAAAAGAGACGAGGCTGGAGGCGAGATCTAGTTTGAGAAGAAGGCGAGGTTGGAGATGTAGCGGAGGCGACGTTGGTTTGTAGTTGGAGGTGACGATGGTGAGCTGCAACCAAAGGCATATGTTGAAGAAGATTAATCAGAGCCTCCATGAAGAAGATGAATCAAACTTTTTTAATTTTTTAATTATTATTTAATAATAATAATAATATCTTTTTGAAAAGACAAATACTTCATATATGAGTTAAATTTTGTTACTCAAAGGAGGGTAAAATGGTAATTTCAAATTAATCAAATTCTGGTTTAATCGCTGGATTGACTGAACCAGAGACTGCTGAAATTGAAGCGATTCAATTTCAAGGGTGTTTTAGGTATTTTAGGGGTAGATTGTCCCGAAATGATAGTTAGAATATTGAAATTGAAAAAAAAATAGTTAGGGTATGAAAGTGAAAAAATAGTATAATTAAGTGTACAAAAATGTCATTTTCTCGATGTTATTGTTGGAATTTATTATAAAATAATCAACAAGTTACGAATATTAAAATAAAATTTAATAATACTTTATAAATTGTAACTCAACTTTTTACTGAATACAAGTTCAACACCGTAAAGAAAAAAGTCGAGGCGTGTTGGACACTTTCCTTAAAGTGTATTCACTCTCCCTCGGGTGTTGGATTAAGCAAGCGTACACCTCTCAGTATACAATGACTCTGAACTAGCTCCTTATACCAAAGGTCTAGTTCAAACGAACTAGAACAAGAACACAAAAATTCTTGAGTTTGGATGAGCATAAAAGGAAGAGAAAGAACATCTATTTATAGTCACATCTATTCCACCTCTTGAATTCTAAGATTCAATACAAACTTAAAGACAAAATTGAAAAGTTGTAACCTAAACATTCAAGAGGAAGAAATGTGTAACTCGGATTCAATTTGGAACACAAAAATAATTTTTATTCAATATGTGATTAATATGATTTATAATCATATAATATACAACAATCCCCCACATGAATAAAATTGTGCAACATAAAAAAAGACTCGAGGAAACTCGAACCAATTGGTAATAGATTCTCCGGTCATTACCTGTATAGTATAGGTAGGGGCACCTTTGAACCTTCTCTTGTGAAAAAACATGTCGACTTTACTGGCTGACCAATAGACTTGATGTCCTTGAATTGTTCTGCCGTTTGTGTAAATGATAACATGCCTCACGCAAATATCTTCATGACTCAAGTTCAGTTCTCATGGTTATGTTTTTTTGGTCATGAACATCTCCTTGGTTCAGCAAGAGTTTCTAAAGGATTTAACCCTTCAATCCTCATTTGAAGCGACCCCACTTCTCTCTCACATAGGTGATTTCTTATTTAAGAGTAAACTGTTTTACTCCACTCGAATTATCAATAGTCTTGACGCATAAAAATCATTAAAAGCTTAAGTGCTTAACCTTTTCCTACGAGTGTCACTGTTTGCGTTATAGGAATAGGATTGGGGAACCCCCATAGTGACCTCACTCAGTCTTGACAATTAGGTTGTCCCTTTGAACCATGATCTTAGGATCTCCAGTCAACATGCTTGGGTTTCATTTGTCTCAACTTTATAATTTCATGGGCTTAAATCTCATTCCTCTATATGCCTTCTTAATTAGGGCTCTAGGCAAGCCTTTTGTAAGCGGATCCGCAATACTTTCCTTAGACCTAATGTAGTCAATACTTATGACTTCGTTTTGAGAAGTTGTCTGACGATCTTATGCCTTCGACATATATGTCGAGACTTACTGTTATACATTATATTATTTTTCTTGCCAATAGTTGATTGTTTGTAACAATATATATACATATTGCATGCACTGGTTTCAACCAATTAGGAATATTCTCAAAGAAATTTTGTAGCCATTCAGCCTCTTCTCCACATGCATATAATGCAACAAACTCAGATTCCATCGTTGATCTTCTTATAACGGTTTGTTTTGAGGATTTTCATGCCACGAATGCACCTCTCAAAGTAAACACATAACCACTTGTGGCCTTTGAGTCTTGTATATTAGATATTCAACTTGCATCGGTGTATCCTTCCACGACTTCCGGATATCTTGTATAATGTAGACCATAATCACGAGTAAATCGTAAATACTTTAGTATTTTTACGATAACATTCCAGTATTCGGCTCATGGATTACTTGTATATCTTGCAAGTCTACTTACAGTGAAGGCAATATCAGGTCTCGTACATGTCATTAAGTATATAAGACTACTTATCACTTTTCCATACTCATTCTAAGCAATACTTTCCTCTTTATTCTTTGACAAGTGTTGGCTTACATCAATAGGTGTTCTAGTCAAACCAACAACACCCTTGCTAAACTTGTCAAGAATTTTATCAACATAATATGTTTGACTTAAAATAAGTCCTTATGTAGTTCATGTAATTTTTAACCTGAAAATTATATCAGCAAGTCTCATATCTTTCATATTGAATTTTGATTTCAACATGTCTTTTGTTGATTTGACCATGCGTTCATTGATAAGCATATCATCAACGTATAAGCACAGAATGACATAATCATGCTCCGTGTTCTTAACATATACACATTTTTCATATTCATTAATTTTGAATCCATTTGACAACATGGCACTATCAAATTTTTCGTCCCACTATTTAGGTGCTTGTTTAAGTCCATATAAGGACTTCACCAACTTGCACACTTTTCTTTCTTTTCCAAGAACAATACGACCCCCAGGTTGCTCCATGTATATCTCTTCCTCAAGATCTCCATTAAGAAATGCAGTCTTGAAATCCATCTGATGAATTTCAAGATTCCGCAAAGCGGCAATCGCTACTATCAATCTTATAGAACTTATTTTTGTTACCGAAGAATAAGTATCAAAGTAGTCCAGACCTTCACGTTGTCTATAACTTTTGATTACAAGTCTGGCCTTATATTTATCAGTTGTTTCATCAGTTTTCATTTTTCTTTTAAATATTCATTTAGAACCAAGTGTTCAAATTCCAGGTAGGAGATCTACCAACTCCCAAGTGTGATTTTGCATGATGAAATCAATTTCACTTTTTATGGCTTCTTTCCATAAATGTCCCTCGTCAGAGTTACAACCTCTTTATAATTTTGAGGTTCAACTTCTAGCATACAGGTTAGGAAGTCAAGGCCAAATGACTTTTCTTCCCTTTCCCTTTTGCTTCGTCTAGGCTCTTTTAACCCATCATCCTCTTTAGAATATTCATCTTGAACACGCGGTATTTTCTCATTATCCTCATGAATTCGTTTAGATGATCTCGATTCATCTAGTTTCGGCTTATAAGGAAATACATGTTCATAGAACTTAGCATTTCGAGACTCCATTATAGTATTCTTGTGAATATCCGAGTTTCCAGAATAATACACAAGGAATCTATATGCACTGCTATTTTGTGCATATCCAATGAAGACACAATCAACCGTCTTAGGTCCTATCTTCATTTTCTTTAGAGCCGAGGCCATAACTTTGGCTAAGTACCCCCACACTTTCAAGTAGTTGTAGAAAGTTTTCCTACCTTTAAATTATTCATATGGGGTTTTATCAACTTCTTTTCGAGATACCTTATTTAATAGATAGTTTGCTGATGAATTAGCTTCCCCTACATGTTCTGTGGTAACCCAGAACTCATAAGCATCGCATTCATCATCTTTTTAGAGTGCGATTCTTTCTTTTAGCAACACCATTAGATTGAGGAGAGTATGAGGGTGTAACCTCATGAATAATTCCGTGTTGGACACAAAGGAGTGAAACAGTTCAACATATTCAACTCCACGGTCACTTCTTAGCCTTTTAATTTTCTTACTAAGTTGATTTTCAACTTCAGCTTTGTACATGACAATTTTTTCTATAGCCTCATCTTTGCTTTTAAACATGTATACATGACAATATTTTGTACTATCGTCAATGAAAGTCACAAAATATTTGTTTCCACCTCTTGTTTGAGCAAACTTTAAGTCACGAATATCACTGTGAATTAGCTCAAGAGGTTCAGTTTTCCTTTCTATATTTTTGAAAAGTGTTCTCATTTGTTTTGCCTCTACACAAGTTTCACACTTATGACTATTATCGATGTTGAATGTGGGTATATGGTACAAGTGAATTAATCTACGTATAGAGTTATAATTCACATGACCAAGTCTACCATGCTACAAGCTACTTGACTCAAGCATATAAATGGAAGACTTTTCTTTATTCATTTCATTTTTCTCGATGGCCATTACTTTCATTTTCATCATGCCATCAGTTACATAGCCCCTACCTACATACATTTCATTTTTGATCAACACAATTTTCTGAGACTCAATTACAATTTAGAACCCATGAGTATCCAGCAATGTCCCAGAGATAAGGTTCTTCCTAATGTCGGGCACATACAAGACATTTGTAAGCTTGAATTCTTTTTCCGTTGTCATCTTCAGAAAGACCGTCCTTTTCTCTTTGATATCTGAGGTAGTAGAGTTTGCCATGTATATTTTCTCTGCATGCTCAAGCATATTCAGACTAGAAAATGCATCTCTATCCGAACAAACATGGCGTGTTGCTCAAGTGTCTGGCCACCATTCCTTGTGGTTTGAATCCCCCAAGTTAACTTTTGAGATTACCGCAACAAGATCTTCATTTGTGTCCATTGCATTGATCTCTTGCCTCATTCTCTTTGGAAGCCTACATTCGGTTGACTTGTGACCAAGCTTGTCACAGTTGAAACATTTTCCCAAAAACCTGGGCTGTGGTTTCTTCTTGAACACTCCTCCCTTTGGCCAAATTTTGTTATTTTCGGCCTTATATCTCTTAGAGCTTTCACCATGCTCCACAAGATTTGCTTTAGCATCAAACATTTTCTCGGTTTGTGCTTGAGATAGTTCTTGAACGTAGATCTTGTTGGCATTAATCATCTTGTTTGTTGATGTTTTCGGCTCAATACGTTAATGTATCACAACTCATTGGATCTCATTAAGTTTTGCATGCTATTATGATATCATCGTGATTGCATGTGTTCCTTGTGAGTTCTTTATGAAGCCATCGTGATCTTATAATTGTTTGAAGAAGAACATGTGGTATTATTTTGTGAATATGTTGCGTAAGTTTGGCCTCTATATATAGACATCCCATTGTGGCATAATATGATTAATGATACATGATTTTTATTGATATATCATCTTAATGGATTTAATTCAATAACACATGATGAAGGTCAATTATAGTCATGGACATGTTTGTTTAATTCCATCGCCATTATCATGGCTTATTTTTTATTATCACGTGTTAGTGTTCTCAGTTAAATATATATTTATCATCTTCTCTACGATACTATAATCATATTTATATGTTATTGTGATGTTTTCATGTTATTAAATCTTTATGAGTCAACATGAAAGTTTTATAGTTGACGAAAATAACTTCTGGTGTGTAATTTTAAGAAGTCAATGTGTGAAAACAAACGAGCTTCCCGACAATGGTATCTTAAGTTCAATAATATCATCACATCTTTTAAATTTTATGAGGACATTGTTAATTGGTGTACATATCGGAAGATCGGTGGGAGTGAGTTTATAATATTATTTTTGTATGTTGACTATATCTTGCTTATGATGTTGGTTTATCATGTCAACCCAATGAATTTGTCTCCAATGGCTTTAAACGTAATGTATGAGTAAGATATGTTATGTGATCGAAATATAAATTTTTCGTAATAGATCATAAGGATGATTATGATTGTCTCATAAAACATATACTAATAAAGTTCTAGAGAGATTCAAGACAATTAAGGTTATACAAGTGCTCTTCCAAATCAGAAGAAAGATGAAATTATTCTCAGTTAATAAATTGGAGTGCAATGAAATATAAATCATTTCTTAAGTAAATCCGCAAATAAAGTTTTGAGATTTCTGCAATATGATATGCTCACTTACGATAGATTCAGTCATCTTGATGTGATTGAATATTAAGGTTTTATCGAATTAATGGATACTATAATGGACATATATTTCATTTACACAGAGGAACGATTCCATTAAAGAGTGTAAAACATGTTGTCATTATTGTATTCACAATAAAGTTCATTTGTAGCTTGTTTTGAGGCTACAATTTATGGTTGCGAAACTTTATTTTAGGGCTTGAAATTGTCGACGCTATGATTCATACTAGTTATCGTACTTGACAGTGACGTTATGGTGTAACCAATACTAAGCTAAATTTGTCTTATAGCATGCGCATATATGTTTCTTTTTAAATCATGAAGTATATATAATGACACAAGGGTCAAGTGGAAGAATGTCAAACTTTATTTATTTCAAAACCCATTAAGTGGACTTGTATGTGAAATATTGTGTGGCTAGGGGTGTTCACGGTTCAAAAACCGAACCGAACCGACCAAAACCGAACCGAACCGACTAATTCGGTTCTCTAAAAAATTTAACCGAAACCGAACCGATAAACAAGATCGGTTTTTAAAACCGAACCGACCGGTTCGGTCGGTTTTCGGTTTGAACCGACCAAAACCGAATTTTAATAAACATATTGAAAAATATATATATAAGAAAGTTGAATCAGGGAACTGGGAAGAAGTTAAATCTTGAGAGAGAAACAAAGGCACAAAGGCACAAATGTAAAGGGAAAAAAATTGAGAGAGAAAGGAGGAAATGGCCGAATCAGACATAACTTGGACCTTGGCGGCTTGGGTCGGGCATATCGGGAACCGCCAGCCTCTTTCACGAACCGGCGGAGGAGCGACTTGGTCCTGGGCGGCGAAGAAGAACACCGCCACGAATCAATTCCTCGGTGGCGGCCATGAATCGATTTATGGGAGCTCCATCGACAAATAAAAAAGGTGTGTTTTGAGAGGATATTATACGGTGATGAAGCTTGGATTGAAAGAAGCTATTCTGTGAACATGGTGGCGGCGTGGCGAGTAGGGTTTTTTTATTTATGGATGTCTTGGGCCATGAGAAATAAGAAGATAGTAGAGTTTTCATTTGGGCTCTGCTACTCACATTGGGCTTCTCATATTGGGCCAGCAATCTTTACTTAAATATAATTAGTATTTATATAACATAATTATGGCCGGTTGGTTCGGTTAACCTACGGTTTAAATTTTTTGAACCGAAACCGAACCGACTCTTAGTCGGAACCGATCAAAACCGAACCGACCAAAACCGAACCGATCAAAACCGACCATTTTTCGATTCGGTTTGGTTCGGTCGGTTTTGGTCGGTTCGGTTTTTTTTTAACACCCCTATGTGTGGCCTAAGTGAATATACTAAATAATGGGTTTAATAGAATTAAGATAAATTATATTGGCAAATTAATTGAAAGATAATTTTTAATAAACCCTGATGAAGGGTGTATATAAAGTAAACCCTAGGAATTGGTCCTCTCTACTCATTACACTAGTTCTCTGAGTCGTCACAGAAAGTTAATTAAGTCCAAGGGTCAAGAGTAAGAAATCAATTCCTCTCAATCAAGTGTTATTGTCGTCACTCTCATGATCAAGGTAAGTTCTATTTGATCTATTATTTATGTGTGAGAATCATCTATTCTAAAATCCTACCTATTATGTATGTATGCAGTATTAGGGTTCATGATTTGCATAATTAATTTACAAATTGAGAAAAGAGTTAAGAACATGATGTTGAAATTTTGAATAACAACATGGGTATTTGGTCATTTTGAAATGAAAACCAACGGTGTTACTTTTAAATTAGCGAAAAATGTAGTTATCCGGAAAAAAAAATCTCAACACACCTATAACAATAAAAACAACTGTAAATAAGTGAGAAAGGAGTAAGTCAACAGTAGATTTGTGAGTTTATCCCTAAAAATAATTTTTAAAAATGCTTTGGGCATATTCATTAACATCATTCCATTATTTAACAACTCACTATGTTTACCAAATTAATAAAATTATCATGAATGTTTGTCTATTTTAAAATAAAAGACTCCTACAAAATTATTGAAATTCATTTGAAGCCGGACAAAAACAAAGAATATACTATATTAGTCTTATAATAATTCAGGTGAAATACTATTTTAGATACAAAAACTGAGAAAATAATATTATTTGAAGTCTCATAATAACCATTGAACATGTTACTTTAGGTCATAAAAGCAATTTAAGATTATAAAAAAGCTCTTGTAGAATTTATAAATAAAAATATTGCTTTTTCAGGACTCAAAATTCGCCGGGCCAATTTTGCGTAAAATTAGGGTAGTCAATGGGAGGAGTTGAAAACCACATTCCAGAGTCATCAAGAAAACTTGAGCTTCATTTCAAGCATTGTTGAAAATTGTTTTGAAAGTTCCTCTCAGTGTTTTACTAAATTTCATGAAATTATCATGTATAGTCAGGATTGGGATACTCATGGAGCATGTCATCTCTGGAGAGCTATTAAAGAATGGTTATAGCATGACAAGGCCTTGTTCAAACATCAACATCAGCATGTACATGAATGAGACAATAGTGGATTGATTCCTTAACATACTGTCTCCATAGATATACAGATGATGTATTTGTGAGCAAAACTCTATTTACTCAGTCGGCATCACCAAGCCCGTCACTTCCATCCCCTCTCTTGGATATGGGTGCATATTGAGAATTCGGTTTCTTGCTTTGAGAAGCGATTTCAGCATTCTTACGCAATACAGCACCTGGAGATGGGTACGGCCGTTGTTGAAACAGAGGACCCTGAATCGCAAAACAAAACACACAATTAATCCTCCTTGTTCACTTTCAAATGCTCTTAAACGACACACACTGATATACCAAGTTTTAAACAATCCCCCTCGCAGCAAACTAAGGAAAAACATAATGGATTGGGCACACATTGACCAGAAACAAATTTGAAACCCTAAAACCTTACCTCTTAGGTACAAAGGTTAAAACAGTGTAAAAGCGATCTCACACTATCTATTCGGATAATTTAAATAAGAATGTCTAACAATATGGATATCAGTGCATCAATTCTAAAGTATGATGCAATTTATGATAGATACCCTCGTGATGTAGTCTCACAAATCATCCTTCTTGTGTTGGCATCAATTGTTGTTTTCTAGAGCAATTTTTAACAACCACCCAGACGAGCTAGTGAGTCAGTGTGACAAGGTTCTAAAACTCGGGATTGGGGTGAACATGATGAGACAAAAAATAAGGAATTTTGAGAACTCGAGAAGAAATCGGCAAAACTCGTCTGTATTAAATCAATGTTATATACATATATAATTCACATGAAAGGCAAAAATAACAATATTTCAGTAAAATAAGGTGTTTTCAAACAACTTAATAAGTTTAAACAAAAGCATAAATTATAGAACAATTTCAGAGCATATGTAAGAAATAAAAATATACTTTGACCATGTTTGACCCAGTAAAAACTTGGTCCAAAACTCGGTCAACTCAATTTTACCGAGTTCTCGGGGAGAAATCGGGAGTTCTAGAGCACTGGTGTGTGTGTGTGTGTGTGTGTGTGTGTGAGAGAGAGAGAGAGAGAGTACCGTGGCAGTGGTATCAGCTGCTCGTGGCTGTACTCCTTTCAGACCAACAACCCTGAAAAATCAAATAATATGATGAAATCAATAATGGATAGTCAGGACTCCAGTTTATTTGGTATGCTTTAGAGGATGATTATGCATTCCATACCAGCCACCCCGAGGAGCATCTGAATAAGAACTTGGGTCCATTGGATCCAGCTCATCATCTTCAGTATGTGCGCGCTTGCGGCTGTCCTTTTTACCCCCTTTCCCCATTGGAGGTTTCCAACTGGACCTAGAAATCATAAGTGAGGCAAATTAAGTATATGTACACCCGTTATATGTTTGAACGACATCGTATCCACAGATAGAAACTCTAAATGTTTGTAAGAGCAATATGCAGCTGACTTAGGCACTAGAATTTTGCAAATATTACTGGTACAAAACTATGAATTGCATGTGAACTGTGAAGGGTCCTGGTCAGGTCATAATCTGAAAAATTATCTTCATAACCTATCACAAAAGTTGTAAAAATAGTGAAGTTTATTTCAAATATTTTGATAATAACAGGAACAATTATTTTTGCTTTTCCATGTCAACAATTAATTTTCATCATAGTAGTGAAGTATTTGTTCGTTGTTGATAAGTGTGGTGTTGTGGCAAGAAAATCAGGAGCCTGAAACAATCCCTAGGCAGCATAAAGTGAATGTTATTGTGATCAGGCTCATTTTATACACACTTACAGAACACTTATTTGGCAAGAGAGAAACCATTCTTCTATGTGTCACTACTTCCAAGTCATTACCATTACACGTCTAATTTTGCTTCTTTCCTTTACATAAACCAATGCATTTTTTATTTACAAGTTTCTAGATGAACTTGTATAGTTAATACTAATAGGGAAAATTGCAAAAACATGCCCTATACTATAACACTTTTGCAAGAACATGCCCTGTACTTGATATTAACAATTATATATTCTTTAAGTAATTTAAACAAAAATAATTTTTAGCCAAAAAAATAATTTAACTAAAAAATTAAATTACAAGTTTTGATTATACAAATTTTAGTTAAAAGATATTTTCAGAAAAAACTTTTAAAACTATTTATTTTTATTTAAAAATAATTCTTAATGTTAATGTTAAAAGTACAGGGCATGTTCTTGCAAAAATGTGATGGTATTAGTATAGGGCATGTTTTTGCAATTTTCCCTAGTTAATAATACTCAATTCCATCAGAGAAACTATATGACATAACTGAATTTCTTTATGAAAGTTTATCAGAACTCACCAGATATTAGCTTGGTGACTTAAGGGCATATTGTGTACCAAGAAAAGGGGAGCAGAGCACTATATCAAAACCAGAGCTCGTTTACCTTTCATTTACATGCAAACTGAAAGTCATTATTTACCTTCCCACAGACCACCAATATTTCATCGATTAAAGGAGAATGCTCAACAAATGAGTAATACCCAAAAAAAATTGATCAGCAATTTGCTATTTGACCCTAACTAGTTGGTAATGAGAGGCCTGATACAAATTGGAAGAAAGAGATACCACCGCTGGGACTCGAACCCTGGTCACTAGGATCCAAGTACCAGGTGCTTGACTGACACCCCTAAAAGTTTTTTTTAAGAATTAATGCCCAAAGTATCTACTAATACTCATGTTTGGTACCAAAGTACACAAATTGTTCAAGTTCGGACACTTCCATCACGGCACCAGTAACTACTGATGCCAGGGAAATAACTTAAATATATTTTTCAGGTTTGGTACCCAAACTTTTGGGTATTGATTCAGAAGAAAATGTATGCTTTAGGTATCGTCCTTGAGTTTCACCATGACACAACTTACAAATTTCCTTCCTGAACTTCTTTCCAGGGTATGCAATTACTTGAGATTTTTTTTTCATTGCTATTAAAGTCATATGTTAATCACATTTTAGGTTCTGAAGATATCCACATACGGTCTAGTTCATTAGAAGAGTTAATCACTTAAGCACGACCAACACCAAAACTGTACCTCTGAGTAGAAACCTTCTTGTTGGAGTCATCCTTAGTATTTGCCATACTGCTTGTCTGCTGTTGGTTACTCAAGGTGGTTGATATGTACTGGCTCTGTGGAAGCTTGAGAACCCTGAAATTGGAACAGTTGGGAAAACATAATCATTCCAATTCTCAGTTGCTAGTGCTTAAAAGTCAACGTGCTTTTCTAAAAACAAAACTGATGATAATTTGCCACCTTCCAAGCAGAGGATAGGGTAGTGATAAGTATTTCAATATAACAAGTAGTGTTATTTTAAGGGAGCCAGCACAAAAATAGTAATTTGATATGGCTGATAGAAGCAATCATGCAAATCTCCAGGAAGATAAAAAAAAGTAAGTACCTAAACAATGACACATACATTTCAAAAAGGTCAAATCAATAGACTGAAAACATGATACGTTATTCTATAAACTTATCAACAAGGGTGCTAGAAAAAACAACTTAAAATAAATATTCCTTATGCATATCATTTCGAGTCCAAATTTATCTTCAGGAGATGATACATATTTCACAATAAAGCTTATATTTCACAAACGCTGTCTCATGTTCCAGGAAAATAAAGCAAAAAGGCATGAATAAACAAACCTCCAAAAATCTGCTCTTACTGGCCACTAGACAGCACCAGTTTAGGATAATTCACAAAAAAGGAAACACTTCAAAAGGATTTTGAATGTGTGGGAAAAAAATTCCAGTAGCAACCAATACATTTGTTGCAAGAAACATATGCAACATCCAACAAGCTCTAAGGTTAACACACTATGCATATGTGTAGGGGTAATAGGAGTTGAAGATGAATAAAAATATGCACACACATCCATCAATGAGCTACCTAGTAGTAGGAGCTTCAGAACTATTTAACAAAAGACTACTATGTCAGTAATGACTCCGGAAAAAGTGGATACCCCGCTGAATTCCTAATCGTGATATGTTGCATATTGTGTTTTTATCTGAACCAGCATATTACCGAAGTTATTTGCTTCATATATTGTTTCTCCAAATACAACTTCCCTGTTCACGGTCCATCAGAAACTCTTTCTTCAATGCACGAGGTGTTACAATCCGTTGTTTTTACGTATGGATAAGGCAAGGAAAAGCCTAATACGACGACGTAGATATAGAACCAAATTACTACATGATTGACATCACACAAACAAGTTGAATTTTGTTAGTTTAATCATCTACGGCATTCATGCAAGCAGTGGAGAATTCAGAATAATAGGTGGGGGCACAATTTAAATTAGGGAGACCATCATCATTTCTTAAAATTCAATTACTTTTAAAACTTTTCCACTGGGGGAACATCCACACAGTACCCATAGTGTGGCTCTGCCCTTGCATGCAAGAAGGTCGAGAAACCCAAATATTAGATATAATAAAAATCTCAATCTAAACTGACTGTAGAATAATGTTAGGTTGGACTAATAAGACTAGGGACAATATATAATTTCCAATTAATTAACTGCTTGCAAATAAGAAACATTTCTAATTCATCCACAAGCACGCACACGAGATGCATCCTTACCTTGTGCAGTGATTGCAATAACCCCACACCTGCACAAGTCCTAATCCCCAACCACCACATCCCATGCATTTATTTAGATGGGATGAATTGTCGTCCCAGATTCCGTTAGCTTCTTTTCTAGAAATCTTCTGCAATGAATCAGGACGCTCCCATTGTGATACCTGTGTCTTTGTATTGTAGTAATACTTCTGACCTGGGTATAAAAGCAGTATATTTAATTATCATAAAGAAACAATGTAATCAAACAGAAAATTAGTATAAATTGGTTTCTTCACATTTACAAGTTGTATTTAGGTCCTGTAGCCAGACCATGGAGACAGCCATAGAACAATTACAATATGTTGAACGATTGGATCCCTATGGAAGCAAACTGTACATGCTAGTACTACTTACAATAAAAATTAGTGAACATGGTGTGAATAAATGGATATTCAGATTGGATTTGGATATTATATTATCCGAATACTTTTGCCAGATCCAGATAGCTGAAAACTCATTATAAAACTTATCCAAAATATTTTGGATCAGATACCAATAATATTCGAAACATATTTTGGATTAAATATTATCCAAAATTTTATCGGATAATCTACTTTAGATTTTTCACACAAAGTTTCAATAAGACAGGCAAAATAATGCACAAACATACTCAAGTAGACAATCACGATGGCTAAAAAAATTCGAAAAACCTTTACATTACAACCACATTAGACAAACACAAATAGGATATGACTTATGAGAAATGGAAAACACAGCCGAAATTGAAAATCAGACAAAATTAATTCACAAGAGACTTTGTGATTGATGATGGAAATTTTTTTTTTGATCAGCTGATGGAAAATTTTGTTTTACATATCGTTAACTTAAATTTATATATCAGATATTGATTTATCTGATAATTTTGGATCAGATATGGACGTTTGAAATCTTGTTCCAAACCTATCTCGTATCCAAATGTATACATTACATAATTTCGAACCGAATGTTCGGGCAGATTTTTTTCTCACCCTTGCATGATAAAAAAGTCCAACTTCTGGTGACAAAATATTCCAGCAACTCTCAAAAAACTACATTTGCATTGGCCAATAAGAGTTTAAAATGATAAATATTGCAAGGTACTCCCTGGCAAGGCATTTGCTCCTTTCGTACACAACTTCATATACATGACTGACCGACACTGATCTCACTGCGCACACATTATAGATGTCACATACCTGATGCTTCATCCAACGTCTCCACCCATTCTTCTTGAACAAGTGATGGCGATTGTGCAATTGACAATGGTTCAACAGGCCTTTCCCATTGACTTCTCCCGGAATTTTCATTATAATAATATGAAGCCCCACTTGCAGGGTCTTTTGCCTCTACCTGAATGAAGATTGATAAGACTTAACGCGGGAAAGAACTGACTTTTAAGACAGTTACAACTTCACTACTTCGAAAATATATCGTGTCCACAAACCTCTGCTCTAGAAAACTTTAACAGATAAAAAAGTGATGCAACACTTTTTCCATGTTATCAATTAGAGAACATAACAATCCTGAGGAACATATATAAGATGAAATAGCACATGCAGTACCAATAGAACATATATTGGAGTTTCAAATCACTGTTCACCAATTTTGTTTCATTTCATCACATGGTTTCAAATATGGATTTCTTTTACCATCTGCAGACATAAAATACAAAAGAGTGCAAATGGAATAAATACGCACCCATCCAGGAAGCAACTTTCCAATTTCTGCAGTTTTAGTTTCACTAGTCTCCAGCTTCTGGAATTCAAAGATCAGGGTTTAAATTGTTAAAATAATTAAACGTAGAAGCTTGAAAAGTAATGGATGATAATCAGATAGTACACATCAATAAATGGTTGTTAAACATAACAGTTTGTATCAAAAGAACATGTAGATGTATGAGTACAGAAGTACCACAATGAATTTTCGTTTCCCGCAACAACACCAAAAGTAAAAACAGTGGGATAATACATTATATGAAAGAAAAGAGGTGGGTATCAAGAGATAGACTTGCATTCTCAACTCTCAAAGATGCAACTGTCCCTGCGTCTTCTTTAAGAATGCCCCTCGCTCTTAGCTTCTGCTTAAGGTACTCAGACAAATCCTTAGATGCATGTTTCTGTTCTGTTTCTCTATGAAGGTCCACATTTAGCTGGCTTACCTCATCAGCTTCAACTCCTGGCATTCCTAAAACATTATATGTGTGAACTATAAACCTGTGACAGCACATTTTTTCTTGTGAATCAAGAGGGTAAATATTAATCTTACTGGGTGTAGTAGCGCTTGGCCTTGCAGCACCATAATAAGCACCTCCACCTGGTACACCATACCCATTTCCAATTTCCCTATTACCTGAAATGTAAACAAAGAGTAAGCACAGCTTCCAGAAACCCATTCCCAGATCAATCCAGAAGATAAGGTTCAGCTTTGTGGTATATCACACAAACCCAATCATGACTGATGCCAGAGCCACATAATCTCTTTATTTAATCAACTCAGCTGTCTCAAGCTGCCATCCATAATAAACTAAAGCAATAGTTCAAAATATCAATGTCTTCTGTGTATAAGAATTAATATCTGGTTTAACTAAAGCAGATGTTACAACTAATACTCCTCGCAGTGTTTTAATGGCAGTGCCTCCTAACAAGAATTTATAGTTTGGTATGTGGAGAGTGATGCTATATTGGTAACTTCTGGTACAATTTATTCCCCTGCACAATTATATTTTAATGTGCACCAAAATTGGCCACGTTGTGTATAGACGCATAGTATCAAGATAAATAAACTGAGCAAGATTATGACTTATTAACTTGCGACCAGAAGCCGCAAGTCTAGTAACTCCACCAACCATTTTCGGTTGCATGTCCCAAGCCAGGATAAAGGAGGAGGGTTGTCATTAGGCCTGTGAGAGACAGACGTAAAATCAGTGTGACATCCTTATACCATGAAGCTTTTGGTTCATGGAGTCTACCCCAATTAATTGGGAAAAAGGCTAAGTCGAAGAAGAAGATACAATATTTTGCTACTCATAATATTTATTTCACTTATCTGTTTTTTTGTAGTTCCATTAACTTTGCTTTTCTTCCTTCTTATTAAGAATAGAGGCTTCCTATTAAGTAATCTTATTGCCTTGATGAAACAATTATCATGTAGAACTTACCAAGAACGTTAATAAGAGAGAGTTTGTCATTGGAGTTACAAACTACATATTTTACATTTGTGCATATAGAAACAAACTAAATGCATGCAAAAATGCATGTGAATGTGTAGAATAAAGGGAAAACAAGATTTTCAACCTTCTTCCTTGAGGGTAGATTTCCCGTGCTTCAAGGCCATTTCTGCACGATGGTCTGTTGTCATCTTCAGTAGATGCTCCTGCGTGCATACTCAAATAATTTAAGTAAACTGGCAAGAGCTAAGAAATATAAATTGTATCAACAAAGATGCATAGTTTGCTAGCTTACCTTTAACGCATTGGGATCACGGCGTTCTGAGAAAATATCTTTATCGTCCTCTGATAGTCCACTGGCACCTCTCACCTCTCTGAAATCATAAGATGTATGCGGGTGATACAGGTTTTAGAGTTTAACACCAATTGATGCAAGGCTAGAATTTTGTCAATGATAAATTGATAATCAATACAAACCTTTGACTCTGTATAACTTTTTGGGCAGCAACTTCCTAACAATGAAAAAAGAGAAAAGGGATCATACCAAGAACATATATGAATTATGTAGATATACCATAAATAAATAAACATACTTGTTCACGCAAAACTGCGTCCTGGGCAGCAGTTTCAATGTCACTAGCACTTTCAGCATGAAATCTGTTGTAGCTAGTAGTGACATCAGAGGTATTGGTGTTTTCATTATGATGAGGGCCAGATTTCGAATCAATTGAAGAAGAAGCTGGGAAACTGCTTATCTGATTATTTTCATGGACCTGGTTGGTCTCAAGAGGAGCACCCATATACTGTCTTGAATGATTTGTTTCCCCAATATCTGTGAACTGTTGCTCTTTAATCGCTGTGCCTGCCCCGTTGACTGTAATATTTGGCTCATGTAATAAAGGATAAGCATTTCCTGAATCCATTCTAGATGCATCAGCATGAAGATGGGCATCCATCATACCATGTACAGCCCCAGATGAGCTCATAGAAGCAGGAGCTGGAGGTGTAAATATCTTAGAGGAATGCAAACTATATTGATGACCGCCGCTATTTTGAAAGTGAGTTGGCATTTGACATGATAAATGGGGAGAATATGAAGAAAAATTACACTGAGGTGACGGGACACTGTGTGGATAGAAGTTTTGAATTCCAGGAGGATATGTTGCAGCAGGGGGATGGGGATGCGGGAAGTTTGCAGACGGCTGAGGGGGGCATTGGATGGATGGAAGCAGGTGAGTAGAGTTTGATGAAGCCTCAACACCCGGAGGGAGTGGTTGACCTTGGAAGTTATCCATGTAATTTGAGGTGGGTAATGAGGATACGTATAACAACTCAAGATGAATAAGACTAAAGGGAACAAGATAAAAATCGGTTTAAGTAGTATCCTTAATCCTTTGCCATTATCGGTTTGCACCTGAATCACAATTACACAAACACCATTACATGTTTATCAAGATGACATTTCATGGCACGGCACCACAAGTAACATGTAGCTTCAAAATTAGAATTCCGTTTGAATTTATCACAAAGTTAAGGTGAAAGCCTCGCCATTTAATTTGATAAGAATGAAAAACATATAATCATAATAATCAATGAATACATGACTGGCTGCACGCTACAATATTTAGGATTAATTGAAGAATGGCCGATACAGCATACTTGTTATTAAGAAAAAAAAACACAAGACAAATTCTATATTAGGTTCAACCTCATTTTACTCAATCCAATCAGGGCCGGCTCAACAACTATTGAGGCCTAAAGCAAAAATTTATTACGGGGCCTTTATTTTTTATAAGAAGAAGATAGTACTCCGAGATTTTATTAACATGTAAAAAAATACATAGGACATAAAGGGCCTTACTCATTTAATCTAAATACATATACGCAATACATCGATTAAAATACAACTACCTATAAAATATCAACTAGATGACCAAAATGAAGTATCCATTTCTCAGTCCAATCTTGCTTGTACTCTGTATGCTGAGAATTCCTCTACTTCTACATAAAACTAATAAATTAAAACACAATCCTAGCACAATCAAAAGTAGCTTCTTATACATAAAATCAAAGCACAAAGAAAAAATCCAAAACTGATCAGAAACTCAATTTAACTTAATGACAAAACATGGAGATTGTGGAGGAGCTGATCAAGTACGATGCTTCTTTGACTAAATGTAGTAGATACCAAAATAAATAATATGGAAAATATGGTTCAAACAAAAATAAACAAGAGACCATTTTTTGTTAACTCAATACCCACATAACACTTTAATATATAGAACCATGTAAAAAACTTAAATAAACATTCGTGAAAAAAAAAATTTAGAACCGGGAATAAAGAATCTAGAACCAGTGCATAAAAATTGAACATCAGTGCATAAGTAAAAATTCAAAAACATCAAAATTTCACTTGCCCATAAGTACATATAAACATCAATGCATTAAGAATTAGAACCAGTGCATAAAAAATTAACATCAGTGTTATAACTAATTATTTCATATCATCATATGTAAAAGTAACATACATCAGTGTTATAACTAATTATTCATATCATCATATATAACTGACTATTCATATAATCATATAACATTCAAATAAAAGTATAACAATTGACAATATAACTAATTATTCATATCATCATTCTTCATTCATATCAAACCAGAATAAAGTTGAACACGACACAATAGGCTAATAGAAGAGAGGATAGCAGTAATGAAATTGAGGGAACAAAATAGCAGTAAACAATATTTTACCTTCAACCCGAAATTCAGAGAACAAAATAGCTCAAGCTTGAGCACACCAACGGTCTCCGATACAGATTCGACTCACCAAATAGCTCCAAACCAGAACGAGATGAGCGATTTTAATCTAACTATGCCAAGAAATTACCTTCAATTTATAGATCTAAATGTAAAATTATTTAATATTTCAGTGAAGAAATCGATGGGAACGATTGAACGAAAGAAGAAAGTAAAAAAAAAAAAATTAAATCCGTAGAAGAGAGGAAGTTGGAAAGAGAAATAAAAGTAGAGAGATGTTGAGTTGAAGCATTCGAGAAGTGGGCGTTATTGTTGATTTGGGTAGGTAGAGTAAAAATAGGTTTATCACTTTGGGCCTCTTTTCAATAAAAATGGGCCTAACCTTTTGGATTTTAAATACAGAGACAATAGCCAATAAAGAAATAATATAAACTAAATTTTCTAAATAGAAAACTACTTGAACAAAACATATTCAACTTTCAGCGTGCTCTCATAGTTACTGTAGTTTTTTCTCTCTCTTCCAACTCTCGTCCTCTCTGCGCTAAACCTTGGGTCGCCCGGAGACGTCGCCGGTTTTCCGATTTCGGCGCGCCGGCAACCATCATTACGGTAATTTGTGTGGGTGGTAGTTTTCAAGTATCAGTGGAGCGTGGCGGATGAGGAGCTGGACGGCTCGTGAAAGGAGGGAAGCTCAGAAATAAACAAAACAAGGAGAAAATAGGAAACAAAACACCTACATACCTAGCCTAAGTCTATATATAGAGATTATTGACAACAATCTCCCCCTTAATCTCGAATATATATGTCTCTGATCTTTAATTTTGTTCTCATTTCAAGGAATTTGAGTCTTCCAAGTGGTTTTGTTAGAATATCCGTCATTTGTTCACTTGAGCTGACATGTTCGATCTCGATCTCACCTTTTTCAACACATTCTCGGACAAAATGATATCGCGTGTCTATATGCTTGCTTCGATCATGAAATACTAGATTTTTGCTCAACAATATCGCAGATTTGTCATCAACTCTCAACCGCATCATCTCTGGGTCTCTCCCTAGAAGTTCTCCGACAAGTCTGGAAAGTCATATTCCTTGACACGCAGCTGAAGTTGCTGCAATATACTCTGCTTCGCATGAAAATAATGCCACCGCCTTCTGCTTTTGTGAGGACCGTGTTATCAAGTTGTTCCCTAGAAAATATACAACCCCCGTTGTACTCTTTCGATCATCGATATCGCCAGCCAAATCACTGTCACTATAACCAGTTAGTGTTGATACACCATTACCATAACAAACTCCAAAACCAAGAGTTCCTTTCACATATCTGAGAATGTGTTTAACTGCTTCAAAATGTTGGACTCGAATTTTCTCCAAGAACCTACTAACAATGCCCACTGAGTAAGCAAGATCTGGTCGTGAATTCACCAGATATCGTAAGCTTCCCACAAGACTTCTATACTCAGTAGCGTTCACAAAGTCTTCTCCTTCCTCCTTGCTCAGCTTTGACCTGTACTCCATGGGTGCTTTGCAGGAATTGCATTTTTCTAGACCAGATTTCCAAGATTTTCTCAGCATAATTCTTTTGGCTTAAAGTGATTCCGTGGTCATTTTGATTAACCTCTAACCCTAGATAGTAGGTTAAAAGGCCAATATCACTCATCTGGAAAAAACTACACATTTTAGTTTTGAACTCTATTACCTCAGTGAGCACTGATCCTGTGATGATGAGATCATCGACATATACACCGACTATTAGCTGTGATGATACCGAGAGCCTTGTATACACAACATGCTCCAGACAACTCTTCTTGAACCCGAGAGTTTTGAGGTTTGCATCGAGCTTGACATTCCAGGCTTTTGGGGCTTGTTTTAATCCTACAGGGCCTTCTTGAGACGCAGAACTTGGTTTGGATGACGTTTATCAACAAAACCGGTTGGTTGACTCACATACACTTCTTCCATGAGCTCTCCATTTAAGAAAGCAGACTTTACGTCCATATGATGCATATCCCAGTTCTTTTGTGCTGCAATGGCAAGCAGAAGTCTCACTGTTTCGAGACGAGCCACTGGTGCAAACACCTCATCATAATCAATTCCTTCTCTCTGGGCATAACCTTTCGCCACCAAGCGAGCTTTATGCTTCGTCACTTCTCCTTTTGCATCATTTTTTACCTTAAACACCCATTTTAGCCCAATGGCCATCTGATTTGGAGGAAGAAAAGTCAACTCCCAAGTCCCATTCTTTTGAATACACTCCATCTCTTCTTCCATGGATTTTCTCCATCTATAATTTGCCAGGGCTGCATCTATGCTTTCAAGCTCCTCAGATGACATAAAACAGAGGCTTACATGCTCTGTTTCGACTTCTGAAGTTTCTTCATAGATGTGTCTTAAAGATCTTACACGAAGTAGCTCTTCGGATTCATGAGACTCATGAGTGTTTTGTTCTGGTGTATGAAGCGAGTGAGGCGTTTCAGGAGATTTTGGCGATTTTGGTTCTTTGTCTTCGAGGACTGGTTCATCACCCCACTCCACATAGAAAATGCCGTTATTCTCTATTTGTGCTTCATTTTCTAAGGTCCAATCCCATTTTTTTTCCTTCATCAAAAACTGCATCTCGACTAATCATTACTTTATTAGTGAGTGGGTTATAGAACCTGCATGCCTTCGAGCCATCTGCATAGCCAATAAACACGACACGAGTGCTCCCATCATCAAGTTTTTGCAGATTTGGGTCAAGCACCTTGATGTGTGTCACACACCCAAATACTCACAGATGATTCACCTTTGGTTTCTTCTTATACCACATTTCATAGGGAGTCTTGTTCTGCAAGCTTCGGGTTGTTGCTCTGTTTAACAAATAAACTGCAGTCATCACTGCCTCTCCCCAAAACTTACCAGGCATGCCCATATTCTTCATCATGCTCCTCGTCATTCCCACGATAACCTGATTTCTTCTCTCAGCTACTCCATTCTGCTGAGGAGATCTTGGAGCAGTGAGATAGCGTGTCAAGCCTTCTCCCTCACAGTATACACTGAACTCGCCTGATAGAAACTCTCCTCCTCTGTCCGTTCTAAGTGCTTTCAGCTTGCGTTCGACTTCCATTTCGAGCTTTAACTTTAGCACTTTGAAAACATCAAGGGCTCGATCTTTTGTTTTTATGAGAATAGCCCACATAAATCTTGAATAATCGTCCACAACAAGTAAAAAATACTTATTACCTGCAGGAGTCTCTGGGGTAATTGTTCCACACAAGTCTGCGTGAGCCATGTCGAGTTGCTTTTCTGCTCGATAAGTGGATTTTGCAGGAAAAACCCTTCTTCGTTGTTTTCATGCCAGACATGCTTCACAAATTTGTTCTGTATGGCATATATTGGGCATCACATCAACCATACATTCTTTAAACATCTTTTCTAGGGAACGAAAACTTAAATGCCCAAATCTTGCGTGCCAGAGTCATTCCTTCTCCTCAAGTCTGGTGAGCAAACATATTGGTCTTGTATTTCGCAACTCTAGAATATATAAGTGATTTTGAGTTCTCCTGGCTTTGGCTAGAAGTCTTCCCTCAGCTTCGTACAATCTGAGTCATCCTCCTCCCATCTCTATTTTGCATCCTTCTTCATCAAGCTGCCCTAAACTGATAATATTACTTCTCAAGAGAGGAATGAAGTAAACATTAATCAGTGTTCGGTGCTCCTCATTCAAACCTTTGAGTAGTATTGTGTCTCAGCCCATTATTCTAATAATTGAGCCATCTCCGAACTTAACAGAACCTCGTACCTTTTGATCTAATTCTGCAAAAACACCTATATTCCCAGACATGTGATTGTTGGCGCCAGTATCAAGGTACCAGGTGGTTGACTCCATTTCTTTTGCGAGACCCAGCTCGGGATGCACTCCCAATTCGTTCAACT
The DNA here is from genome assembly GCA_963920655.1 of Geranium rotundifolium. NCBI lineage: Eukaryota > Viridiplantae > Streptophyta > Magnoliopsida > Geraniales > Geraniaceae > Geranium > Geranium rotundifolium. Next base: position 6,711,339 of record OY987320.1, read on the forward strand.
CAACAAACTCTTCCTTCCTGCTTGTGACTGCCATAAACAGAGCAGGTTCTTCCTCAACGAACTCTTCCCTCCTGGTCTGGTTCGTGACTGCCATAAACAGAGCAGGTTCTTCCGTGCGACACTGCTCCACAAGATTGGCTTCTTCTTTTGCAGGATTGTTACACTCATAGGCAAAGTGTCACATCTCAGAACAATTATAGCACCTTTCCTTTGTCTTATCAACTCTCTTCCAGTTGTTTTGACCACGACCACGACCTCTGCCGCGCCATGAGCTTGGTCCTTCGTGATTCCTTGACTCTTTAGCTGACTGGGCCTCCCATTGAGCACAAGTAAGCAGGAGTTTCTCGCTTTCTTTCTCCTGGGCTTCCTATTGAGCACGAGTAAGCAAGAGTTTCTCGCTTTCTTTCTCCTGGCTCCTCTCCTTTCGTGTTTATTCAAACGCTCTCAACCTCTCAACAGCTTCTGCAACTGTCATCTTAGTTAAGTCACCCCACTTTGTATAGTACCTACAATATGTAGAAACCGATCTGGGACAGATCGAAACAGCTTCTCCACCACCAACTCTTCTGTTATTTCACCCCCTAGGGTTCGAACCTCATTCACAATGTTTGTCAACCTCAAAGAGAATTCGCTTATGAACTCGGACTTTTCCATAAGCAATTTGTCAAATTCTCGTTTGAGCACAAGAACGTTTGCTCTCTTGACGCGATCCTCTCCAATTCTCATCTCCTCCAAAGCCTTCCACGCTTCTTTGGCTGTCTGTTTGTCTGCTATCGACATCATGACAGCATCCGGAATTGCTTGGAAGATCACAGCTAGAGCAAACTGGTCTTTTTCTTCACTTACAACGCCTTCACCTTCGATCGCACTCCAAACTCCAATAGCACGCATCGATACATTCATCTTACAAGTTCATGCCCCATAATTGTTGTCTGTTAGCATAGGGTACGTGACTGCGAGCCCTCCTCTTCCTTGTCTTGTAATAGAAACCGAGCCTTCCACAGGCGCTTGAGCCCCAACCATCGTTGAGTTCTCCATAGATTCCTTCTTTGATGTTTCGTCCACTATTGTTTGTGAGTATTACCTCTGATACCAATTGTTGGATCTAAGAATGACTCACAGAACAATAATAGAGAGAGATCAATAGAATCAAATATTTTTCTTGCTTTATTTCATGCCTATTTATAGGCTCCAACTACAACTAATATAACAAACTAGGAAATAAACAAAACAAGGAGAAAATAGGAAAGAAAACACCTACATACCTAGCCTAAGTCTATATATATAGATTATTGGCAACAGGGTGGGCTGGAGGGATCCGCGTTGGTGGCGAGTCGGGGCTTCCCGTCGGGCAGTGGTTGTTGATGCTCGCGGGGTTGGTGGGGTTCCGGCTCGTTGCGAGCGGTTTTCCGGTGGGTTGTAGCGATTTTGTTCTATGCAATTTCTGTCATCTCTAACCCGAGTCGTTGGGAGCCGGGCGTTCCGAGCTTTCTTGCTTTCAGGGGAGCGCGAAGTGGTTTTGTTGGTTTCGATCTAGGAGCGGTGGATCTGTTTCTCGAGTCTCGAAGAGTTTGTGTGAACGAGGTCCATTTGAAAGATACTGGTTTCCTGCGATGACCTTGGCCTCACCGGTATCCAGTCCAGTAACACCCGGGATAGCTAATCTTGTAGGATTCAGATCTGGAACTCCGTAGTGGTAGAAGCTGGTTCTTTACGCAGTACAGGAAGTTGTGTGGTGGTGGTCGGTTTGCCCCAGTGGTGTTCCTGCGTGGACTCTGGAGAGATCTGTGTTTATGGTAAATGTAACGGGGAGTAAGGTTGCTTTGTATAGTGATAAAGGTCGGTTGTCTGACATTTTCCTGGTTTTCCAGGGTAATGGATAGGTGGATGATCTGTGATCAGAGTAGTGGGTAGGTGGACGGTCTGTGACCGGTCCGATTCCTGGTGTGTCCAGAAGAGATAGGGTATCGTTAAGGCTTCCTTTTATAGTTTCTTGTAAACTTTGCGCGCTGATGCTCGATCTTCGGGTGTGGCTTCGTCCCTCCCGTGTTTATATGGAATGAACATTTGGTTCGCTTTCAAAAAAACATATTCAACTTTCATAAGGTCTTCAACAATAGTCGGGGCGGGTCGGGGGAGTATGGCCGGGTCAGCAGTTTACTATTATTTTTAGGTAACAAATTTAAGGGAAAATTGCAAAAGGTCCTAATTAACGAAAGTGTCGCTTAAGTGTCGGATGTTTGAGTAATCACGTTTAAGGGTGGGCATGGATCCATAACCGGACCGGACTCCCGATTCTCCAATTTAAGAACTAGAACCGGAACCGTTACCCACAGTTCTCGGTTCTCTAGTCCCGGTTTCGATTCAGATTCGGTCTCCGATTCCGTTGCTAAAGTGCCCAACCCTAATCACGTATGAGTTAACAATTAATTGAAACTTTAATTAATTTTCTCGAACTTGCATATATGGTACAAAAATGAACGTGAGTAAATGAGCGATTTTGCAAAAATATAAATAAATAAATAAAATCTTAATTATAAGGAGATTTTATACAATTTTCCCAAAAATTAATAGGAAAAAAACAGAGGCTCTCCTCTACCTTACTGTTAGGGGTATTCATGTATCAACCATTAACCGACCCACTCGCATTTGGCCCGCAGCCTATTGGTTAAAAACTTGATTAAAAACTAATAAAATACGAATATATTGATAATAATAATAATAATAATAATAATAATAATAATAATAATAATAATAATAATAAATAAAAAAATAAATAAATAATTGGACTTTTTAAATTAGTAATGATATAATATTAACCCAAGCCACTATGATTCAAAATTAACTTTTAAAAAAAGATTAAATCATGCGGGTTGTGGCGGACTAAGCGTAACCAACCGCAGAGTCACGCGATTTGCATCTTCCGTAACCTGTACCCTTATGGGTGGTTGACGGATTTTACTTTCTCAACCCGCACCATCACGGGTGGGTGAGAAAAAATCTATAAATGCAATTGACCTGCCCATGAACACCCCTACCTACTGCAACTCTTGGGTTTCGTCTCCTTTCTGATATGACTCAGAGAGTTTCACAAATCAGTGAAATCACAACACCTCTCATTTTGCGTTTCGTCCTTCTGAGCTCCGCCGCCGATTATCCTTTCGAGTTTCGCCACCGCCCAACCTCTGTCCGGAGTGGAGTTGTCCGACGGGTTGAGAGTTAGAGGTAACTTGAAATCGTTGTGTTTGCTATTAAACCTTAGATTGCTAATTTATGCCATCGGCGAATTCATTGCACATTGGTTAAAACTATAATGTTTATTTTGTGAAAGCTTCATGCGTTCTCAATTTGATCCCTAATCGAGTGAAAAATGTGTCAAATAATTTTACTTTTTGTTGGAACTCCAAAATTTTCTGCGAGTTTGTCATCAACGTGTTGAATGGTTAATTTCTACGGTTGTTATTTATCGGACGTTTCTTTGTTACCTGATTAAAATGCGCATTTGTTGATTTGAATTTCAATTGATTTTGAATTTGAGATGTCTAAAATGGATCAATATTGACTCGGTGATAATAGCTGAGAAATTATGTTAGTGTGTTAAATGAAGGTTTTATAGTTCAAAAACGAAATTATATAATATATCCTACCTTACGTCAAATTCTTCTTATTTTTCGTCGTCATCAAATTATTTTCTTAATGCCATCCAATTATTTTTTTATGAAGTCGTCCAGTTGTTTCTAAAATTTTAATCTATCAAAAAATTATCGTAAAATATACTTGTATATTTTGGGGGCTTTTGTGGTTAGGGGCCTTAAACGGTAGTTTCACTCGCTTAATGGTAGGGACACCCCTGAATCCAATCATGCCCACATATATAGAATAGCTGGTTTATCAAGCCCCTCTAGTCATTGTCATTGTAGAGCATATAAATTTACATCCTATTATTACTGAATGCACTATTACCAATTGTGAAAACAGTTGTAATCAAAATATGTTAAACCTAAAGTCCATTATACTAAAAATCAAATTGTGCAAGAAAAATTGCACTTTGAGAAAAAGGCTTGAATAAGCAGATAAAATTTTTTGGGAAAATCGTCAGGTTCGGCCGAGATGTGAGTACATATTTTTAGAGAGGAGCTTTGTTTCGGAGAAGTTGTAGCTGTTGATGTTTGGCTTCTATGACCGGCTAATATAGTAACGATCTAGGTTTGTTGTTATGGTTTATGTCGTAGACAAACAACCTCGACCCTAACCAGTCCATTATTCAACTTGGTTGGGGCGGTTGTGGGTTTTACCCAACCTGACTGACGTTTTATTCGGAGCCATTTATTTCAATGAAAAGCTAAGTAGAAAATAAAAAATTTACCAACTTAATCTTAGTCTAACTAGTTGGGGGCATGAGCGACGCTTGTGCTTCTCCTGAGAATTCATTGTATTGGTACAGTTTGTATAGACTTTAAACTCATTATTATTAAATAAAAATCAAAGCCTAAACTTAAAAGATTAGTTAATACTATAAAAGAAATTCATACAATAGACCATTGACCAAGTACAAAACTTCTTGTTTTAGTTAATCAATATTACTTATAGCAATAGCTAAAACACAATTTATAAAAGTAATCGATGGCATTTTAAGTAAGTAAATTTAACTAACTTCCTTGTGTTTCCAAAGATAATATTCCCCGATATTTTTTTTCCAGATAATATGTAAAAACGGAATAGTCCAGTTAACAAAAAAAATCGATGCCAAATAATAGCAATTCTCAACAATTTAACTTTATTGATAATTAAGAAATACAACAAGGGATAATTTCATACATCAACCTTTAGAATAGGTCAAATCTCTCCTAGCACCCCATAAAATTATTTTCCTCAGATGCACCCCCATACTTTGGTAATTTATCTCATTTGCATTTTTCCGTTAAATTCTGCTAAAAATAGATGTTAAAAAGATTAAAATGCCGCTGATGTGCTTTAAATTTGCAAACCATGCCCTTTTGATTCCCCCCTCTCTTCTCTCTGTTCCTCCACCACTTTCTCTCTCTTGACTCTCTTACTAAGCAACTTCTCCGAATGGTACCTTCTATCTTCTCGCCATTTTTCATTTCTAGAGATTGGTTATGCGATTTGTTTGATTTGGTATTGAAATTCGATGTTGATATTGTGTGGATTCGTGAAGTGGATAAGTATTGTGAGGCATTGTTTTGTGTTCTCAAAAATTGTGGTTCATTTTTTTTAGTTTAGTCTGTTATATTGATTTGGGAATAGACTGGTTGTGGCAGATATGAAATGTAGTGCCTTAATTGACATATCACCATTTAGAAGATTTATTAAGATTATTAGATTTTTTTTTAGGCTTGTTTTGTTCCTAATGAAAATGGAAGATTTAGCAAGAATATTGGATTTGTGTAAGTAAAATAGAAGCTCAACACATACTGATTGGTTCCAAACATTAATTGTATTTTTTGAGTTATACATTATAGAAACTCCATGATAAAAAAAATTGTTTGAGACTTGTCGTCCACCTTTTCATGATGGGCAATTAAGTTTTGTTAATTTGAGTAACTTGAAATTTGCATTTGCAGCAATTGTGGGATTGACGACGGAGAGAGTACCTTTTGGAGAAGTTGCTTAATAAGAGGGTCATGAGAGAGAGTGGTGGAGGAGGATAGAGAATAGAGGAGTCAAAAGGGCATGGTTTGCAAATTTAAAACACATCAGGGGCATATTAGTCTTTTTAACATCTATTTTCAACGGAATTTAATCGAAGTTAACAGAAAAATACAAGAGATAAATTGTCAAAGTATGGAGTACATCTGAGAAAAATAATTTTAGGGGGTGTTATGTGAGATTTGGTCTATTCAAATGGTGTTTTCTGAAATGATCACATATAACAATTGTACAGAACAATTAGTTCACAAATTTGAAAACTAAAATATGGAAGAAAAAAAATAAAGTTTGTTTTCTTCCAGGAAACGTGTTCTAAATAAAAAGAAATAAACATATACTTATAGGTTGATCTAACTTTTGAACTATAAGATTTAATGAAAATAAAATTTAAAAGATGAAAGGTTTGTAACATAAGAAATCAAAAGTTTAATAAAATATTTAAGGGAAATATCTTTTTTAGTATTTAAGAACAAATTGATATCTTCGAACTTGGACGACGTGTGTCATCTACGTAAAACATGTAGTTATTGAAAGTTGTCTTTGATTGAGCTTGAAAGGTCATAACGTTCGTGCCTTTATTATTTATTGATATTATGTCTCCGGAATAGATCATGTCTCAATTTCTGTGAGCTACTACTTTTCACATTTTCGTTCTATACAATTTTCTTGTCTTCCCTCATTCAAGTATTTTTATTTTATTGATCTATCCAGTTTCATCAAGATAATCTTTCTAAATATTATTGACAAGCAAAAACCATTACAAATATTTGTGTAACATAAAAATTATAGGTTGGTGAATTATAAAAAAATCTACGATCACTTTTGTTTCAAAAGTCATACGATTCAAAGATCTTTTATTGGAAATAAAGCATTAGAATACCCATTGGCTCAACCCTAGTTCTTAAGAAAATAACTTATCTTAATTAATGACTCAAACCGTTATTGTAAACTCCTATATATTTTAGTGATATGATTGTATTATTAAAATTATTACCCAATATATATGATTATATGTTATTACCAAATATTTTATGTACTAACACGTTAAAATATTTGATAATAAAATATGTTAAATTTTATTTTGACAGTAGCAAAACACCCAATAAAACTGAACTCTAATTTAAAAGAAAACTTATCTTAACCAACCAGTCAAACTGTACTTGAAAACTCTTATATGTTTGAATCACATACAGTTAGACATTATATTTCAAATATGCTTCGCACTAACACATTATTTTAAATTTACAAAAGATTGTACATGAACATGGGCGTTCCTATCATTAAGTGAGTGTAGGCAGTGCTTAAGGCCCCAAAAATACAAGTATAAAATAGTAGGATTTGTTTTTGGCAGATTAAAGTTTTAGAAACGATTGGATAATTTCATAAAAAACAATTGAATGACGACGAAGAATAGATTTATCTATTTTTACTCAGTTAATAATAAAATTAGAGTATCGTCTACTTGAATTTTTGTTTGGCATTGTAATTGGTAATAACTGATGCAATCTCTTGTTTTCCATACTAATTCTATTATGTGATAAAGTATGCATAAGTTTTTTTTTGAAAGACCCAACAAACCCAGCCCAATTCTATATCATGGCAGGGATCAAACCCTGGCCGATGCCACGATTCGATGTGTCCTGGATCACTGCGCCAGGGCCATCTTCAGTGATGAATTGAAATGAATGAAATATCATGATTTGAACTGAAACTATATATGGTCCATAAGTAGTTTATGTGAACCTCTCTCCAATTACTAACCTTCTGTTTGTTATTCATGCTCCAATGATAATCGAAGTTAATGTGTGAGTCGATACCAGTGGAAGTTTCGTAACATGCTCGTTCTTTTTTGAGGAGTGAACTAAGAACATCTACTATATGCACCCTAGCTTTGAGGTCTTCGAATTAGAGTTTGAGCGTGTTGTTTTCTTCCTATTGTAGCTCCATAAAAAATTTATAATATGGAATCACAGATAGAATATGTGGAAAACTAATCTTACCTTGATTTTGGCATGATGATGAATGAGCTGCGGGAGATTTTGCGGACCAATAAGTTTTTTTTAGCTCTCCTTCTAACTCCATCACTGTTTTCTTATGGCTTACACACTTAATCTGACAGGGAGAGAAGTCAATTTAATACCGAGACAATAAAACTCAGCTCTATGTTACAGTCCATGCAAATGGGTCCATTTGGCCCACACAAATTGGCACGAATTGGGCTAAACCCACATGATCCATGAAGAGATCTGTAGATCCTTCCCAAACTCCATGGCATTTTCTAGAGTTGTAAATATTTTTAGGGAATTCTCTAGAGAGAATCCTAACCCTTCAAAGTGTAATGTAAAAATAAATTTTCACCGTCCATTTGTGGGGAGTTTTGCTATAAATAAGGATGGCGCCTGAATGGCCAAACCACTCATATATTGTAAACCATTTTACGTGTAATACAATCAACTCTTCTACACTCTCTCTTGTTCACTATCTTCCTTGCCATCTTTTTGGGTTTTCTTGATTTCCTATTGTTCTTATATATTGTTTCGTGTAAAATTAAGGTTGACTTAGGGCGTGCACAAGGAGTGATAATCACCTGAATGTCGGACGCACCGCGAAAAGGTAAAGGGAAACTCTCGAGTCGTCATATCTATGTTTGTAACCAAATATCACCAAAAGATAAATAATCACCTTTAACATATCATTTTCATATTGTATGTGATTATTGATAAATAACCTTTGCATACATTTTGTTGTTGCTCTCCTCCTTCCACTCTTTTTCTTCTTTCTGAACTTGTTTCCATTTCTATGGAATTAACTTCCTGAGTAATTGAATTTTTTCCTTAAAATGTTTCAGCTGTGTCCAGGATTGTTTGCCTCTCATAATCGCAGAGTAGCTAGCTCTTTCAGGGATCAGTGTCTCCTTCAAATTTTCCAGATATCCCTCACTTCACTTATTCAAGTAAAAAATAATGGTAATTATGTGGAGTTGGGAATATTATTAAAGATATCCATTCAAAGATTAGTGGATAGATTGGCCAATATATATATATATATATATATATATATATTCATTACTTTATACTTTTTCATTGTGTGTACTGCTCACAAATATTAGAGTTGGAAGTTGCAGGAACTGGCTCTTTCACTGTCCCATAAATGTCTGTCATGTAATTTTATGGGGATGGTATATGACGAAAGTTCAGATGATATTGGTACTATTCAGGCATATTTAAGACTTGGATGGTTAATAATGCTCTCCTGATTCATTCCCTAAGATATCAACCTGCATAGTTTTCTCCTCAGTTTTGGTGTTTTTGGCTTTCAAATGTCATCCACTAAAGTCTTCGTGCAGATCTGCCAGTCTTCTGAAGGATCCCTTGACACTGCAATTTCTCGGAGGAGGTTTGTAAATTATCTTTTACAAGACATTTGTTTTTATTTATTTGTGATGCGCAAGACATGTATTTGTGATGCCACTTTGATGAAGTTGCATTCTTGGGTTTTCACCAGTCAATTCATAGGTTGATATTTCTGCTATACTCCTGATTAATCCCTCCACCATTCTTGTACTGTTCTCGCCTGAACATTTATTACTCCTTGACCCAGCAATAACATTCCTAATTTGACATTTTGGAACGTCGTGGATACATTGAAGACCCTTGTCATAACTGATAGATTTTTGTGACTAGATTTGGAGGCAAGAATAGAGTTCCCTTCTTCATATAGGAGGTCTTGAGCCCAAATCTTAATATTGATAAAAATTATAATCAGTCATTGTTGAAGTATAAAGTCCCACGTTGAATTAAAATGAATAAAGATGCTGATATATGGTGAAGAGTTGAATCCTATTATACATTTATATTATGAAGCCTGCCCATATGTAGCCTAATAGATTTATAGACATGCATTACTATGTTTGTTGAACAAGTACGGCTGTAAATGTCGGCCAATTGTTGAACAATGCATATGTGTATTATTACATCTATATGAAATGGATTTCTTATAACATACTCAGTTATTTTTCTCTCTAGTTTCTAAAACAGTATACTATTTTGTGTGATATGTACATCTTGATGAAATGATTTTTTTATAAAAAAACTCAGTTATTTTTTCTCGTGCTAGTTCCCAAAATAGTACACTTTTTGTTTGAACTTTGTTGTATGCAACTTCATTGAAATGAAGTTCTTGCTCGTGAACTTTTTAGTGCTTCACCTTTTCTTAATGTCCAGGCTTTGGAGTGCTTGGTACGATTAGCATCTGTGAGGCGCTCGATGTTCACAAATGAAGGGACACGCTTGGAATTTCTTACTCACATAGTGATTGGAACTAAAGCAATTCTGAAAAGTGAAATAGGTAAGCATTAGCCTTTTGCAGGCCTTTTTCTTGTATATTTAGAGAGTTTAAACAAAATAATATATTATTTTTTTAATTAGATCAACTTATGATTGCACATAAACATAAATATTAAAAAGGACTTGTGATTTAATTATCATCTTCACTTGTCAAGATGGAGTGTTGTGTGTGACAGAGTCAATGAAACGTGTCGGATTACACAACGCATTCACTTAAATGTTTTGCATGTGTTGAAAAGGTCTAACATTAACAGAACATGATTAGTAAAAGTGTTGGGTTACCCAGCACCCATGTGAAAGGTTCATCTTTATGTTGAACCCGAACACATTTAACTTTCTTAATCACTACTTTGTCAGTTCTAAGGGAATACACTAATCTCTGCAGCACAGAGGACATATATCAAAGAAACATTCCCTCAACATTCTCACTATGTTTTTATAATAGCAAGTTTTATTAATGAACATCCAATGGAGATTCCTCACAACAATATGTCAGTCTCTAATTGATTAATCATTTAAAGCTTCATCAGGGTTTACAATGTAGAAGAGGTTTTGATTTCCTGTTGTATTTGCAATGTTTATTACAGAAACTCTTGCTTGTGCGTCTTATATATGTTGAGTGTTTACTTCTTTCTAAATTAATTAATCAACTGTTTTAATTTGTGGAGTACTGAAGTTGCAGTTTAATTTGGTCATATCGACATAAATATCCAATGCATAAATGGGAAAATTGTACATATAAGAGTTGGTTGTTGATCCAGTGGAATCTCCATATTACTTATATGCAGTAACAACAATTATACTGGATTTTCCTTTATATGATTTGTTACTTTTTGGTTTCCTGGTCCTAAGGCGAGTTATGAGAGAGGTCCGGGGGGAAATTCCCACTTAGAATGTGAACTAAGAACCAATATGAACCTTTAGATTGTATTTTTAAACAGTTGAGATCAAAACTTACGTGTTTACATCATATAAATAATGAGTTTACAACAGTTGAGCTTCACTCATTCGTGTTTAGATTACTGCGTGTTTACATCACTTATACCGATTTCTTACATCGATTTTTATTTTACATTCTAAGAAGGGTTTTCACCTGAACCCTCCCCGGCAAGTTATTCCACTGGAGAAGGGATTTGAGTGGTACTTTTTTCATGGAGCCATGCAATATTTGTGCGGTGAGATTTGTATTTTTTTACCTTTACACTTCTATTGCCGTAAACCAGGCTGGAATTCAGCTTGTTAGAATCTTTCTTTTATTTACATCTATTCCCTTTTGAGTTGCGAGAAAATAAATTGCAGTGGTTTTTACTTTGTTTAAACACCTTTACAGTATAACAAAAAATTGAAGTTGTTATGACACATAATCTTAATTTATGCCATGGTATATTGCATGCTTACCATACAATGTATTCCTTGTCCTGCCAAATTTCAGCTCTTCAAGCAAAGTTTGAGCTTTATTAACACGAGATTCTTCAAACTGTTGATTTGCTTTGAAACTATTACTACCATTTTCATGTTGCTTCAAACTAATTGGTTTGACATTCACAACCAATTTTTGCTTGGGAGTCAGGTCTTGCTGATCATGGCAATTATCATCTGTTCTGTTGTCTTCTTGGGCGCCTAGTGAATTTTCAGGTCATATGCTGTCTCTTGCAAAATCATTTGTACATATCATGCATGTATAGTTATATTTGTGTATGCTTATCTGCTGTCTGTGTCTGTTAAGCTCGATCCCAATAAGCATGTAAACTATGGTATTTCATGCTTGCAGAGACCTGTATGTGTAATTTTCTATTTGATTCTATTTATAGAAAGTAAATCAAGGGAATAAGATGATACATGTTTGAGACATCTTCTTTTGTGAAAGAATGCAAATAAAAACCACATATTGTTATTTTATAATCCATTGCTGATGTAATGCTGCTTTGGACAACACCCATCATCATTGGTAAAGGACTCATAGTTGTAGGATGATGATGGTCACTCATGCAGCTTTGTATGAACTGTCATATTGAGTTGTTTAAGTGAAAGTTATTTGTGTCGTAGAACTTCGTTTTAAATTTGAAGTTGTTAAGGGAAGATAGTATATCCCTTACTCAAAGTCGGTTTTGTCCAGTATATGATGTTCTATAGTCAGAGTTAGCTCAAGATTTTCTGTTCATTTTTTTGGAGCGAAGGGAATGCATACATATCGGCAAAGCAAAAGACTTAATATTAAGAAAATGGAGCCAGTTCCAAGACGGAACTAGACACCCAGTGAAACAAGTGTCTGCTAGAACCGGGGAAAGAAAAGAACAAGGAATATAAGAAGATAGAGCAGCAGGGTCTAAACGTCAATTAAGAAGAGCAGCAGTTGACATTGATCGAGACTGAGAAGCACAAAACAAGATTGGAAATCTTTTAAGATATATTTTGATCATTCTGTTACTCATCAGTTGCTTCATGGCTCATGGAATCTAGACTCTTTTCCTTCGCAGTCCTTTCATTTTCAGTTTTGTTGAATGTAAAATTTTGTGCTTTCTAGTGCTGCCAACAATGATTAGAGTCTCATATTTTCTTTTTTCACTATTAGCTTGTATGCCAACCATGGTTTGATCTAATTATTAAGTAATGGTTTGGAACATTTGGATTGCTCGGAATGATTTAATCTTCAATGGATCCTGTGCCTCACCTGCGGTGACATTCTTAAAGATACAACACATTGGTCTGGCTTTACACCTGCTCCACCGATCAAACCTGACACTGATTCACAAAACTTTGGCCGACTGGAGTTCCAATTCCTTGTCCGTGATCCAGCATCCCTTTGGTCTATCGGGTTTTAGCTAATGTAATAGGTTTTGCTGGGTTTGGGTTTGATTTCCTTTTGTCCGTGTTTAAAGATTTTTTCAGTGCAATAAAATCTTTCTTTGCAGATAAAAAAAACCATGGTTTGGTCTAATTAGTAAGTAATGGTATAGTTATCAGAGATTGTGAATGTTGAAGGCTATGGTGATTGGATACGTTTAGTAGCAGAGCTTAACTTGTGATTACATAGTTCAAATGTTTTTATGTAATCAATATTGTTTTGGTTATTAAGCTTCTTTTTCATTTCAACATGTTTTGACCAGTGGGCCAGTGGCAGTGTTTACTATCTTTTGGGGATATGGTCAAGATTGGTAGCATCCATTGTTAATGTGAAGACTCACAAGCCAATCCTAATTGATGAATACATACCAAAGATAATTGAAGGTTTTGTTTCTTCAAGATTTGAATCTCTTCAGGTAATTTACTTCTTAGCTGGCCAGGTTGTGTATCAGATTTCATTCCTGTTAATTGAATAAGTTATTCACTCTTTTCTCTTATGCAGTTTGAATTATTAGATGAACTTATAGAGAGCCCACTTGAAAATATGGAATCACGTTGAGTGTGTAGAGTCACATGTACTTCTCTCACTATGCTTACATTTTGAACCTGGAAATTTTGAAGGACCTACTAGTAATTAAGGGACTGTTTGGCCAGGGCATAGGTTTTTTTCTGGAGATTTATTCAATTAGACATATTTAAAAAAACTACTCTGAAATATCATTAAACCCTCATAATAGATTCATATGAAGCTAATTGATTAGAAGATTAAATTTGTTGGTTTTGGTCACGGGTGTTTACAATGAGGTTCAGCTTTTATCATAATGAAGAAATTTTATTACAATTTACCTACAGTTTCCGGCCTCTCCAACCCTGAAATTCATAGCAACTTGATCAGTGAGTTTTGAAGTCATATTCCGATGAGCCTGATTTTAGATTTTTTGAAATCCCACACTTAATTGCATATATAAGGGAAGGACAAATAAATCTTATGTTCACTTCAATCATAACAAGGTCTTCCTCTATATTTTTATTTAAATCTTGGAATGTAGCAGAGATATGATGAAATAAGCAAACAGAGACTTGATCATGCTATCCTCACATTCTTTCAGCATTTGAGGAAGTCCTGTATTGGTATTAAGGCTACCAAGGTGAATTTGCAGTTCAAATTTGCTTTCGGTCTTGTTTTTCCTTCTTGGAGAAGTTGTATGAACATTAGGTTCTAATTCTGTTGCAACAGTTATTTGAACGATTATCTCAGCGTCTCTATCTTCATGATGATCTACTACTTCTGAATGTTATTGCTGGGAAGATGGTTACAAATGATACTCCAATGTGCAGTGTGAAGAAGTCATGGATCATACATTAAATCTTTTTGGGGAAATGACGTCAGGGTAAGTATTACTCTTGTTGGAATCAAGCAACTGAGTATCTCTATTATTTCTCGCATACGTTCCTTGTGATGCATGCATTTTTGTCCAGATTTATGACAAGGATGCTGCTTTTGAAATTGGAGATCATTGAATACATGATTTCACATCACGATGTAAATATCTGCAATCAAATACTCTGTTCATAAGTACTTTTGTTAGAGTATAAATTGATAAAAAGAAGCCTTCAAGTATTAGCTTTAGCTTTTAGTTCAGTTGTCTTCTACAAACTCAGTGTTTGACATATATAAATATCTCAGCAAGCGCCTGACATATATGTATATATGTTTCTGTTTCAGAAAGAGCATTTCCCTTTCCTTGAAGATCACAGATGTTCACGGATCAGAACAAAACTTTATTACACGATTAGCTGCCTGATTTTCATGGAGGACAGTCATTTGAAATTTAGGACTTCAATGGATCGTCTTAAGCAGGTATATTTTATTTATTTAGAACGGTGTTTACTTAATGAATTTCTTCTTGAACTCTAATTTTTACGTAAATATTGTGATTGCCAATTTTCTTGTGGTTTATAAATGTATAATAAGGTGAGGGAGAGGAGTTCATTTTGTTTCCTTGGTAAAATAGTTTATTGATTTCTTAGTAGTATCTTTAAATTGCGTTAGATTCTTCCTTGTCTAAAAATTTAACCTGGCGACGGTGGTTATGCCACTTAAGGTCTTTGTCAGTTTAGAAGGTACTCCTGATGCAGTGTTCCGATCAGATGCTGTAAAATATGCGTCGATAGGATTGATGCGTGATCTCAGAGGCATAGATAGGTTGGTACTTGGTAGTTAGAATCCTAATATTTCATGTTATATGTGAACTACTTTTATTGTTCTTATTTTCTGGTTTTCCCATATTTTTCAGTCGCAGAACATATAGTTTCCTTTTTGAGTGGATATATCCTTCTTGATGCACATTCACGCACCTATTTGCCTGAAACAAGTATCCATTTTGTTTGCTATATTCAGCTCATTATTTGGTGTATTTCCGCGGACAGTGAAGGAGGCATTATCTTTGCATTAACTTTCTGTGTTGTAAGTAAAAAAAATCTGTAGCTCATGCATAACCCTTGTGGTGGTGTTGATTTTTGCTTGATCTGTTCAATTAATCGTGTATGATGATTGATGTATGTAAAATTACGGTTCCATTATTACTGTAAAATGGATATGTTATACAAGAATACGATACAGGTAACAACCCCTTTGTTGAAATTCATGGCTGAGTTGGTGTTGAACAAATCCCAGCGGTTGATCTTTGATACATCATCTCTTAATGGTATATTGCTTTTCCAAGAAGTCAGCAAATTGACAGTTACCTATGGAGCAAGAGTTTCAAGCAAATATGTATGCCTTCAAATACAAGGGAATTTGGCTTTGTTGGAATATGCTTACAAGAGGTATCCATTTAATACTGATCTTCTATGTTTCACATGTCTATCATCTGAGAAAATGTACTTTTATGGTCATTCTATCTGCCATAAGTTTCTTGGTTCTAGTGTTTGGATAAATTATCCCCACTGTTCACAAAGATATAGGTGTTTCCCTCTGTCATATGTTTCTTATTTGATCAACAATGTATCAAAATTTGGGCTCAAGACCTTCTTTTTTATGAATGTGACCATGATCTTTATGTGATTTAAAATTCAGTAAATGGAACTTCAGATGATTCCATTTGTCACCTTTATGTTTCATATTTGGCATGACAGCACTTTCTGGAAACTATGTCAACTATGGTGTGTTTGAAATTTATGGCAATAGAGCTCTCATTGATGCTCTTGACATAGCTATGAAGATGGCAATGTCAATTCCTTTGACTGATTTACTAGCATATCCAAAGGTACAACTTATGGTTTACAAAATCAAAATTTTTTTTTCCTTCATCTTCTTAGGAGAAGGTTGGGAATGTCATGTGATTACCAAACACTCAATTTCTTATAATTCCGTATCTCATCTGTCTTCCCACCAGTCTTCCTCACAACTCTCATGAATATGAACTTATATAATTCCATTAAGTGACTAATGTATGTGATGCAGTGCAAATCAAGAAAGTGTCGGATTTCGACAAAAAACTAGTGTATTTTGGACGGAAACGGCGTTCTGATGTACGATGGATTTCGGCCATCCGAGGTCATCTTGGGGTCAAAATCGCAATTTCCTAAGTTTCGGGCACTTTTGACAATTTTATAATTTATTTCCTTTTTCCAATCAGTTTAGGATTTCATTTTTTGCAATTAGGTTTTGGCTATTTAAGCATTGTCATACGTTTATTTTATTCAGTAGTTTTTGAAGTTAATTAAAAAATTGAGGTTTCCCTCAAATCTATCACCTTCGGTATTCGCAAGAATCAACGAATTTTGATAAAAAGTTCTTCCTAGCCACGTACGTTGCATCAGTATACCTAGCCTATTTCATTGCTAGAATTTTTTGAGTAATGAGGCTCTGGCATTGTTATTCTATTGTCAATGTGGAAACCAAAAACTTAATTGATAATACTTCTCTGAATATTTTTGCAATAAGAAAAAACAATAATACAGAGAAGTATAAAAAGGAAGAAGAGAGGAAGCTAATACAAAACTACCTAGAGCCTAAAGGGTGCCTACCCTGAAACTAAAGAAAAGGAAAAGGACGGAAAGTGTAAAAAGCCTGTTGGAAACAAAGTTTCGATTTGATTTTCTGGCAAACCAACTGATCGATTATAATAATCAAATCGGTTCATGTGCATGTCCGTTGTGTTCACCATTTCGAGAACTACAACTTAAGGTATACACTTATAAAAATCAATCAAATATTGAATGAGATAATAGCACTTAAAGATGCTACAAATTATATAATCAATATATCAAGTACCATATCGCTCACACTTGAACGAATGTGACTCTTTGTATTCTTGGAAATGAAAGCTTAAAGTGTGGCCTTGGGTCATCACTTAACGTGTAGTGGGAAGACCCGCAGACCAGCTCGGTTGATAAACAACCACACGCGCGCACCACCGGAACAAATTTATAGGTCCAAAAGATCCACGAGAATCAATCAAACTGGTATCCACTAGAATTGAGACTATGACCTCTGAAGATGATAGAGCTCCATTGACCGCTAAGCCAACCCTATTGGGTTTTTTTCCTGTTAAATTATTCATCATCTAAACCAAGGGAATAAAATGTTTAATACAAAATTTCTGACGTGACATTTTAAAATGCCATGTTAGCACAGCAAGTAGATGTTTTTAAGTAAATGCTGATAAAAATGTCACATTAGTCTATTTTAACAGTTCTGTCCTAATGAAAATAACCAAAATGGGACAAAATTGAATACTTAGGGTACCTGGTGGGAATAACATGCTTAGAACGGCCAAAGGTTGTGGATGAAGAAGTAAAGACCTCATGTAATAAACTTGAGGTTGTTGGTTCCAATACCCACGCTAGCAAGTATTGCTAATATAAAATACATGCTTAGAACAAGTGCTCTCGAGTATTAAATTGGAACTAAAGGGACACCAAAAGAAACATTGCCCCCATTTTATAATTCATGCATCTTAAGCTGGCTATTTGCAAGTTGGATGATGCTTTGTAGATTAGGGGTGATTAATCAGGTGAGTTTACCTTAGTAATTGGGTAGAATACATGAATAAATGAAGAATCGGAAAAGTATAATTTTCCAATATTGAGGTTGAATTGCTAAACCTTTTAACCCCTGATTGGATTCTCTCTTGGTTGGTCAATTGAATCACTATTAAGATATTTTATAGTACATAGTCTACCTTCAATACTCATCTATGTTGGAACTTTTGTCATTACCCTCTTCTGAAAAGAAAAGAAAAAAACTTTTCCCAAGTCAAAACAGAGCGTATTTCACATTATTGGCGGTTTTGGTTAAAGATCATTTAAGTTTCATTCTGAATATGGACCCGAGCTACTTTCTGCTTATTGCTGGGTCACTTGAAGATGGCCTTAAGCTGTCAAATGCAAATATCTCAGCTCAGGTTTGTATAATATCTTACTTCACCAGTGTTTTAAATCTGCTGGTTATTCGGATATTAATATTAGTTAATTCGTTGCTTCCATTAATAGAATCACAATATCTTTGGCAATGTGCATGTGTTGTGGGTTGTTTGGCTGCTTATTACATTACCCACATAACGAATGGAGAATCTATCACTTCAACAGCAGCTCTCAATCTTGCTCAATGCATTGCAGATCTCCCCGCTTTAATTTCAAAAGTAAGAGGACCAACTTAACTAAAAGCCTAAGCTGATAGTTGAAAGACCAAATATAGTTTTATACTCTAATACGCGCCCTCACGGACAAACTCGTTTAGAGCTTTGGACGTGCACTTTTTTTTAGAATAGGAGATTAATAGCCCATTAGAAGTTAGGGGGCTTCTTGAGAATAAAAGATTTATGGAAGCCCGTTTATAATAAGAGTAGAACTTTTTGAGAAATATAGAAGAGAGAGTTTAATAGAAATAAATTTAACCGGTATCCGCGAGGTACAACCTCTGATACCATATTAGAGTACCAACTCAACTAAAGATGAGCAATTATAGTTCTAACAGTGGCACTCGACTTTTCAGGATCTTGGAAGCTCACTTTGATACTAAGCCTTGATACTTATTGAGGAAGAGGTAATAATATCATATCTTCCTTTTGGACATTATGTTCGATTAACTTTTTATCAGTAATGTTTCTAAGCTACACTCTGCTTTATTGGGTATACTAATCCAACATAGTTTACTCATTTAAGTTCATAAATTAATGCACGAGTTCACACTTGACATTAAATTTAGATCTCACCAATTTGTGTACACCCAAAATGAGTGACCAGTTGTTTTTTGCAACTGGATGTCCCAAAATAAATATCTGGTTAACATTTTAGCAAATTAATCATGTATGAATTATCTATATAATATCCTTGGTATGAGTGAAACTTAGTGGGTTAGCAAAAGAAAATCAAATAGGACACTTATTTTGGGACGGAGTATACAGTTAAAATATTTAAGGATCTCTATATTATTGATGGATGCGGTAAATTCCTTTGGTTGTGCGAGTATGTTTGCCATTTGTGACTGTCTTTTGATATTAGTCCAGAATTATTTAAGTTGGTTGCTGTCTTGCTGACATAAAACTCAGAAGTAGACAAGCTTAACTACTTCTGGGGATATACTATAGGGATAAGTGAAATTTGAGAACATGTTGGATCTAACCTCAAACCCTAGGTTACATAATAGTTAGGAAACAACATAAACTCTAGGAATGGGAAGCCAAATCCTAAATAGGAAAGGAAAGATCTTGATTGGCACCCTTAGCCTCCCTGATATGCTGTGTGGTTTATACTAAACTATTTATTAATGTGTGTCAACATTAGTTAAGAGTTTTAAGTCGTATCCTCAAATTGATTTTAACTGCGATGCTGTGATTTCATCCAGATGTTAATCAGTATAAAAGCTCAAATTTTGGCTTCACATGTAAGTGCACTTCTCTATACTTGTTCGTCGTCATTATTAATTGCTGCTTGTATAATCATATAGAGATCTCCTGTTTTGGCCAGAAGAGATTCAGGTTTTAAATTGTTAGTGCCCGACACACCTGAAACGTTCATCAAGTTCACATTCCTTAAATTCCATGGTGGTGCATGAACCGATTGGCCCATGCTCTGCTAACTTTTAGGTTAGGAATGATATTATATTTGGTTTAAGCTACGGCTAAAGCTAATATTCTATGGTGGTGCAATCTATTTTATTTATTTTCTGGAATCAATTATCTCTGTTAGGGTCGTGATTGTTCGTGAAATATACTTGCAATTAGTGACAGGAGGCAGTCATGAAATGTAATTGTAATTTGTTAGTCATCATCCATGAAATTCTATACAAGTTTGATCGTTAATACTTAATAGTGACAACAGTTCCACTAATTATATAAATTTGGCCATCTTCAAGTTAGGACCATTGAAATAATGTTTGCATTGAGCAACTATGTCAACCCTAGTAATTCTACCTCATCATACCTGCTTTTCATATCCTCTTAAAAACAAGAGCATTTTTTATAATCTCCTATGCTGCATTTATATTCTTAGGATGGAATAGGTGCTTTGGATGTGACATGTGATTTTATTCAAAATGCAGAATGTTTATACTTTCAATTTTTTTTGGTTCATATTGCAGTCGGGAGATCAGCAGCAGCAACTTTCCCAGTGTTTTGATAAACTTATGGAAAATATAAGTCGAAACTTAGATTTGAAGAACTTAGACAAGTTCATACACAACTTGTCAAGGTTCAGACATGCAAGATGACTTGCAAGTTGCAACTATGTTTTGGCAGTCTTTTCTTTGACCCAAATGAGACATAAAATACTACTACATTTTTCCAGCTAAAAGAAACCTAGTTGTGAAAAATAGATAAGATGAAAATGTAGATATTTTGTTTTCATCAAATGTAAATTTCAAGATAGGCTGAGAGAATTGAGATTCAACCTATTTGTTCTTTTCTTCAACAATTCTTGATACATTGCAAGAAATTATTATAGCTCCTTTTGTACATTTTGATTGCAAACATCCCACTAGTTGAATAGACATTACACCATGTCACCCTGTTTCAAAGTCTAAGATATATTATCGCAACTACAGAAAGTGGAACTATCACCTATAGTGATAGAGCTAAACACGGTTCAGCATAGAATTCATATCCATTGGCAAGGACACTCTCTTCCGCATCAACGTCTCTATAGCTGGACATTGCCTCTTCCGACCACCTCTGGGCCTTGACCGGAATTGCTCATCGGTTTCCTCAAAATCTCCCTGAAAGGCAAAATTCATTTAGTCTGAGCAAAATTATGTGATCCAAAATACACATTGCAGTTTCAGGACTCACAATAGTGTAAACATGCTTCCCAGTTTTTTCATGGTTGTCTCTTACATGCTTGTATGTGAATCTCTGGTTGCAACCAGAAAAACCACAGGAAAAGGGTCTGAGCTCAAGATGCACGGCTTTTACATGTGAAAGGAGATTAGATTTCTGCACATATTGATAAAATAACATGAGCAAAATCATGCACCTCATATTTGTACAATGAAATGGTAACATAATTAACTATAATTCAAGCCATGTAGCTGGCAGAAACTTACAGTTGAAAACGTGTGGAGACACCCCTTGAAATCACATTTAAATTTCTCCGATACACGTTTTTCTTCATGGGTGCGTAGGTGCCGCTTGAAATTCTTCTGTAACTGCTTTGTTCCACATATCTCACATATCCTATATCGATGGCAAGAATGGACATGAGCCTTAAGGCATTCGTCATTTGTAAAAAGGCTCATGCACTCAATACAGACTGCCTCAACAAAGTCTAGCTTAACTGCAATGGCATAAACTTTAGTCAAAACATTGATCACATCTAAAGCCCAACAGTGTGCATATACATACACATGTTTATTACATTTACGATCGATAATATGATACAAAACACACTTACCATGGGAATCCTGATGTTTACGCAACTTGGATGCATATCTGAAAACCTTATTACAGCCAGGTTCTAGGCAAGCATGCTGTTTTTCCTTAATAATATCAGTAGGCGGTGAATCATTATCATGAAATTCCTTCACATGCCTCTTCATGTTAGCTTGGTATGCAAATGTGCTACTGCAGTTATCAACTGGACACTTAAATAGTTTGCCTTGGTGCTGAAGAAGATGACGATTCAAATGGTCTTTTCTTCTGTAGCTGGAGTGACAGCCTTCCACAGTGCACCTGAACGATCTCTGATACAAGAAAGCATCATCATTTTAAACACATGAATCCAAGAAAATGAAAATGAAAAGCACGCCTCATCTTTAATTCAATAGGTAGTCAGCAAACCTTATCGGCAAGTAGTGCGTGATTGAGGCCTGCTTGAAGGAGCTTCTCAGGTGGTCTCCCAACCTGATACTAATCCACTCAAGAAAATCCAGCCTCTTGCATTTTGGAGTTCTTTCCTGGGGATCCAATGCTTCACGGCACATCACATCAAATCTAATCAGCATATCGTGCGTGATCAAGGCCCGCTTGATGGAGCTTCACAGGTGGTCGCCCAACCTGATACTGATCCATTCAAGAAAAATCCAGCCTATCGCATTTTGGAGTTCTTTTGTCGGGATCCAATGCTTCACACCCCATCAATGCATGAAATACGCATCATTATCTATATCAACCAAGAAACTTTAGGCTAGGCAAAAACATGTTAAACTTTCATCAAAAGACAATAAATGTAATTGTTGTACAGAATTCATCTACAATTCAACAAAGATTACCCACTAGCGCCTGGTGTTTTTTACAACACTACAATTTACCATGCATCAAATTTACTTGTCCATAATTGAAATCATATCATGAGAAACAAACATATGTGAGAAATAGGTCCAACCCAACCTCTAGAGAATGGCTATGCATATGTTGCTTCAAATGAGCTGGTTTGTTGAAGGTGGCACCGCATGATTCGCAAGTGTTGGACTTTGGAGCATCTCCTCCACCCCCAACCTCCACCACCATCTCTTCCTAAATGGACCAAACAGCTGGTTTTAATGAATTGAAAATATCTTCTGAAAAGCAGAAAGAGTGAGCGAAACAAACATGATGGTGCTCGAGAAGATGAGAATTGATGAGGGACTTTTTGGATCTGCAAATCCCGCAGAATTGGCAGTAGTAGCGCCTCACGTCCCTGAAGATCGGACCAGCGATCGCTTCCTTTTCCTCGCCCATCTCTGCCTCTAACTCTAACCAGAGAAACAAAAAGAGAGCGAAACAGAGTTTATACGCACAACACTAACACTAGGGCTGACCTGGCTTTCATTACCCATTTTGCCCCCTATTCATTTTATTTGTTTTTTGGGTTAATTATAATTTACCTTTCACAAATTATTATACATATTTCAAACCCAAAAGTTACGGAAAATTTTATTAAAGTGTAAGATGTTAAAATATTCCTAATTAATCATCAAATTTTATTATATTTCTCAATTTCATTCTACTTTTTATTTGATTTTGTTTCCACATATTGTGCTCTCCAATCACAGCATAATTCTTCAAAAAAATCAATTTTACAAACAAACGAAAATTTTCAAAATTCAAAAGAGGTTGCGGTGGTGGTTAGCATGGAGATTATTGAACGACCCGAAATCTTTTCCTAAAATTCTACGAGACGTTGGGTGTTTAATCCCAAGCTCCCGACACTCGTATGAATCTAAACCAACCTAGATTGGACAACGAGAATGAGGAGCGAGGTACTCTTCCATAAGAGCTTTTATATTGAAGTGGAGTATATTATACAAGTGATGTTTTAAACGTTTCTAATATTTATACAAAAGTAGTGGATGGATTTACAAGGGTCCCTATTTACTCTCATCGTGCTTTCACTCTCATCGTGCTACTATGCCCGTCATGCGTCTACAAGATTCGTGGGCAAAATTGAGTTTCATTATGG
The DNA here is from genome assembly GCA_963920655.1 of Geranium rotundifolium. NCBI lineage: Eukaryota > Viridiplantae > Streptophyta > Magnoliopsida > Geraniales > Geraniaceae > Geranium > Geranium rotundifolium. The sequence goes on from OY987320.1 coordinate 6,735,080, forward strand.
TGGTGTGTATGTGCTCGTCCTCGCCTCCATTGCCCACCTCCGACACCCTCTTGCTTAGCCGATGACTAATCTTCGTCGACACCCTCCCGTCGCCGATCGTATCGGGAAGAACCATAAATTGGACCGCCCAAAACTCCCAGATCGAAAAAACCCCATTAGAAACTCTTATCATTTCTGAGCTCACAACTCCAAAATCCAAAAACTGGACCGGCCAAAACCTTGATTTTCTCGTAAGAATTCATCGTGAACGTCGCGGAGATATGGTGCATCGCCTCAATTTCGAACTATGCGAGCTTGACCCTAATAGTCGGCTCCAACCTCGCCTCTGACTGTCTGGCGAGTCACATGTTTGAAGCTAACCCGTTCTCGCTCTTGGGTCGGGGCAGAACGTTCGCATGCAAATGAGCGGTCTTCGCCGCCGACCGTCACGAAAAGGATGATGGTGGCAAGGAAGAGGATCGACCCAGGGATCAATTCCCCGAATAAACGGCTTCCGATGATTCTCAATGCTCTGACTTGGGCGGTCCATATGGAAAAAGACGCCAATTTGAGGTACCAGGCTCTAAACGGAATTGAGTTCGTGCTGGCCAATGCTCTGTCTCTGGTGACTTTTAAATGATCGATTGTGGAGTTGAGATGTGTGAATAATCTTTTGGGAGGTATGACATTTGTTGCTCTGGCGAGGTTGACTGGGCATTTGATTGTACAGAAATTGGAATGTTTGCTTCTATTGGCATCGATAATAAAATGATTGTTTGTGTAGTTGAAGTAAAATTGAAAATGGGAGGAGTTTTCTCAAAATAAGATAGAAGAGAGAATGACAATATTGTCATTTAAAAAGAGTTGAAATCAAACAAAATTGTATGGAAAACTAGTAACAATAACATGTTAATTTTTGGTGTTAATTTTTGGTGATTATGTGAGTCTAAAGGAAAGTTTTTAAAATATGTATAATAATTTGTAAGAGAGTTGTAAGTAAATATAGTAAATTGTGATTAACTCTTGCTTTTAAAAAAAATATTTAATCTTTTTTTTTAAGTATTCATATGTTATTTTATTCCAATCACATATATTATAGGGGTAATGACAGTTGACTACACCCAACTATATCACGTTTCAAATCTAATACCCCAACTTTCAACTTTTCATTTGGGATACCCAAAGATTAAATAAGCGACAGTTAGCCCAACGTCTGTTAAATCTAATTGATTTGATCTGTCAAAAAGTCTAAAATGCCCTCAATGGTTTTAGTCTGTTAAACCAGACTGATTGGTTCAATTGATATGATTATGAAATGACTATTTTACCCCTGATTGAATACCCAATTTAACTAATAAGTTGAGGGCAAATCTGACTTTTCACTTACTCAAATAAAAGGGTGGAAGGTGTAAATTCGGCAATTGTGGCTTCTATGGGCTTTTTTATAATTTGGGTATGCTACTTCGGAATCAATCTATTAAGAATAGGGTTACATAGTTATGGTTCATTTGTAATATCGTAAAATTCGAATTGAATTGAAGAAAGTTTCTGAAAAATCGAAACGTAGATTGGCAGGCATGGTCAGCGTACATAAATAAAATAGAATAATAATCCAATTTCAGCCATTGGTAACCGTTTGAATCACTACGCACAACTTGATTCAAAGGGTTCTCCCAAGGGCCAAAGATGTCTGATTACAAATCCAAATTTGGACTCTTTTTGTTTCACTTGAACCTAAGACAAAGAACCTCCTTTTTGAGTGTCCAATGAGAATTCTCCTTTTCCGTAGGGTTTCTTTTTTGTTTTATTTCTGAAAGCTCTCTAGAAAAAAATTAGATACAATAAGTTCAACCCTGTCAACCGATAATGACAGAAGAAAATCGGGATAAATACCAATACCTATTACGGGTAGAAGGATAGAAATCGAAACAAATAACTCTCGTGGCCCAGAATCAAAAAAAGGGGGGGTTGGGGCATTCAAAAGTCTGTAGCCATAGAACATCTGGCGTAACATAGATAATGAATAAATCGGAGTTAATATCATTCCAATTGCCATTACAAAAGTAATTAGTATTTTTTGCATTAAAAGCAATTTTTGGCTGGTGATTATTCCAAAAAATACTATCAATTCTGCAACAAACCCGCTCATACCTGGTAATGCAAGGGAGGCCATTGATAAGATACTGAACATCGTAAATACTTTTGGAATGGCGACAGCCATTCCGCCCATTTCGTGAAAAGAAACAAGACGTATTCTATCATAACTCGTCCCTGCCAAGAAAAAAAGCGAAGCACCAATAAACCCATGAGAGATTATTTGTAAAATGGCTCCGTTAAGCCCCGTATCCGTTATAGAGCTAATTCCGATAATTATGAAACCCATATGAGATACAGAGGAATAGGCTATTCTTTTTTTTAAATTACGCTGACCAAGAGATGTTGAAGCTGCGTAGACTATTTGGATTGCGCCTATTGTAATCAAGTAGGGGGAAAACATCGAATGCGCATGGGGCAAGAATTCCACATTAATCCGAACCAATCCATAAGCTCCCATTTTTAATAAGATTCCGGCTAGAAGCATGCAAGTGCTGTAATGGGCCTCTCCGTGAGTGTCTGGTAACCATGTATGTAAGGGTATAATCGGCAATTTGACAGCAAAAGCAATAAGAAAGCCAATATAGAATATTATTTCCAGTGCCGCAGGATACGATTGATGAGCTGATATTTCAAAATGGAATGTTGGTTCGTTGGAACCAAATAATCCGATACTTAGAACCCCTATTAATAGAAAGAGGGAGCTTCCTGCAGTGTACAAAAGAAATTTTGTAGCTGAATACAGGCGTTTCTTCCCCCCCCACAGGGATAGAAGTAAATAAACGGGAATTAACTCTAATTCCCACATGATGAAAAAGAGCAAAAGATCTCGAGA